>VDFB02281492.1:195556461-196156461 GCA_007258455.2 Sequoia sempervirens
GAAATATATATGGAACAACCACAAGGATTTGAGGTCAAAGGTAAGGAGAAACTAGTGTGCAGATTGAAGAGAAGTGTATATGGCTTGAAGCAAGCACCTCGACAATGATATATTAAATTTGACAGCTTTATGGCTGAGAATGGCTATGTAGTGCCCCTCCATTTGTGTCATCATGTGATGCTTTCTGCCTTGCTATGAATTTAAGAGTGGTTTGGTATTGATTTATTTTGTGTTTGAGGTAATATGATTATTTAAATAAAACTTATAAATAAAATATTATTAACGGTTAAATTGAAATAAATTAGAATTTATCTAAAAGAATAAAATTAAAAAAAGGTATTATCGGGTGATAGGCATTTAGTGGTTATTAATAGCAATTAATGGAGCATGGTTGCATGTGCCACCACTCAAACAAACTACTCTCCCTAATTAACACACCATGCAAACTAAATTTAGAATACAACATTCCTTCTTGTAACTGCCTCTTGTCTAGACAATGGCGCCTCATCCATATGGTAGTAAGGAATATCTTTAATTATTTACTAATTGTAATTAATGCATGTTGATTTGGATACGAAATCAATTTCAGTTATACCTTAGCTTTGGCACGGTTTAAGGCCTGGAATGAGGCACTTTTCTGGGTTCTCAACCATTTTGTTGATAAAGATAGAGGAGGACCATGCAGTTCAAAAAAGGGAGTAAGGAGAGAAAGGGTTTCGGTACATAAAAATGGTGGGCATAGTTGGCTGAAGGGGGGAGCGACAGGTTTGGAGAGAGGACCTCTGCATCAATTAGCCCGACTAATTAGGTTTCTCTGTCCTCAAGATTTCATCTTGATCTACTCATGCTAGAAATAAAGTTTTAGAAAGAAACTTCTCAATGAATCCTCTGAATTAACTCTGTAAAAAAAAAAAGGTGTATATTCTGTGGGTTATCATTAATCTTGCTTCTGAAACTTGGTCTATGCTCTATTTCGAATATTTGATAGAATCTATTGAAGTTTCGTTCTTGCTTTACTCACATAACTAGAGAATTTTTCTTAAGTTAACTCATATCCTGAAAATGATTCCATCTTACTGCATGTAAGTATTATGGTATATAGCTTCATCGCCATTCAATGTGGACCAGATTTTATCTGGGGCGCCTCGGTTAAATGCTTTGCATGTCAGCCCTGAGAAGTAAACTGTAGATTTGCTTTGTTTATGAACTGAAGATTCCCTTGAGTCGCTTGTGGTGATCATTTTGCCTTTTCAGACTCTTTCATTGCAACAGTTCGACGGTGGGATTTTATCATTTGTAACGCTGAGATGACGTTATTCGAGTCTTTGGATCAAATTTTTAAAAAAGATTGCTTTTAAACATCTACTATTAAGGAGAAATTCAATATCGGCATGTAGATGGCATAAAGGCCAATGGTTGGGTTAGTTTTAAATTATCCTTATGTAAGGAATTCCCTCTATCTCCTTGGCTTGCAATACTCGTATTCATGGCTGCACGAAATGGAACCTCAATATCATATAGGATGTGCTTTATTATAACTTCAAGTGTAGGCTGCTCATAGTGAGTTTTAAATCACAGTGGCGAATTGTTATGTTCATCTTATTAGGGATTTTCTTATGCCCTGTTATTGAATATATAATTTGATATATAGTTCATTCGACTGGAAAGACTTTCTAGACTTTCTGTTTTGCATGACATATAGAAACCAAACAAGAGTAATCTGTAGATCCTTAATCAATTTAATTGAGTGTAAACTATAGTTTCCTTCTCAATTTATTCGATTGGGTGAGAAAGGGTTGGTGCTCAGTCTGAGGATAAGCTAGGTCCTTTTTCCTAGTAGCAGAGATTAAGTTAGTAACAGATAGTCTGTATTGGTTATTTGGTATTAGTACTTGCTAAATCCCTCAGCTTCTATACGACTTTTGAATTGGGATAAAACAAAGATGTAATATATAGTTGAAGCACTGAACAAAATAGGAAGTTTAAATGTTTAAATAACCTGCTAGATTCTACTGGCAATCTATTGCAGTTGCAGCGCTTAAAAAAGATGATAAAATGCATGTAGATGGCGACATTTCTAAATTTCAATATTTATTTTCTAATATATTTGGCAACCTATCACTGTTACGACATTTAGAGATGAGGTATTGTACATAATTAAATAGCCTCCCTGAAACTTTTGGTAACTTATCACAGCTGCAACTTTTAGACTGCAAAGGTGTAGTAAATTAAACAATCGCCCTGATTTCATTGTCAGATTGTTTGGGCCGTAGCACTTGAACATAGAATGGTGTAAAAGTCTAAATAACCTCTTTAATTTCTTTGACAATCTATCATAGCTGCAGCGCTTGAAAATAAAATTTTGTCTTGATTTAAATAACCTCTCTGTTGGCAACTTGTCACATCTACTGCACATGAAAATAGATTGTTGTAGAAACTTAAATAAACTCCTTGACTCTATTAGAAACCTGTCATAGCTGCCATGCTTGAGCATGGAGGCTTGCGTAGATTTAACAAGCTCCTAGATTTCATAGGCTACCTGTCACAATTGCTATACTCGAACATATAAGGGTGAGGACGTTTATTGAAGCTTCCTGTTTCAGGTCGCAACCTATCATAGCAGCAGAACTTGAACGTGGTAGGGAGTATAGATTTAAATAACCTCCTTGATTCCATTGGAAAACTGTCACAACTGCAACACCTGAACATAGAAGGCGGTAGAGGTTTAAAATACCCTTCTGTTTCCTTTGGTAATTTGTCTCATCTACAGTACGTGAAAATAGAATGTTGTAGTTCTTTAGCAAACTATCACAGTTGCAGCTAGAATGTTGCAGACGTTTGTTTAAACTCTTGATTCCTTTGTCAACTTGTCTGAATGTTGATAGGTGAATTTTATATATGTATTTTACATTTTCATAGTTGTTTACGTATAGATCAGAGTGATATAAACATTTTGGAATAATTTGGAAATCAGTAGATTGGAAATGAAAGATGATTAATTCACTACTAGATAAATTGTAGGATTTAATAAAGGAAATTAGATTACTTTGCAAGATGGAATATAGCTACTTAAGATGGCTTTGACTAATTACATGATGGTAGGCTTAAATAATGTAGAGTATGACCCTTAAACAAGTTATTATGCTGACTTGGAAACATGTTACCTAAATGCCCTCCATTTCGGATCTCATTGATCTAATGTAATGTTTTTTTTTGGGTTTGCAAATGTCTTCATATTTTGGTTAATGAGCTTGTTTGAACATGATAAGTCACATGGTCTTCTTTTAATGTTTGATGAGTTGCGAGTGTACCCACACTCTCATTTCATTGATAATTCCTATACTTGAGCTGCATACGATCATATTAGGGTTGTTAGCTAGATAATGTTAATAGTACCTTGTAATTGAAGGTGTTTGTTGTAATATTGTTTTAGATAATCTTTTAAGATTTATCTCTTGTTGTAAAGGATGACTTTGTTGGCTTTATCCCGATGTGTGCTCTCTTGAGTTACTTGAAACTTTTTCATTGAAATCGTGTGGAGTATGAGTAATGTGTTTTGTGAGTGTTTTTGGTGTCTTGATAATGAGGGCTATGTAATGTAATAATGATTGTAGTAGTCTTGAAATGTGATTCTCTTGATGTCTTAGTTAACTCTAGTTGATTTCAATGGTGCCTTGTTGTTTGGTCTTTGTCTTAGGATAAATTTGTTAATATTGGGATTCTGTGTTGGTTGGTTAATTTTGATGGGTTTGTTCAGATGTGACTTCCTCTTGAGTTAATCTCAGTTTTGAGGGGATTTTATCCTTTTAATTTGTGTTAGAACTTATTTGGAATCACATATTGTGTTGGCTTACCCTCATTTGTGAGTTTTTGGATAGTCGTTCTTTTGGGTTCCTGAGGAAGGGAGAATGTGGTTTCATAATTGGTTCCCGTGTTGACTCTTGTGGACTAAGGTCTTTATGTTTGGATTTACTTGGTGGGTATTAGCCTTGCACGTGGATGTTGTGTTACTATGGATTCCTTGGATGGGATGGTACGTACCTCATTTGTTGTTTTACTAAGTTGGTCTTGTTATTTTGTGCAAGTGGCTTACCCCATTGAGATAGTAGAATTTTGGTTGCGAGTAGGGAGAGTGGCTTCTAATGGGGGCCGGGACCCGGAAGAGGTCCCAGGGTAACTCATTGGAAGTTTATTAATCAAGTGAAAATGTTAATATTTAATTAGGGGTTTTGGATAGAATCACACATTAACACTCGATATAAGTGAATGCCTCACTCATGGCTCAAGTGCTTGTATGGGCTTGAGATGAGTTGAGAAGGCCTGGAATGGAAAAAACATTGTCTTGTACTTATGAAAGATAATCGATGCCACATTGGATTGCATGTGGGTCCGGGTTTCGTAAGAGGTCACCAGGGTAACCCAAGTTGGGGGCCGGGGCCTAGGAAGATTCGCCAGGGTAACCCATGCAACATTGCGATGACACTCTTCCTTTAACAACCATGCATGTCTTGTTTCCCTCTATGTTATTCTTGGGCCTTTGGAAGCACATGTTGGCATTTGTATGTTGATGTTTTATTGGTTATTCCTTTTGTTGGGCACATCTTGTGTTGGTTATATCTTGTGCTGAGATTGCCTTATGTTATTGTGGATCTTGTTGTGAAGTCTTGTATCCTTATTTTGTATGATGGTTATTGTTGGGGTTCCTTCTTTTCATCTCTTAGCACGGGGGGTGGGCCTTTGGGTCCACGTGGTTGGGTGGAACGTGTAATGCACCCCATTGGGTCCCTAATCGTCGATCGAGAAATGTGAAATTGTACCTTGCAGTGACTCCTGAGTTGAACTAGAGTTGAATCTAGTATTGCAGCTTTGTACTCCATTTCAAATGTATCATTCCATTTTATTGCACCTTCCCCATTCATGTTGGGAAGTGGCATTGTAATATTGTAACCCTTGATTAATGTGTTGACCATGTTCATATTATCTTATGATTACTGGTGTATACTTACCTTTCAAGTGATGTAATAATGTTGTTGTGAAAAGTAATGCAGTCTTGTAAACCCAAGGGATTTGTTATATGTAGTTCATGTTTAGTTTTCATTTCATGTGATATATGATTATTATGATGTATGTTATTACTTTAAAAAAAAATTGGTGCCATAAATGCTATATATATTAGTATCCTTTGGGGTTGCTTGGCGGGGCATTACAGGCTACAGTTAGTGTAATTTAGACCATTGTGTTTATTTTAAGAGGTTAGATGAAGATAGCTACTTTATTTTATGTTTATATGTTGATTCAATATACTTGTAGCGAGGTCTAACATGGATCACATAAAGGAGTCAAAACAATAGTTAGAAAAATTATTTGCTATGAAGGATTTGGGGGCAACAAGGAAAATCCTTGGTATGAAGATTACTAGAGATAGGAAAAAAAAAAAAATTATCTCAGGTTGATTATGTTGAAAAGCTGTTGCAAAGATTTCATATGGAGAATGAAAAAATTTTCAACACACCTTTTCCCAGTCATGTTAAATTGACTAAGGATATGTATCCAAAGATGCAAGAGGAGGAAGAAAAAATGTCCAAGGTACCATATGCTTCAATTGTAGTCAGTTTAATGTATGCCATGGTATGATCAATACTGGAGATTGCATATGCTATAGGATTTGTTAGTAGGTTTATGATTCATCCTGGAGTTGAGCATTGGAATGTGGTAAAATGGATTCTCAAGTATTTGAGAGGCACATCCAATAAATTTTTATGTTTTGGGGGCTCTAATATTGATTTAAAAGGCTATGTCAACCCAAATTCGGTAGGGAATGTACATACCAGGTGAAGTACCACAAGTTATATATTTACAGTTGGTGGGACATCAGTGAGTTGGATTTCTTGATTGCAAAAGGTGGTTGCTTTATCCACCATGGAGGTAGAGTATGTTGTTGCAACAAAGGCGACAAAGGAGATGATATGGTTACAAATTTTCATAGAAGAGTTGGGAAAACAACAAGCTGAAAAGTACTTGTTTATAGATAGCTAGAGTGTTATATATTTTGCAAAGAATTATGCCTTGTATTCTAAAACCAAACACATACAGTTGAGATATCATTTCATTTGGTTAGTGTTGGAGGATGGATAGGTAAAGCTAGAAAAGATACATATAGATGCCAATCTAGCGGATATGTGTACGAAGGCGGTGATAAGGGAGAAGCTAAGATCCTCTTCAACTTCAGTTGGCCTTCAAGTAAAACAGAGAATCAGTGTCCAAGGTGCTTATTTCTAGTGGGAGCTATAAGTACAGTGGTGTCATCCAGGATCAGTCTCCAAGTGGGAGATTGTTTGGTGTGGAGCCTATTCAATCTCCAAGTGGAAGATTGTTGCTATGTGGCGATTGATCATGCTATACTTTATACTCTTCATGTATCCTCATTGGGGTCTGGGGCCATGTCGGGCTCTGGGTGGGGATTAGGGAGCAACAACCCCTGAGAATTTTTTTCCCATTTTTTTGCTTCGTCACTAAAAACAGAAAAAAACCAACTTTGTAAAACCCTAATTTTGGAAGCTTCTAAAAATCTTGTTATAAGCAGTTTGGATGGGGGTTGCAGGAGGGCATTATCATTAGTGAGATTGTAATATGTTTTACACTAGATAACAAAATCATTAGATGGCTGCAGTTTTGTGGATGTAGCCCATATTGGGGGAACCATGTTAAATTCTCTATGTTGTCTTGTTTCTACTATAATTTTCTATGTGTTTTATTTCTCTATTTTACTGATCAAATCTACATTTAATTGTTAGATATATGCCTTCTAACCACAACAGCCTTCCCTAAAGGAAGGTGTGGCTAAATAAGCCAACATCTATATGCTTTTTAAAATATTTTCTTCATCATTCAAACAACAATACACTGTCACTTCAGTATTCTTTCCAGTAAATAATTTTTTAAATGGTATTATATATATATATGTGTGTGTGTGTGTGTGTGTGTGTGTGTGTATTATATAGTGGAGTATAATATATACTTAGATATATAATATTATTACATTTTTTTTTCTTTAATGAAAAAATGAAAACACAATTTTTATTATTGTACAATATGTAGCGATAAGGTAATATAATATATATATTAATATTTTATAGACTTGCACAATCATGACACAAAATTTTCACATAGAAAAATTAAACATTTAAACACTAAATGCACAATTACAGTTGATAAAATCAATTGGGTTTCAACAAAGGAATTCAATCTTTCACATAATACAATCTTTTATTCACACATTTTGAAATTAAATATATTGGAAAAATAATTTAAAAACCTAAAAATTGTTTTCAATTTTGGCTTCCTCTTGTTTTGCTTATCCTTCCATTATTCTTTTCTACTTTGCTTAAATTCCCTATTCTACTATGAGTTATTGTTTTTGCATAATGAAAGATAGAGAAAATTAATCTAGAATTCAAAATGAATCTTCTTGTTGCAAGAATAAAAGTTTTTATTAAATCTTTTATTATTTTTCTCTCCTTTTTCCATCTTTATTTTGCTTTTTTATTTTGTTTTATTTTCCTAAATTTAACTTCTTTTCTTTAATTTTTCTACTTTTCTAATGTTTTCTATCTCACTAATTTGTTTTTGTAAATCTTCCCATCTTTTCCAAGATTTATTTCAAGTTTATCGATAATAAATCTAATTTTTATAAGAAAATAAGATCTATTTGCCATGCAACACAATTATCCTTAAAATAACAAATAAATATCATTTAATTTTCAAATGAAAGCATTAATTAAAATAAAATAAACTAATTCTTTTATTTTCTAAGTGCATTTTACTTCCACCATCAATTAATTAAATAAACAAATATAAAGTAAGAAATAATATTAAATAATTAACTAAATGAAGTTCTAAATGTAGTATATGTTAATTTAAAAGTGTTTGTGTGTGTGAGAGAGAAACCATCCCATCTAAACCCTGCCAGGTAGGTAGTGTTCACTACCTTAACCACACCCTTGGTTTTCGACAACCTGCAACTCATGTAAACTTATGCACCCATTAATAGATTAGTGTCCAAGAGAATATAAATCAAAGCAATATAATTCATCATTCCAAGATAACATTTCCTATATTATGTCATTTTGAAATAAAATCATATTTGAATCACATTTCATCTTTTCCAAAATAGAATAAACATTCACTTATTTCATCTTTAAATTAACATAACATTTATTCTACCACATACAATTCATATGTTAGTTCCACATAAAGTAAATTCAAGTAGCATCAAAATATAAGACTTGATAGTCCCTCTCTATTTATATCTCATTATCTCTATCTCTCTCTTATTCACCCATCTCTCCTTCCATCTTCATACTCTCTTTGGGTAAAAGTACAAAGTTGTGTCACACTTTATAAAGGAAACAACCAATGTTGATCCAACTTTTAAAATTGAACTACTAAAAAGTGACATATGTATTTTGAATTTTAAAAAGATGTAAACTAATAAAATATGTATTTTTTACTATATTTTATGTTTCTATTTAAAAAAATAATTAAAAAATTATTTGAATATAGTTATTTTATAAATTTACACTATGATTTTGTTGCTAATAAAATATTGAAAAATGAAGTTACACGAGACGTGTATTTAAAACATGAAACTTTAGTGCATAATTTTTTTTTTTCATTTTGATAAAAAATATTTAAATGTGTGTGTACTAAAACATAATTGTTTCCATTTGATGCCAACTTTCATATTAACTATTTATCTAAAATATAAAAAAATTATACCATCTTGATATAGATTCTTTTATCTAGTGCATCATTTTTTTTCAATTTTAAAAAATAAGTTTTAGTATTTTTCTTGACATTATAATCAACATAATATTAATAACCTACTTTTAGTAAAAATAAAATAAAATATAAATAATAATTAAACTATTAAAATATACAAATTTTTGAAAACTACACTTATAGATCTACAAAAGGGTATTTTTAGATTTTTTTAAAAATGTCATTTATGTGACTAGGAGTTCTTGAAACATCAAGTTTTTTAAATAATTTTATTTTTCAGTAAATTGGCTTCAAAGTGGTGCTACATATGCATTTGTCAAACAATTTTACTTGGAAAAGTTGTGGATATATCTAACTTAGCCTGAATGAATCTTACTAGATCATATGCTTGATCAATTTTTTTTTAGTTAAAAATACTTAAATTCAGTTGTGCTGATAAATTGGTTGAAAGTATGACACATATTTGTACTTTTACCCCTTTATAAATTTGTCCCTCTCTCTACATATCACTTCCTATATCTTTATCTTTCTCTCCATCTCCCCCTCTTTCATTGTCTCCTTTCTATCTCCATTTCTCCCTCTACCTCAAGCTCTCTCCTTTCATCTCTCCCTCTATATATTTATCTCTCGTTATATGTCTCTATCACCTCTATTTTTCCCAAGTTATATATATCTCTCTATCTATCCTTTATATCCCTATCTCTCTCTCTTTCTATCAATATCTCTACCTCTCTCCCCCTCTCTCCATATCATTCCATCGTTCGATATCTATCTACTTCTCTTCATTTCTCTCCCTCCCTCTCCCTTCCTCTCAAGCTATTTATACATATCTATGTCCCTCTCTCTCTCTCTCTCTCTCTCTCACACACACACACACACACACACACGCACACACACACACACACCTTGTTTCTCCCTCCCTATCTCTAGCTCTATCTCTATATCTATCTATTCTCCTCTCTATCTCTATATCTCCATATTTGTTCTTTCATCTCTCCCTCTCCCTCTATTTTATTATCTCCTCATATCTCTTTAGGTCCCAATATCTTTCCCTCTCTCTACCTTTCTATATATCACTTCCTATCTCTATATTTATTTTTCTATCTCTCCCAATCTATATATTTATCTCTTCCATCTCTATTTATCCCTCCATCCTCTTCCTCTCCTCTCCATATCCCTCTCCTTCTCCATCTCCATCAACATTTCCATTTCCATCTTTGTTTCTATCTTCCTCTCTATCTCCTTACCCCCCCTCTCTCTCTCTCTCACACACACACACTCTTCCCCTACGTCTCTTCCTCTTTCTATCCCTATCTCTCCTCTCTCTCCCTATCTCCCTATTGCAAACATAACATGAGCCTATTGGTAATAGAGCTTGATTATCTTCATGATTCAAAGGTCTTATTTTAGTTGTGATTGGATCCCTGTAAGTGGATCATGCATAATTGATTTGAAGCTATCACTTCTCCATTAAGATCTTTGTTGTGCAAACATTGTTTTCTAAATGGCCTACCAATTGAACTCATATATGCTACACAAATGTATGCAAAAAATAGGCCAATTTTTTTTTTTCTAATTGACCTTCCACACATCTTTGGTGTAACCATTACACACCAAGATGCAATTGATAGTATTACTACCATTACTACCTACTATAATACTATAAAATCAATATTCACCACTACTATATTATTTATATTACATTATATAAATAAATAATTTAATATATTTTTAATATAATATATAAATAATTTAATAAAATATATAATATATAAATACTATTATAATAAATAATATAATACAAATTATTACTACTAAATTAGTATTAATGAAATTTATTATTTTATATAAATAATGAATGAGACATTTAAAAAATATCTTTTAAATAAAAATCATAAAATGAAATAGGTAGTGTATATGCTTTTCAAACTTTCTAGACTGAATCTCCACCTTCTAGTACCCCCTTATTTGAGCCATTATTATTGAACACCTAAATAATTTAGTCTATCCTCACACCTCATCTTTTCTTCTTAAATAAATATTCAAACTTAATAGGCTAGATTTCAAGGAGCAGGCTACATAGCATACAAAATGGTATGACCATCCCATGCCTATCATGCCAATCATGTCCTGTCTCTAACGAAAGGCTGTCAGAACGAAGGGACATCTGTAGCCAACGCCAACAACCTGCCTTCTCTAAATCTGTGCAGTAAATAAGTAATTCGTTGTCGTGACATCTTTTATTTTTGAACCCAAGTTAAACTTTTATATATTTTTTATTTAATATATTTAAAAAATATTTTATAAATTATTGATAAAATATTAATAATATAAAATAATTTTTTAATATATTAAACAAATATATATAAATACTTTAATATTTTTTATTAGAAATTTTAATGATGTATTAATAAAATATAGATATTTAAAAAAAAATATTAAATAATTTTTAAGAAATAAAATAAAATAATATTTAGTGAATACAAATAAATTAATTTTGAAGTAAAATAAAGTAATTCTCAAACATATAAAAAATAATTTTATTAAAAATATTAAGTATCTTTAATATATAATAAATTTATGTGTTTGTATGTATATATGTTATAGATAATATTTTAATATTTATTAAAATTTAACATTCGTATTTTTAAATCCTATGGAGTATTGATTAATTGAGCCAAATCAAGTCTAAATAGAATATAAAAATAATTAAAAAGTACATCAATAATTGTTAATATTTTAAATCAATATTTAATTTGTGTTATGTATTGAATTGTTAAAAAAAAGGTCTATTGAAGTGTAAATAAAATGCTTTCTTTTCAATTTTACTTTTAATTAGTGATTTTAAAAATTAAAAAAAATTATAGATATATATATATATTTTAAAATCATTTTATTTGGATTATTTATTGATTACGCGGAGAGGCGTTATACAGTGAAAGCATTCAAAGAATATTCTCTGTAAAGTTTTTGAAGCTACATTAAAAATGACAGGGAGGTGGAAGTATGGGCTCATAAATAATTTAATTATTTTTTAAAAATAACCCCGTATTCACTTAAATGGGCAAGTGGATGAACGAATCTGGGAAATAATAATTTAACTGAAAGGTGGTTCCTAAGCCATCGGTGTTTGGAGAAGGATGGAGGAGATCAATAACTACCTCGGGCAACCGATCATTGAAGGGATAGTAGGGTTGCATGGTATTGTGATGATTTGAGTTCCAGGATTTCTTCTTACAAGCATCAATTCTGTCAACCTGTTTAGTATTTGCTTCTTCCCTATTTCTATTTTTTGTTGAACAAGTCCTTGAGTGAATCTCTGATAGTTGTGAGGCCTGATCTGTGTTTGAAAACCCTCTTCATCAAAGCATGCAAGTGCTTTCAATTTGGGATTTTATTATTATAATGGACAACAATTTGCTTGCCAGTGCTTCTTCCCCTTAGCACAACTGACCACAATAATGAAATCCAACGGCAGAAGCCTCTTGCCAAGAACAAAACAGCCTCCTCGTATGATGAATTTGACAACCTTGCAATGGGCAATGTTCAGGTGCAATGCGAATACCTGTCTTTTCATTTAATTTTTAATCCACATTTCATGTATTTTTAATCCAATTTCTAAGTGTAAAAACTTTCTCTGCACCACAGCAAAAAAGTGATCGGCTATGGAGTTTTCTAGTCGCGATATACTTCATTTCTTTTGTGACTTACTTTATCCTATGGAAAATGTACAAGCGTGTTCTGAATATTAGAGCAAAGAAGCAAGCTTCCTTGGAGGTGAAACCTAAGCAATTTGTAGTACTTGCTCAAGATATTTCTCCAGTACCAACTAGAAAGACACGCAAAGAACAAGTAGATTCTTTCTTCAGGAGACTGCACCCGAACACATTCTATCAATCTTTGATTAGCTCTGACATTTCTGAGGTACATGGAACGATCTTTTCTGACCTAAATTCACTCTATAAAAATTGAAATGTCTCCTTTCTTTAGGTTAATTTCTACTTGCCACAAGATTTCACACATGGTTTGAGGTAGCAGTAGCTAGCATATGGACACCAAGGGAGCCAGATTGTGATTGTGGATGCAATTTTTGTAGGTATTTCAAAGGGAGACAGATTAAAAAATAAGATTTTTGAGTTATTTTGTAGGTATTTCTTTGAAGATAAGTAGATTTGGCTCTTCTTGTAGTTGGGTGGTGGTTTTCCCAATCGGGGTTTCATTGTGTATTAGGGTGTGAGCCATAATGGAATTATGGTTGTTCTTGCAAGACACATTCTCAAGGGCATAACAATGCACAGGGGCACGAGATTTGTTAGAAGCGATAGAAATGAGGGTCTAATCTCCATATAGGAGCTATTAAGACATAAGAGTATGGTAGTGGTTCTCTGAGAAAGTGATAGAGAACTTCTTGGAGATTCACTTCTTTTGGGCTGGGAAAGGGGAATGTAATGAACCACGAGATATGTGTAGATCTTTGGTATCGGCCATTAGAGTATGTTGAAAACCCTTTTGATTTGTGATCGAAAGGCTTTTTCAATTTCTTTTTGCCTAGCCATAATCAGGGTACAAATTAAATGTAAGTAATACTAAAATTTGATCATGGACAGGCCTTAAAGCAACTCTCCTGTGAAAAAATTCAGCTTGCAACAAAGTTTGGGATTGTATTTACTGTTGATGGAACTATGTGTGCCAAGGGTTCCCCAGAGTATGTTCGGAAATGTTGTGAAGCAAGTCTTAAACGTCTTGATGTGGAGTACATCGATCTTTTTTATTATCAGCATAGGATAGATAAATCAATTCCAATTGAAGACACAGTAAGCACATTCTACCTCTATTTGCATCAACTTTTTTGAAATACAATAGAATAAAAATTACTAGACTTCTTTTTTTATTTTTTGCTTCGTAAAGATCCATCTAATTTGGAGCATACTTCATATTTTGGCCCCTTAGAGATTTGAGGCAAGCAATCAAGTGTATATGCATTCATAAGACTTCATTTATGGCATGCAAATTCATGAATGATTTTTTTTCAAATATTGTATGTGACTTTTTTTGTGGCAATGGATGTAGATTGGAGAACTCAAAAAACTTGTTCAAGAGGAGAAAATTAAATATACTAGACTATCAGAAGCCAGTGTCGACACCATTAGAAGAGCGCACACAATACATCCTATTACTGAAATTCAACTTGAATGGTCCCTTTGGACTCGTGACATAGAGGAAGACATAATCCTTGAATGTAGGTTTTTTCAAACTTGGTCAAGCATATTTTGCTTGAGTTAATTACTTGAATCAATAATTTTAAATTCAAGAACCAATAATTTTGATGTCAAGAACAAATCATTTTTGAAGTCAATATTCATATTGATACTATCATATGTTGTCACTGTAGTTGCCATTTAGTTGCCATTTCTTTCCCACAGAAGATATATTTGCACTGTGAGAATTATTGACCTGGGTATATGTTAAAGAGTTAGATGAATCTATATGCAAAATATCTATGTAATGTTCTTTATAGAAGAAATCTTCCAACTAGAAGGTAGTTAAGAAGATTCCCCAGGTACCACTCCTTTGTCTGCAATTAAGTTTGCTTGAGTGGTTCTTCCATCAAATGTTGACTCTTGTAGTTGTCTTTAAGCAACAAGGTGAAACAAGGTTTGTAGGCTTCTTACTTAGGTGTCAAATGATTTCTAATTGACTTGGATTTCCAATGTACGATTCTTCAACATCAATATAAAATTGCTTATGTGCTAATTCAATGCAATTCCTTACTGAACTCGAATATGAATATTACTAAAAACTGATGTGTCATAGCTATGAGCTCATCATTTAGATTGTGTATTCTAATTGCTTGCCCAGGTTTGTTTCTACTCTGCTGAAAATTAATTTTTATATAATTTTGTGATTCCCTCATACTCAGTTGACTAACATAGAATTAACATGTTTGCTTTGTTGGGGATGAAACCAGAATGATAAAAATGGACAATCGAGCCAACAACACAAACACTGTATCATAACATAAGACTGACACAGTAAAATGAAAAGAGATATACATATATGAAACAATCTATTATATTCTACTTGAGACCAATTTCTACAAACTTTGATCTAAACAAGTGACAGCTAACTGAAACTAATTTAGTAATTTGCCACCTCTTAAAGTTAGAGTCTAAAAAACTGTTCGAACTAAAACTAACACTGCATTTATTCATACCGAAGAACCCCCTGTTTTCTTAAAAGTGATTGTTATATAAAATTTGAATAACATACATTTCCAACAATTCTAAAATCATTTTATTGTTTGAAAAATTCTTCAGTGGATATATGGCTCCAGAGTATGCCTTAAGTGGGCATCTCACAAACAAAGCGGATGTTTACAACTTTGGAGTGCTCATTTTTTAAATTGTTAGTGGTAGAAAACATACAAACACCAGCTTGGAAGAAGAGAGGGCTTACCTTCTTGAATGGGTAACATTGTGTATTTAAATCACACTTGTATATGTTAAAAACTTCCGCACAGTTATTTTAAAATCTGTCTTTTAGATATGTTTGTTAATACGGCTCCACATCACAGGCTTGGCATTTGTATGAGGAAAAGAAACTACTACAACTGGTAGATGGCAGCCTGTTGAGTTCTAAATACAATGAAGAAGAGGTAGTAAGGATAATTAATGTGGGTTTGTTGTGCAATCAGTTTTTGTTTGTTGATATTATTCTGATTCTCCTTTCTATTTTCCCTTTTCTTGGTTAACCACAAGTGAGATGTGAGGTTTAATGCTTTTGCAAACATGCTTTGTTACCTCTGCAACTAAAAAATTCCTTTTGAATTTCTTTAATTAGAAATTGGAAGTAATTTGAAAGTTTCAATGGAAGGTTTTTCTAATTTTAGATTTAAGTGAAAGTTTGTTCGTAGTGTAATTTACAAGTAACATTTTGGTTCAACTAGAGGGTTTGTTTAGGTTCTGATTTTTGGGGTCTTTCTACTGGCTCCATCGTGAGGGAAAAGATTAAAAGCCATTGCAAATTTAATTTCATTTAAGGTGAGAGACTTCGATAGTTTGTGTTTAATGTAAATACTGAAATTGAATGTCTATGGATTTCTTGCAGATTTGTTGATTTTGTGAGGGCATCATTAGAATTTAAATTGTAGGGATTATGGGGTATTGGGTTGAATTGTTTTATTTGAAGATGCATTAGGGTAAAGTGTTGAAATTGAGAGGAACATTCTAAGCCGGTTTCTGCAAACTGGCAGAATACAAATTTTTCCCTGTTTGTATATGTGGTACAAGTTGGAAAAATGGACTTTAGTGAGTGAGCAATCAAAAGTGGAAGAAAATTTTATAAGGTAGAGATTGTTTTACACTTTTTATGGTTTGTTTCAAGACTTCAGATAAACTCTTTTGCATTTTTTTATTGTGAATTGTTTATAAATCTGAAACAAATTAGACATTAAATAGTCATGCTATTAATTACATAAAAAGATATGTTAATATATATAAATATAACTAGCATCGATGTGTTGTGGGTGCATGAAATGCACTTAGTGGCGAGCAGCATGGACTGGAACTACTCTCACATCTCTGCAGATGAGGAGGATTTGATTATTAGACTTCATAGATTTTTGGGTGACAGGTGAAATTGTAGGACTGACTTCTTTGCTCTCTGGAATTTTTTGGCATTATGATTAGGACTATGCTCTATCTGTGGGTGTTTTTTTCTTTCAGTTTTTAGGTTTTTGAACTAGGAGTTTCAGTGCATTGTAGGTGGACACTGATTTTAGGGAGGCTTCCATGGTGTACAAAAGAGGAGATAGAAAAATACTGGAAATTGAGAAGTCATAGTATTGACATAGTGAAAGTAGTGACTGACATACTGGCTGAACATTATGCCAAGTCTCCTCCCTGATATTTTTTTTACGAAGACTGGTGTCTGAATTTTGTAACCCTATAATGCCCAATAGTTGTGACAGTAGTTTATATAATGCCCAATAGTTGTGACATGACTATCCTAGCATAAGCAAAACGTATTCCTTTGATCTAAAAAGCAACCAATCATGTGATGGCACATTAGCGCTCAACTACCCATGATGTGAATGGACAAGTTTTGCTAGCACTTTTTTTTGGGCCTTTTTGGACATCTTGACAAAAATCATGTTGATGTGGCATCATATTTGATGATGTGGCCAAGGACTTGCCAAGTAAGCTGCTGGAAGTGATTTGAAATTTTCATGTAGGATAATTAGAAGCACAAAGTTAGGGTGCACAACTAGTGGGTCCTCTCCCCTAATAATTAAAATTTTAAAGAAGATTTCAAATTTAAATCTTCCAAATTTAATTTCTTAATAATTTTAATTGATTTAAGATAAATAAGTGTTTGTTTGTATAGAATACATCATATAATTTAATAATTTTTATATTGGACAATGTAGTTACAAGAATAAAAGCTACCAAATTTTTATAATTTCATAGAATTCATGATATTATAATTAAATTAGTTAAGAAATTATTCTTTAAGAATTTTTGGGTTCAAAAAATTATGTTAAAAAAAGCGTTTGTTTCTATATATCAATTTAATATTAGAATATTGTGATATAAAGAGGTCTATTGATTGAGTGATTAATTTTGGAAATTGAAAGTTTATTAAAAAGTATATACACAATAAAAAAAATTAGCACAATTTAATATAATGTTAATTTTTTTTTGTTAAAATCTTGACAAAACAAGAAATATTAAAAAAGAGTTCATCATTGCTACATTCTTTTTTTGATAAATCAATCAAAAAATAAAATTAAAGAATAATAACTCTCGGCGTACTTTACATATATTTTTTAAATATAGATATGCTAGTTGGTAATATTTATTTAAAGATTGATTAATTGTATTGTTTGTTATTATTTAAATTATGATATTATTGGTTTTTATTTTAACATCATCAATAAATTTTTTATGTTAGATAACACATAAACAATAATCTATCATCTTAGATCTAAAATATAAATCAAAAGATATAGATGTATAATTTTCAAAATTACATCTATATTTGATCTTTTATTAAAACTAAAACTAATATAAATAATGGGGTTCACCCCGCAGGTGACAACGAGTCACTTGGCCCTGTTGATAGGGTGTCCTAGGTTTGATTCGCTTCACTTCAACTTCCTTAGGTGGATGGAGGATGATGTACGGATGGAATGGCTGATGGCATATTATGATGCTCGGTGTTGGACCTTGAAAGTTGAACCTGCCGGATGGAGATCAGAGGATAGAGACAGAGGACGGTAGACGCAGAGGATTGACAGAGGATAAAAGATGCCTTAGGAGCATGGGTGAGCAGGAAGGAAGGAAGACAGTGTGCCAGCTGAAGGACGGGTGGCTGGGAGGTAGGGAGGAATGGAGGATGGAAGAAAGACGGGTGAACGAGAGACAGGGAGGATGGATGAAGTGAAGGATTGGAGAGAAACGGAGAACGGTGGAGGAGAGCCAGGAAGGCAGGGAGAAACGAAGGAGGCAGGAGGACGGGAGAAAAAGAATAACAGAGGAATGGGGAAAGAAATGAAGGCAGGAGGACGATTGAAGGAGAACGAAGAAAAAAGATGGTGCTGGGAGGACGGAAAGGAGGATGGAGATCGGAGGGGAGAGGAGAAGAGAGGGCGGAGGGTTACGGAGGAAGCCTGAGGAGGAAGGAAGGATACATCTGCATGAGACAAATTAGGGATGAAATTGGGGATGGGGTCCCCTATTGTGACTCCACTGGTTCATAGCTCTAGTCAAAAGCGATTGATAAAAAAGAAAAAATTAATATAAATAATTAGAACTATTAAGTATCTTTAATATATTTAAAAAAATATTAAAGAGTTTATATATATTTGTTATTGTTGTTTAAATTATGATGTTATTGGCTTTTATTGTATATATGTTATAGATAATGTTTTAATATATATACTTTAAAATCTATCAAGTATTGATTAATTGAGACAAATCAAGTTTAAATAAAATATTTGAATAGTAAAAAAGTACATCAATAATTGTTAATATTTTAAATCAATAATTAAAAATAAAATTATACTAAAACTAATTTATTTAGATTTGAATAAGAATGTTTCAACACAATGAATATTGTGAAGGATTTATACATCTTTTAATTGTATTTTATTTGTATTATATATTGAATTGTTAAAACATGTAGAAATCTTAATGCTAAATGTAAAGAAAAATGGTTAAAAAATTACATATTTTTCAAAAAATAAAATATAATATGCAATTTAAAATACAAATTATATAATTCTTATAATATTTATATTATTATTTATTAAACATTTTACAGAATTTAAACTAAAAAAATTATTAAAATTTTATTTTATTAATATAAATATATCGAATATAAATTTTTGAGTTAGAATATTTATTACATTTTTTGATATAATAATTTTTTTTTTATATGTTTGAGAATTATTTTATTTTACTTCAAAATTAATTTATTTGTATTTACTAAATATTATTTTATTTTATTTTTTAAAAATTATTTATTTATTTTTAAATATATATATATATACATCATTAAAATTTCTAATAAAAAATATTAAAGAATTTATATATATTTGTTTAATATATTAAAAAAATATTTTATATTATTAATATTTTATCAATAATTTATAAAATATTTTTAAAATATAATAAATAAAATATATATAAAAGTTTAACTGTGGTTGGAAAATAAAAAATGTAACCACTGCCAATTACTTATTTCCTGCACGGATTTAGAGAAGGGAGGTTGCTGGCGTTGGCTACGATGTCCCTTCATTTGACAGCCTTCCGTTAGAGACAGGACATGGCTGGCATGGTAGGCAGGGATAGGCATACCATTTTGTAGGCTGCGTAGCCTGCTCCAGATTTAACAGTGCAAATTCATTGTATATGGAGTACAAATACAAAAGCAGAGCTGTAAAGCGTACTAAAGCGTCCGTAACGCGTGAATCCCAGAACACACTGATATCAACGCTGCAAATTTATTCCCTCTATAGTATGGAGTGGACTTGAACCAGTGACATGGTTCAACTTCATCCAGGTATTTTCATCTATCAAAAGTTGTCCTGAAGGGTCCTGAAAAAGGCTTAATGACTAGTTATTTAGCTGTAACAATTCTCACTTTTAGCTTAATGGTGGGTACATCGGCAATTGCCTAGAAACGTGTCTGCACTGTCACGGAAGTTTCCTTGCTGGGGTTTTCTTTCCTGGGCACTTTCCTAGCAAGTTTATGTGGGACGACACGGACGAATAACCCGCCTTCCTCTTTCTTCAGTGCAGAAACCCCTGTTTGTTCTGAAGAAATTGGCTTTGAAGGGAAACAAAGGGCTAAAGGGCTTAATCGAAGAAAGGGATGGCACTAACGATGTTATCATAGGTACGTAAAAACTGGTTTTATGCAAAATCTGTGTATTCTATATGATTCCTTTCGGTACCCTTTACACCTCTGAATAGTTGTGGTGGATAAAAGTAGATTAAATTTTATTTGTGCTCTGGGTAAAGATGTATTTTATGGAAATTTGTTCAACAGTTGAGTAGCCATTTTTTGGTTATTGAATGAATTTATTTGTTACTATACTACATTAATTAGCTATAAGAATTAATGATGTTGTCAAATGTGCACAGATTCAGATTGTTAATCGCTAAGGTACCCAAAAAAATGGTTTTTAGGCATCGTGTGTATGTTTCTGAGAGAGTATTCTTCACAGTACCACTTGAGATTCGAACTGTGGGGGGAACAACCCAAGATTATTTTTTCTTTTTATTGTATTAAGATATGTAAAAATACAAATAAACCATCAAAGGACACAGAGCAAAGTTGATCTGTCAAACCAGCTATAAGGAAATAGGGAGTAACTGGCTATAGGTACTAGCCATACAAAAGTTCAGCATGACAGAAACAAAGAACTGATTTTTTGTTAGCTAGGGGAGAGGACTCAGTAGTTGTGCACCCTAACTTCGGGCTTCTAATTATCCTACGTGGAAATTTCAAATCACTCCCAATTTTTTACAGCAGCTTACTTGGCAAGTCCCCTGCCTATAACTTTCGTTTCAGGCCCACATCATCAAATATGATGCCACATCAGCATGCTTTTTGTCAAGGTGTCCAAAAAGGCCCAAAAAAAAAAGTGAGACCAATACTTGTGCATTCACATCATGGGTAGTTGAGCACTGATGTGGCATCATATGATTGGTTGCTTTTTAGATCAAAAGAATGCATTTTGTTTAATTATGGATAATCAACTCACAACTATTGGATATTATATAAACTACTACTATCACAACTATTGAAATGTGCTCAACTATTAGGTCGTCTCCCCTAGTGAAAATACGTTAGTTTTAATAGACATGATAGAAACAGACAACTGATATTTTTGGTAGCTAGTGAAAATATGTTACTTTTAATTGTATTATATTAATTAGTTCTGCACCATAAAGCTCTGATTATACTATTCTATATTAATTGGTTAGAGGGTTAATTTTTATTACTTTTATAGAACTAATTTTATGTAAAATCTGTGTGTTCTATATGACTTTTTTCAGTACCCTTTACAGCTCTGAATAGTTGTGGTGGAGGAAGGCAGATAAAATTTTATTTGGGCTCTTCTGAGTGAAGATGTGTCCGTTGGAGATATGTTCTAACTGCTGTATAGCAGCTTATTGGTTGTTTGTTACTATATTACTTAATTTTTTTATTTTTTTTAATATTGTATGATGCGATTTGAACTTAAGACCTCCCAGAAGAGAGGCTTCGCAGCTCGCCGCTGCGCTGTGGATTAATTTTAGATTGAATAGAAGCGAGGGACTAATGATGTTGCCAAACGTGTCGAGATCCATATTGTCAATCGCTAAGGTACCCAAAAAAAAATTAGTTTATACTGATTAAGTCTGAGTTATACATGTCTTTTAAGTAGCCTTTACAGCCCCGCTTTAGAGTCGTACAACTGTGGTGGAGGAAATTTTTTTTTTTTAATATTATATTAAGCTGAAAATATATACAAATCTGATCGGTCAAACTAGCAGTTAGAAAACAGAGGAACCGGCTATGACAGCCATACAAAAGTTTATGCAGGTAGAAAAATAATTTTATTTTTTTGGGGTTAACTAGGTGTTCTACATTGATTTGTTATTGTGTATATTACTTAGTCCTCCATCATAAAGTTTAAATTATATCATTTTATATTTTTATTTAATAATGTTATTTTCTATATATATATATATACATACATATATATACATACATTCACATATAAATTTACATAAAGATATATGTAAATGTACATTCATATATATATATAATACACACTCAAATATATTAACACATTTATATTTTTGCTCTATTTTATTAAGTTTATTATTACACTTCTTTTTTCTTGTTGACTTTTTATTTATTTACTTTATTTTCCTTTTCTATTGTCATCCCTTCTTCCTCATTTTTGTCCCTTGTTCTCTTATCCACCCGTCACTTCCTACCCTAACTATGTTAAGAATATGTCTACAATTCAACTCTTCAAACTCTTCACTCTCCTATTCCTCTGATGGATCATTGAGTGTATTTTTTTTTTTTTTATGATTGTGTTAAATTTACAATCTTAAAACATTTTTGAATTTAAGAAGTTATAAATAATAATTTGCCTTGATTTAATTAAGATTTTAATATGTATAAAAAATATTGAATAATAAAATGATAAGGGATTATTAATGAAAAATTGATTAGCTCTAGATTTTGTTATTATTATCAATATTAATAAGTGAAGTGGAAGGCTCAATCCTTAGCCTGAAGTTGGTTATTACCTCTAAGTTGGTTATTGTAGGAGTGGTAAACATCCATATACAAATTGGGAACTCTCCATTTTAAACTTTCTCTGTGATGTACATTTCGAAGAAATGCGATCAATGTATGTCAGTTATGATGTTCACCTCTTCCAAACTGATGCTATAAGATTTACCTTGGAATCCAAAGACTCTTACTAGGATGCCCCAAGCTTTAACAGTTGAAAGATAATTCATATTAGATTGTATATAGGTTGGAAGGTAGTTGTCATAGTCATATTGGGCTTGAAATCTTCCTTCAAATAGTGATGTATAAGTTAAACTATTGGCACTTAATATTCCCAAGGGATGATACTTTTTACGTACGTCATGAGACAAAAGGATCTTCCCAAAAATATCCCTATAATATTGCATCTCTTCACTCAAAATAAGAAATTTAACGGTTAGAAACCACCTTATACTGGCTGCAAATATCTCAACAATGTAGTGGTATGGAAATTTCACCATATTTCTGGAAGTTCTTTGGTTGTTAAGGAAAGTATGGGAACTATTGAGGGTAGAAAATCTAAAATCGGAAACCATACTCATGATGGCTCTTGTCTCATATCCCTTGCGACCAATACTCATCCCAACTACGTCAATTTAAAGTTCCTTATCCAAGAAATTTCACTTAATATTTATCCCTATTGGTGGCCAACTTAGAAGTGTAATATTGTGCATGACCAAAATAGACCAAATACCATTAGGGTCAAGCACCTTATCTTTGCGATAAGTTATGTTTATCACCCATTGGTCTTTCATCATGACCACTATGGAATCTCCTCCTTCAATGCTTAGAAGTTCTATCGAACTCTTCCATGGATTTCAACTCCCCTAGTAGACTCTCTCATAGGGTGTATAATTTCATGCTCCATATTATATAGAACTCTTCTATGATATGCAATTCGTTGCATTCCATGTGTCCATTTACTATGTTGGCATGTTGTTGTGCCCACTCATTCTTCTTATGTGATGAAGAATACCAAGCATCTAGTTGAGCTTTATGACTATACCTTATCCACATCAATGTTACGATGGTAGGTACAATTTCCCTCCATAATATAGCCTATCCACAATCATCACCATGCAAGGAAATCCTCTCAAAATATATTACTTTAGTGTTGTCTATAACTTGGGATATCAAAACCAAAATTGTTAAAATAATGTAATATCTATGAGCATGATAGCCCTGTGCAATATTCAACCATGTGATTATTGTACGAGTGGTAAATATCCATACACAGATTGGGAACTCTCCATTAGAAACTACCAATTGTGAGAAATAAAAAATTCTGAAAAGGAATTTGAAATTCATGAACTTTTAGGACTATAAAAAATTAAGATACTAAACTAGATCTAAAATAATTCTAGGTTTGGATGCAAGCTTGGAGACAAAGGTCATAGAAGAAATACTGTTTTCCTTTTGAATGCTAATTTTTTTTTAAAAAAGCCAACACCAACCTTTTACTTTTAAAGTTAGGGAAAGGTACAAAAATAAATCATTTAAACTGTTCAACTAGATTTTGTAAAAATAACAAGCTTGACATAAAGATGATCATGGAATTAAAAAATCCAAGGCAAGGACCAAAGAGTAAATAAATGCAAGTGAATTTGTACATCATACACTAAATGCGAGAAATCAAATGAGGGATTTCTCATGCATAATGATATAATACTCTAGATAGTAAACAAGTAACCAAACAGATTATAATATGTTTCCTTGAAGAAGTTGTATAGATTTGGGCATTTTGGACAAGAAGTCACAATAGGCAACTCAATAGGAAGAACATTTGAAAAAGTTTAGAACTCAAAATCTTTGGTTTTTTTCCAAGAGAAAAGGAGTGAATTATTTACATCTAGAAGACATCTCAACTGATTATTTTAATTATTTACATAAATCTAGGTGAATCTTAATTCCTTTTAAGACTAAATTGATGATTTTAAGAAAGAAATATTCTATATAAATGTGTTTTGAGTTATGTAGACATGTTGCTATCATTTGAACTTGTTCCCCTTCCATTTAAGCATTTATAGCTTTAAGGGAGATGTCTCTTATTGATTTTCTGACATTGCTTTGTTTCTAGTTAGGCATCCCTAGCCATGCTAAAGTCAAGTCTAAAACACCAAGTTACTAATAAAAAATTTCTCAATTATATTTCATTTTTGTTTCTAAGAGAACGTTATGAGTGTTTCAAGTCACTATGGATTTTAGAGGATTACCTAGCATATGACAATTAAAACTTAAATTGATTTTATTTTAGTCGATAAGTTTAATAGATGATTGAATCTTGATCATTGCTAGTCACAATCATGTTTGGCACTTTGGAGTATAAATGATTAACTTCATTCTTGGAATAGATAGAAAATAGAGTCCTAAGAGCTTTTAAAATAAATACTTGAGCCTCAAATGAAGGATAATTAACTCTTACATGGCTATATCATGTTGAGTTTCGCTAGACCATAAAATCAAATCTTCCCTCCCCAAAAAATTCCAAAACAAGCGAACCAAAATTTCTAAGACGACATAAGCCAAAAAGGAGAAACTAAAATTGAGTTAAAATATAAAGGGCCTCACTCATAAGATTTTGTGATTTAATATAGTGCTTTATAAATTCCTTATTAACAGCAATGGCAACATTTTACCAAATAAATTATAGATCTTGAAAATTATTTTCTCCTAGTTTCTCAACAATATAAAATGTGCCTAACTAAAGCAGTTCAAACTTATTGTGATTTCCTTTGTTCTTGTGGGGCTTGTTTCACAATAAAACTATATTAAAAAGATGAAAATCCTTAATAATGGCTTTCTTATCAAATCATTTCTTGATAATATCATGTTGTTTGTAAAATTTCTATATATCTAGGTTTCTTTTTTTCTTCTAGGTGCAACAAGTTTAATGATTTGGGTTCTATTTTATCATCTACATCAATATATTCCCAAATTAACTCAAGTGTGGGGATTCCCAAGTTCAATGAAAAATAGGATCCTAACCATAGGAATAATATGTGAAGTTATTAAATATAATCTTATTTCTAATCCTATTGGCCCATAGAGCAAAGTTCAACTTATATGTTGATCTCTAGGATCAGAGTTAATTAATTTCCTAATCACCTTATCAGATTATCATTAGTGGATTCAAAGAACTTTATTGTGGGTAATAGTTTGAGGAATACAAGATTATGACATTATGCTCATAGATGTGGTTGAGAAATAGAGGCCAAGACATGCATGCCAAACCTAGTGTTGATAAAATCAAGGAATTTAATCACAACCTCCATGGTGTAGTTTCTTAGTGATTAAGATTTTTTCCATTTGGTACAATAATTGGTTATTGTTAACATAAATTTATACCCTTAGGAAGAATTTGGGTTGATTACTCTTACAAATATTGATCCCCATTGGGAAAGTGATCTAGCTTTGACGATGAGCTAGTGGGGCATAGTTGGATGTTTCTCTCTTACACACACTTGATAAGTTTGAAACTTCTAGTATGTAGATAAACATCCATAAATATATAAGGTTAATGATAATAAACATGTAAAATCTAATAAGCCATGTCATCTCTAAAATAATGTGTGTTACCTAACTTATGAAAATTGTGTAAGACTTTCATTGCCTCTAACCTATCTAAACATCGTAACTAAACACCCTCATGGTTTGATAATATAGGATACATGACTTGATCAAGTATTACATACTCATTGACCTCAATGCTCTCCTTTGTATTGCATTGCATATTCAAGGAATAAACTATAAGTGCTTGATAATAGACTATGTCTTGGTAATAATCATCTGCACTAACACCCTATGTTAAGCATTGATAAGGCAAATTCTCTAGATTTGGTATAAGCTAAGCTTTATCTTAACTATATTTTTTGGCGATTCTCATAAACTTGGTTTTAATCTCAAATTATTGTAAAATAACTATACACTTTCATATGTATTCCTCTTATTCTACATTGGTGTAGCTTTAATAGGAGGAATATATAATATCATAAATCTTGCAGCATTGAATGCATTGTTGAAATTTCTTGGTTTCTTTTATCAAGGTGTAGGCTTGCTTATCAAGCGTTAAATTTTAATCTTCACCACTCAAGGGATGCTTGTGAAAGCAATTAGGCATTCTTGTGTTTCATTGGACCTCTAAGTAATAAATCCAACCACATAGTACATTGAGGTGATTGAATAATATAAAAAGGTTTTCGATAATGTAGGACAACAAACACGACTTCTATAATCATGGTGAATGAATAACATAAAAATGTTTTTGATAATGTAGGACAAAAAGCACAACAACTTCTACAATTGACTTCTTCATTTTCTTGCAACCTTGTTGGGCATCTAGAGCCCATTCCACATTTGTGTCATTCTTTAGTGTATTAATCAATAGTTGTATAATTTTAACAAATCACAATTCTAATTTATTGATGAAATAATAAATTTATTTTTCTTTATCCCAGGTTATGGTATTTTCAAGAGTGAATCAAATTTATCAGGGGTGATTGTGATGACATTCTAAAAGGCCTAGTGACCTAGCAACTTACTTTAGTTAGCCACAAATGCACATTTCCTACAATTTAGGGAGATATATGCTCTTTGCACCTTTACAAAATCTTCCTCAATTCCTATACATGTTCTCTACACTTGAAGAAAATGGTCATTTGGTATGTATTGATGTGCTTACCAATCAAACCCTTGAAAGAAATGATCATTGCCCATTAACTAATGTATCTTAAAATTTTATCCAAAAATAAATTAATTGTGAACCATTCACAATTTGTGTTCACTTAATTCTTATTGGATACAAGAAATTTTCCTTTTTTGAGGTACAAACTATATAAATCCGTGTGAAATCGACTCTTCCCATTCCTTTTATGGGCATACTAGATTGGTTGCCCAAATAGAGTGGTAAACTAAGATATTTACAATTAACAAAGTTTGTGTATCTTTAAAAATAGTTGGATCCTAAAACATGAGTAATTAGCCTCTATTTTTTCTTGAATTTTGAACATTAGACTTGAGAATAATAGTATTGCTAATGATAGAAGGATTAAACACTCTCAAAACCTTGTACACCCATGCAAATATATCCTTAAAATTTTTCAAATGTAGTGTATTTTTTAATTTCTTCCTTCTCACAATTTGATCCAATGTTAATGTTCTTGACATTTGGTGGGATTCCTAAATTATGCTACTACAATGATTAATTTTTACCCTTGGTTGAATGGTTCTCACTGCTAGTCATCTTAAAATCAAACAATTTGTCAAGAGAAATCAAACCTATTGGAATGGTATTTGTTTTGATATTAGCATCTCATTTTCATTGAGCTCATTGTATTGATGTTATATAGATTTACCTTCCTCTATTACTTACACCTCAAAAACTTTTGAACTATATAAGAAATCTAGAATGTGTTTATCATCATTGAAGCTCTATATGTGATTGACATTGTGAGGAACAATTGGGTAAGATACTAGCTTCATTGAAAGCTCTTTCAATTTGCGTTGTTCAAAGGCTTTAAATTATCATTATAAATGGCTCTAACCCATAAAAAACTTTATTCTTTACCTTGGGAATTGAATATACCACAAAAGAATCAAAAAACCCAATAAAGTTGCATACTATATGCTTATAGACCCTCAACCACTTGTTATACTTGTAAGTGTTTTTGAATTACCATCTCTAAATCTTTAAGGAATTGGATAAATATAGCCTTCTTGTTCAACACTAGTTTCAATCCATAAAAGAGATCCTCATAATCAACCATTTTTATGCAATAAAATTGTAACTGACAAGAAACTAAATAGATCTTTTTTACCTTTTGAGTTGATCAACTCAATTCTTGTTCTAGCACCCATGTTCAATTTTAAATCTTTGAATTGAAGCAACCAAATTTAATCACCAATTGAAGAGGAACCCTGACTTGTTTGTCATCATCTTTATTTTTGAATTCAAGTGTATACACACCTGAATCAAGTTTGATGAGATGCGCTTAATAAGTTTGATTTTATTCAAAATCATATGCTTCATATGGGATTCTCTCTACATAATTTAATTTGTTCCCTCTAGAGACACCACATGTGAAAATTTGGTTGACATATATCCAAATATAAAATATGTTAAAATCTTAAATACTTACAATAAATCAAACTAAATCAACAATCAACTTTGCTTGAAAATACTATGTTTTGCAGTGACCAAATAATAAGATATTTAAAAAAAATTAATATGAGCATTGTAATTCAACCTACAACTAATTTTTATAGTACATTTTAACTACTTTTTGATCATCAAGATCTTGTAAAGGCAAGTGAGGGCATATGATGGTAGCATTTGACTAAAACTAGCAATCGCACCTTGGTGTGCAATGGGTATGCCGAAGAGGTGTGGAAGGTCAATTAGAGAAAATTTTGATCTTTTTTTTTCATACTTTTTTTGGGTACATGGGGTCAATTTGTAGCCAATTTATGAAATGATGTTGTTCATGCAACGAACATCTCAATGGATAAATGATAGTTCAAATCCCATTTATAAGGATCCAAACAAGACTAAAACAAATAATATTTATTGTTAAAACTGTGAGAAGTCTTGAGTTTTACTCAATCAAGGGGGCCAACTGGAATCCACTCGACTAAAACGTTGGGGGACAATAATCTAGCCAAAGTAAAATAATATTTTCGTCTTGTTCATTTCGAGGACGGTCCACCACATGTGGGCGTATATTTTTTTTTTTACATTTGTCCCATAACTGGAGTGGAGATTAGAGAACCATAAGGCGATGTGTTTGACGGTGCCATATATACTGTGGATATATGATTGGAGAAAATCGTGATAGATTTGCAAGGGCAACATGCGAGAGTACGCGTGCGGGGTATTAGCAATCCAAATGTAAAGAGAAAGGAATCCAAAAGTTAATAGCAAAGGTTCTTCCTATCGCTTCGAATAAACAAAGATTTAACCTTTGATAGGGAAGACGTGCAAGTCGCCCAAATATTCTACATTGTTTTGGCTTCTATATATTTTTTTTGCTGGTGATCCCCGGCCGGTGCTACTCCTTATGCCGGTGCTCCTCCTATTTTTTCTACTGCCACTGCTCCACCTCTTGCTATGCCCAGTGTTGCTCCTGCTGTTGGTGCTCCTGTTTCTGCTGCTATCAAGAACAACAATCAAAATATTCGATTTCAAAGTTCTAAGCAACAAAGTCCTTTCCCGAATCCTGTAAAACTTGTCATGGGAGGTCAATTCAGACACAATGAGAGAGCTTCATATTCGAGCTTGTCGGGTAATCTCTGTTATCACAAGAGGCACGGAGAATGATATAGACATTCTAATTAAGGCAGATCTATTTCCTACGCTTATGGGATTACTCTGCGCAGAAGTGCACGGCAATGTAAAGCAAGAAGCGGCTTACGCTATCTGTAATGTCGAGACCAATGCCATGTTTGCAAGAAGATGGCCATATTGGTACAACGGTGTATGGAAGAAGACACCATCTTGTGCCCAGATATGAAGCAACAGGGAAAGCAGCAAAAAACGGCGAAAAACAGCCGAAAAAATGGCGAAAAATAGCTTATTAAGTTGATATCTTTTAGTAATTTAATGAACAAATCTCCCAATTTATTATAATTGTGGATCTTGTGTTTACTTTTCTGATCTAAGGATAAGACCCCTTAGATTTAGATATTTGAGGGTAAAACCCTTTGGTTTTTTGAGAAAAAATTATATAGAGATTATATTATGCTTATAGGAACAAAGTCATGAAGATTTTAGCAAATTTGTGAAGTAGGAGATAACTATTCCATATAAATTTAATTTACAATTTTTGTTTTTATTGGTGATGTTGTAATTTTTTATATGTAATAACACTTGTTATATTTTCCATCATAATAGTATAGTTCTAATGGTTTGATGCATTTACAACTTTTTGTATGCAAGTTTATTCTACTATTTGTAGTATTTTTGTTAAAATTTGCATAAATTTAGTTAATTTTTATCTCTATATGCTCTCACTTTGCTTTTATAGGATCTTGGTGATCATAAAGTTATTAAAATTTACTAGAAAAATTGGCGATAGTTAGCAAAATTCAAGATTTATATCATTCAAAAAATGTTTTTGTTTGATCATAGTAGAAATCTTGGGTGAATTTGAGTGTTCATTTAGCTTGGTTTGTTGTGGGCATTCAAGATTTCAACTTATTTTATATTTGATTATTAAAAACTATTTGAATACTGTAGATCAAAGAATATTTTAATATTATTGCAGTTGGGGATATTATAGGTGAGGTTGGAGATCTCTAGATTCTAGAAAGCGTGTTAGAATTGTGACTCTTTGATGAGGTTTTAGCATAAAGACCAAAGAGCCTTAACTCAGAGTAAGAAGTGAATTTAACAGAAACTTGTTGAGGAGATGGGTTGTGGATAGATTAATCTTATTCCTCACTCTTGGTTTACTCAACACATAATCATTTGATAGGTTGGTTTCTCATATGTATTCTATTTTGTGCTTTGTATTCTCATGGAATGATCCTTGAGACATGCATCTTAGTTCTTAGAGTTGGTTTGAGGATTACTTGGCATGGTTTTGTTCTTGACTTAACTGTGTATTCAAGTTAATTTGAAGATCAATTTTGGGAGAGTAGGGGATGGTTTGTGCTTTTGAGCATATGTTTAAGTTGCGGGAATGAATGTTAGTCCGATATTCATTTAGTTAAGGAGCCTTGCATTTATTCAATTTCTTGATGATATTATGTTTGATGCTGACGTTGACATTGAATATTAGGATGTTGAAATAGCTTTTCTATTTTGAATCTAATTACACAGAAGACGTATCCTATTTGAAGAAGACAAAGCTAATTTTGCCTGATCAATGGTTGGTATCAATCTGCTAACCATTAAACGAATCTTAGTCATTCATCATTTTTTACACTTTTTTACCTGTTGCTTTCCGCGTCGCTTTCTGGGAAGGTTTAAAGTATTTTTTAAAAGCTCGAGGGCTTTGTGCAGGCATAGCCTGCACTGGCGTGCTGACCAATCAGGGAGTACCTTGCTGCTTAGCTTGCCCTTCAAGCTTTTAATTTTTTTTAAAATTTTTATATTGATTTTTTAATTTATTTCATTAATAATTTCTTAAATTAACTTTTAACTTTTTATATTGATTTTAATTATATCATTAATTTTTTTTAAATTGATTTTTTAAATTATTATATGAAATGTGGATTATATTTTAATAATAAAAAATAAATTATAAATAATTTAATTATACCTATTATTATATATTATATTTTAAAATAAAACTATTAATTACATAAAAAGATTAAAATAATTTTATATATTATAAAAATAGATCAAAAAATTTATCTTAATTGACTTTCTGCACTTCTTTGGCGTACCCATTGCACACTAAGGTGCAATTGCTAATTCATATGAATGTTAAATTAGGATTTATGTTGAGTTATTTTGGTCACAATATTTGTGATCATCTAATATTATTAGACATAACTAATTTTTATTTTTAGTGACAAATATGGACTCTTTAATCTTCGACTTTTCGCCGAAGGCGTTCCCTCCATGAACTAAGCCGATTGACTCTAACAATCCACGGTTTACGTTGACCACTGGCATGGAAGACGATTGAATTGTTGATAGCCATCGATTCGTTTTCGCCGTTTTTCAAAAAGACGGGGATTTCAAAATATTTTTCCTTGCAAAATCTGCCCACTTTTTTTATCATCGGCATTGTTGACAGCGCGATCCAATACGTGCAAAATATTTACCACTACCTCTCCAAGGGCTTATGTCTTCATTTGTCAAGCTGGACGGAAATCGTCATTCAACGGTAGGCACTAACAGAAATCCACTTCCTTTCTCTATTTCATTTCTTCTCATCGCTTGCCATTTGATCGGCTGATGCAGCCGTTTGGACAAGTGCCCACCATTAAAGACGGCCATTTCACCTTATTCGGTACAAATCTAACTCTTTTCTTCTGTTCCGTCAAATTTTACATGCATTTATATGTAGTTTGAGGGTTTTATTTGTTTGGGGTGGAGTCGAGAGCCATCATAAAATACCTGGCAGAGAAGTACGAGGGGCAGGGCAGCAATCTGTTGGGGAAAACATTGCGCGACCGGCGGTGGTGGAGCAAGGGTGTCAAGTGGAAGCGCAGACATTCAGTTTGCCCTGCGCCGCCATTCTTGTGTAGATTGTGTTCGTCCCCATGTTTGCGGGAAGGACTGACCAAGCAATAGTGGACACAAATTCAGAGAAGCTGGGTAGGCCCGGCTTAAACATCACACACTAAGCTACTTTGACTGCTTATGTGGCAGATGTGGGCCCGCTTCTGTAGCCTGCGACTGTTCCCGTTCCCGTTTAGTCGCCTTAATTTCAAATTCAAACGGTTCCCGCGCGGAAGTCTGGTGGAGGGTTTGTTCGTATTAAACAAGACATCAGAGAAGAATAGAAACGCAAATGGTTGCTGCAGCGGTGAGTTGGGAGCTTTGGAACAGGGTATGAACATCCATTAAATCATAAAGGAAAGGGGATTATAGTCAGATATTACGGTCGGAAATGCTCTGATACACATGTATGCAAAATGTGGAAGAATATACAAGGCACGTGAATGTGCCTCAAAGCAATGTGGTCTCATGGAATGCTGATTGCAGGATATGCGCGAAATGCGTTTGTTGAAAAGAATTTAGAAATTCTAGCCAAATGCGCAGGTGTAAAGCCAGACTCCGCAACATTTGCTGGCATAAATGGGAGTTTTGGAACATGATATAGACATATTACAGGATAAACATTAGAGGAATTTTGTCAGATGTTGTAGCTGCAACTTGTCTGGTAGACGTGTATGCAATGGAAATGGAAATGGAAATGTGGTCTCATTGAATGCTATGATTGCAGGATACGCACAGAATGTGGTCTCATGGAATGTGCAGGTGTAATGCCAGACCCGCAACCTTTGCCAGCATCCTCCCATCCTGCGCCAAGTTGGGAGCTTTGGAACAGAGTTTGGATATCTAGTACAGGATAAACGTTAGAGAAATTTTGTCAGATGTAGATGCAACTGCCCTGGTAGACGTGTATGCAAAAAAGTTGATGTAAAAAATTAAATGAAAAATGAAAACAAATCTTAACTTAATTTAGTGGAAAGGAATATTTAAAATTACTCAATTACAAATGCTATATTAAATATTATTCACTTAGAAAAGTGTCGAATTTTAATTTCATATATTTAGGGTGTGTTTTTACTTAAGACATTTTTACATTATAGAGAATATTATTACAAAAAGAATGTTTTGATAAAGTATTAAAAACATTCTTCTCTTGATTTGATATGCATCATTCAATCATATCATAAATCAATGAAAAGTCAACTTTCTTCTATCAATTGTCATCCATTATCGAGCTAACACTTCAAGGTACACTCTAGTACAAAACATTATTGGCTTACATTAACAAGATTATCACTCGATATAGTGATTTTCATTTTCCTATTGGTGTAAGGGCATGTGGTTGGAAAGTGAAATCTTACAAGCCATTAAGTTTTGTGACTAAGCTTTAGCATGTGTGTGGAAGAAGGAAGATCATACAATGGTGTATCACTCATTGTGCCATGAGTGCTATATGATTGATAAACCTGCATTGTATGCTAATAATAACAAGAAGATTGAGTACAAATAGCAATAGTCAATACAATGTCCACATGGAAGTTGTGCATGAGTAATAGATGGCAATTAGACAAGACCAATACTTTATTGTTGCATTTCATTGGATGATTTGATCAATATTAACTACTACATTTTTTAGATTAGCAATGGATTTTATGTCTTTAATATATTAGATAAAGTTTGTAAATTTGAATGTTGGAGTAGACTACATTGATGAAAATTGGTGGGTTTTGGCGACTAAAATCTCATTATTAGTAGTTTTGTGTAAAAGGTCAAGGTCTTCTTGTTGGTCTTACAATAGGAGTTGAATCTAAATATATAGTCAAGTTTGAATATTTATGTATTTTATCCATAAAGTTTTAATCTTTGTCATTCAAATTATTGGAAAGCATTTTTCTCATACCATCTCATTGTTGTGAGTGTGTTCTCCATTGCGAGCCTCATTGCTATATCACTAGGCATACCTTTACTTAGGATCTCACATTACAATTGTATCAAACTTGGTCTCATAGCCTAAGTTTGGCTTGTGGAGAGGTGAAAACTTTACATGAAATTGACTAAAGTTTATAACCAAGGTATTTTTGTCCTCAATAAAGTATGAGGATAGGTAGAAGGTAGTGTAAATGTCCTCCAATGTGTTGGTCATTATGTAGAAATTGTGGTTTCATTTTTTTATAGGAAGAGTGTTAAGGAAGGAGAGAATAAAAGATAGAGGAGTTATTGTTAACAAATGAGGAAGCAACTAAATGCCTAGAATAAAAAAATCTCAAGAAAAATTATTGTGACCTCTACAAGATGTTAGAGGCAATGGAGAACACTCAACAAAGAGATGTGGATGTAGACGAGAGTGGTGATGAGGCACAAGCTATGCATATGGAAAAGGTTGATGAAGACCCATTAAGGGAAAGACTCCCAAGAACCATCTTCCAAATTTATGATATGTGACATATCCCTTCCAAGCTACTAGAAAGATAGACCCATTTCTTTTGTTTATTTACTAATCTAAATCAATTTATCTATAGCTAGGAAAGTAGGGATTGATGGCATGGTAACTTCTTTTAGCAAATACAACTTAAGTTTGATTAATATGCTATTAAATACAACTTAATTACATGTGAGCACTAAGGATCCAAACTCAACTTAAGGTCCATATTCTCCATCAAATGATCATGTTTTAGAACCTATTAGTATTAATTTCAATGCTTAGTACCCTATGTTCCTATGGATATTGAATAGTGTCAATCTAGGAGTTTACTATGAATAATGCATATAGTGTATAAGTTTTGTCCAACCTTCAATTCAATAATTTATGTAAGTAATTATATTTCACTTAATTTTGGCCACCACAAGATCAAGGTTGGTGAAATTTTAGGGATGATCCAATCATATAGTCTATTATTCCACTTGGCTATCCTCACAACAAAGTATATAGTTTCATGGGGTGATGGCAAGGTGCATAGATTTGGCCATTTAGTCTTCTCTAGATCAAATTCTTATCAAGTATTAAATTAGTTCTATGCCTTATTAGTTTCATATATTATAGAGAGTTGGCTACCACACATGGATTTTCTAGATGTACAAGTCAAATTCCTTCTATAAGACCTTGTCTATTGAATTAACTAAATCCATATTTACATATATAGAGAGCTACAACAACTCCTATGGATCCAAGCACAAGTCAATGGTTGAAGCAAATAAAGAAGCCAACACCATCTAGATGTAACTAGCATAATCATCATTCTACACTCATAGAATGACCATTATTTGGCAACTAGAAATCTACTAAGATGATAGATTTCTCATGCTATTCCCAACTCATGACACATGCCCTCCTTGTCAACACTTACTTTCTCTGTTATCCTTTATTGAGTCAACCATATACTAATACTAGTCACTGATCTATTTTTTAATGAAATTATACACTCCCTCTTCTACTTGGATGATTAAGGGTCCTTATCACTAGCTACTTCTACTCGAAAGTTATTGTTGAATATCATAATTGTAGGTATTAACTCATAAGAATATAATTTTAAATAATCTAAACAATAACTTAAAATTTAATCTAATTTATTAGTTTGGGCTCTTAAATTAAATTTTGGTTCTTTTTTTAATCATGTTTTTAGTACTATTGGCATGAGTGTGTCTTATCTTGCATATGGGTTAGTCTAAAATAATCATTAAAATTTATATAGTTAAGATATTTTAGAATAGAAAACCTTAATCAAAATCATGCCTACTATGAACTACTTTGCTATAGATATTGTTATAAAAGGCGATATAGTTAATATAAGAGTTAATGATAATCCATGGCCTTGTAGGATAATCTCACTCAAAGGTTGTGAATGAGCATTTAAAGTTGTAAGATTCCAACTATTCGAGTTTGTGTTTTCTAAAGTTGTTTGTTGTGGGTTTAAGCATATTAATAATTTCAGTTTATTGTTGCTATAGTTGTTGATGTTGTTTATGTTATTCCGGCAACACATTTTGATGTGCTCTAGACCCATTGAATATAAGAAAAATGTTTTAGAGTTTATATTTCATTTTTAATGTAACAACTATGGATAATCTAGGATTGTAATATTTTATTTAAAATTCACAAATCTAAAATTAATTTGCCAATTTTTTTGTTGGGATTATTACACATGTGAGGAAATTGTAATCATAATTTGTCAAATTATTATCATTAATTACTCATAAAATAAGTAATTTAGCACATTATCCAAAGCATCTAATGATTTTCTTTCTAGCCTCACACTACAAACTTTGATCCACTTTTACTCAAATTATTGTCATTAAGATATATCATTCCCAATCTTGGTGTTGTTCTAATTGTTAACAAAATTATCAATAGTGAGATATAGCCTTAGTCAAATATGAGATGAATAACACATTTAATCTTGATGTTGCTACAATGATTCCACCTTATTTGAGCAACATGACTTCAAAATAGGTACATATGCATCTCTCATCACCTTCACAATTTTCTCTTGACAAACCCATTTTAGACATTGATGTATCATAAAAGGTATCACATTTAATTATTGTAACTAAGGTCTCCCAAGTAAAATATTAAATCTAAGCAATGGAGGAATGATATCTAAAAATGCATCCATCTCCTTAAAATCCATGTCAAGAATAAAGACCTTCACAAAGCATCCACAAGAATGTCATTGTTTATGTTTAGAGCAACACATAGATATGTATTATTGTTTGATGCTAACTTTTTAATTATATCAAATTCTTCTATGCATATGTTATATACTAATTGCCTAGATTAATGTGAATACCTTCACATTTTTTACCATGAAGAAAACCATGACCATAAAATGGATAATAATAATTGTGGTTCGAGATCTCCTTATAAAATTAAATAATTGAAGGTACATAAGGAGGTGAAATTTGATGAGTAATATCCATAAATATTTTTATAGAAGTGTGGGAAGAGGAACAAACATGTACTTTGTATCCATAAGATCTTTATTCATGTGTGTATACATCATAGAATTAGCAAGATGCATGAATACCTATTAGTGTTCAATATTGTTAAATTGTGTATGCAATAGAAAATTATTAGCATAAAATTTCCAATTTTGTTTTAGTGTAGCAACCAAATAATTTCCCCATCATTCACACCATCAATGTGAATTACATTATTATCAATGAGATCTACAATTTTATACTTGAATTCCATACACGTATATGTATGGTGTCCATTAACTCCATGGAAATTGTAGAAGGATTATTCATTATAACTCTTAGATAATCCTCTAGAGGAGTCCAATAGGTTGATGGAATTAAGGCTGGAAAAGTTATTAGGAAGGCTTGAAGAACATTATCCAATGGTTTTCTAAGCTTTGTAAATTTCCTAGGCCCTTAATTTTAGAATGATGTAAAATTAGATATCATAGACATTTTATTGGAACTAGGTTTATAATATTTCTTATCATTCCTTTTTGAAATTCATTATTCTTTTGATATATTGAAGGCTTGGAGGAAGTAGGGTAGGCCCCACAATTCCAACCATTAAATTCAAATAGTTGAAGTCCAATATTTTTTACATGCATGTACACAAATTCTACCACATAAATATTGGAAGCTAATTCCATAGTCATTAGTAACTCATTATGTATCTAGGAACATTTAGTTAAATTAGTTAGTTATTTATAAGCCCATATTGACACATAAGTGTTATAAGAAAGAGGTGGTTAGCTCATCAAAATAATGGATAAAAATAGAAGCTAAGGATTAGAAGTATTCAACGCATAGTCCTTAGGGTTCATGGAAATAATTTAGGTGAGACTTTATTGTTGAAAGCTCATAGGTGAACATTGTGATGACCTTTTCCATAATATAACTCAAATATAGCTACAATAAAGCCAATGGGCAATGTGTGTGTGACAACCTCAAATGCAAAAGGTGTGAAATGTGGAGGATTATATGTAATAGAGTCAGAGCTACAAGCATATTATCCACTTTCTTCTTAAGTTGATCAAACTAATTCACTAGTGTTTTAAGGTTTAGAAGTGCAAGTAGTATTGGTATGAGAAGCATGGGTAGAATGGAGGATGTCTAAAGAGAGTGGAAGGAAAGAGGGAATGAAATGGTAGTGGAAGGAAAAATTATATTATAAATGTAGAGTTGTCATAGGATGATAAGGAGGAATGGTACAAAGAATAGTGGTACTACTTATATGGGTATGAATGAACACTATCCAACTTTAAATTAACATCTCTAACTTGGACATAAATTGTCACAATGTAATATTATTACAAGTCATACATATAATACACATCCACGAAATAATTATTTCACTAATTTCAACATAAAAATATACCTTTGCTAAACCTTCCTCAACTACCTTAAATTCAGATATTCTTCATTAATTTGTATGGTGAATTGTACCTACAATTATCTATGGTGTCAAAAACAGTTGCAACTACGTCTGAGAAAATTTACCTATCCTTTATGCTTGATGGATATCCATACCCTGTTCGAAGGCTCCCATTTGATATAGGTTGGAAGGATGCTGGCAAAGGCTGTAGAATCTGGACACCTGCCAATTGCATTTGGTAGCAAGTTTCTAAAGTATTTTTAGTAAATCCATTTTGTTAATATCCTGCAATCAGGGCGTTGGGAACATATTCGTTTGAGGCATTCTTTCAAACAGTTCACGTGCCTTGTCTGTGCTTCCATATTTTGTATATCCTGCAATCGTGGCATTCTATTAAACAATTTTTGGAGAGATTCTGTCAAATAGTTCGTGTCTATACTTACACTTTGCATACGTAGGACCGTTTGTTGTTCTATAACCCAGAACATTTAATTGCAAATAAAGAAAGAAACTTTTTATAACAATAATAATGGGTTAATTAACAACTAATAACTTAAGCAAAATATGGCCAAACACAAAGACAATAACACAATGTACCAGGAAACTGATGTGGGCACAACACCTAAATGTTGGATCTTCTATTCAGCCTGCAGTAAATATTCTCAAAAATACAATATAATTTGCTAGACAATCTTGTATATATGATGTAGCTGCTTTACTTGCGACAAGGAAAGAATCTTTCCTTGCTTTCTTTGGCTTTATTACACATAAAATCACTCGGATTTATCTTATCCTCACAAACTCGGAAACATCTATTAAAGAATAAAATCCCACTCTTGGATTTATCTTATTTCACAAACTCAGAAACATTCTATTTAAAGATGGGAGATGAGTTGGTAGATATGTATGCAAAATGGGGAAGCATAGACAAGGCACGTGAACTGTTTGACATAATGCCTCCAAAAAAATTGTTTTCATGGAATGCCCTGATAGCAGGATATTCACAAAATGGATTTGTTGAAGAGGCTTCAGAAACTTTCAAGCAAATGCAATTAGCAGGTGTAATGCCAGACTCTACAAACTTTGTCAGCGTCCTTACAACCCGTGCCAAAATGGGAGCTTTGGAACAGCGTATGGACATCAAAGGATAGAGGAATTTTGTTAGATGTAGTAGTTGCAACCTCTCTTGTAGAGATGTATACAAAGTGTGGAAGTATACACAAGGTAGGCGAACTGTTTGACAATGTGCCTCAAACAAATTTGGTTTCATTGAATGTCACGATTGTAGGATATGAACAAAATACATTTATTGACAAAGATTTACAAACTAAATGAAATTAGTTAAACATTATAGATGGAAATGTTCTAATAGACATGTATAGAAAATGTGGAAGCATAGATAAAGGCACATGAATTGTTTAACAAAATTCTTCAAAGAAATGTGGTCACATGGAATGAAATTTGCAGGATATACATAAAATGGATTTGATGAAGATGCTTTCAAAATGTTTGAATTAATGAAGTATTCAGAATATATATTAAAGCTTTTTTGTGTTCTATGTGCATGCAGCCATTCAAGTTTATTGGAGGAGGGTTGTACACATTTCAATCACACAAGTAACCCTTATTGCATTACACCTACAATTGATCATTGTGTGCATGGTTGAGCTTCTTGCCTATGTTGCGTATCTTGAGGACACCCTAAACTTTATCATTAAGATGCCAATTAAACCTATGGTAGTTGTGTGGATGTGTTTTCTTGGTGCTTACAAATCACATACAAATATATGTTTAAGGGTTATTAAGACTTAAAAACAAAAATAGACTTTAATATTGCAAAGGAAGCTAGTTTGGAAGGATAGCTTTGATAGAGAAATTCCCATTAAGAGACTCTAAGACTTATTATAATTAATTCAAGCAACAACCTCCCATACTTAAATTATTTAAACTTTAGATCATTGAATCTTGCAAAGAGCCACAGGATAGTGGTTTCAATCTAGGCAATTAGAATTTACCTCAAAGATTTTTGCTTATACATCCCTTGATTTATCCATGGGGTTTAATAGTTAGCTCTTAATAAATTTTGACCTATGTAAGCCTACACGTTATTGGTACTTTAGGAGTGGCCTTCCTACCAAGAAGGTTTTAGAATAGGGAGTGCATGTAATATAACCTTGTACTTGATAATGCATTGAGACACATTTTATATATTTTTCATGCTTTTCCTTACAAGTCTTATTCACAAACCATATTTCTATGATCACTTTCCTAGTTCATGATTCATTGAAGTGCTTGATCTAACGTATTTTAAGTATTGAAAGTAATTTGAAAAAAATTATCAAATTCTTGTTCTTTAATATGGAATTACTCTAGCTATTTTTTTTCATGAAATTTAGTAGAACAATCGTGTGATTCTATTCACTTTTCAAGCTCATTAATGCTACTACTACACTTGGAAAGATAACATCCATCCTAATAATGTAGGATTATGTAATTCTTTTTCCTTATTAATAGCTTGCAAAGCTAGCTAGAAACAAGTTGTGCCTTGCATACACATCCTATTTTCCAAAAAAAATAAAAAATGATGAGTCCCTTTATTTATTTTCAAGCTTATTGATCAAATGTTCTTCTAGCTTGAAGTGTTCTAGTTTTCCTTAGTTCTTGATGAGTTGGTTATATTGTAAGATCTAAATTTATGTGCTAGCTAGAATTTTTTACCAATACATGAGGTATTAGTTTTGTGGTGTCAAGATTTGATTTGGGTTCTCAGATCCTCCTCTTTTTTTTATTTCTTTCCTAGCTATTCTCTAAGTTATTATAGTTAGAATTCTTGATTTTAGTGTTTATGGAGACCTTTTATGCTATGTTACTATTTGTTCATACATTACAAAAGTTTCTAAGTGTTCACCATGATATTAACCCCTTTAAACTCTCATAAAACCATTAAATAGTCTTATAAATAGCTTGGAAGTTGTTTTGGAGTATTTACAACCTTTGCAAACCCTCCTTGAAACCCTTTATTATCTTTCAAAATAACATTTTTTGTCAAGAATTTAAATTTAAAGAATGATAAGAAGGAATTTTAGAATGAGGATTTGAACAAGGATCATTTGATATATGGCCTACCTTGAATACACTATTAGATTCCCTTTAGTACATCACTAGTTACATTATATTTTCTCAATACTTTTGTGGCCAAAATTGATAGTTTGGTATGTGTTACAAACTCTCACCTAGCTATAATTGGCAAATAGGAGACACAACCCTTATAAAAGCTATACGAGGATTTTTTTGGTGTCTAACACAGACTACAAGGTCTAACACGTGTGATCTATGATATCAAACTCCCCCTATGGTTGTTGAAAAGAGACAACTAGATTATTAATATGTGTGTTTAGTGTTGGAATGTGGATTTTTTTTTTAAACATCTTGTTTGGTTGGATTTTAACCTTAGGGTTAATTAATTGTAGTGGTTTACAACCTCATTCTGAATCTCAATGCTAAGGAAGCATCATACTTGTAAAAACCATTTATTTCTACATGAAAATCTTGATAAATATATCCTAATATTTTAGGAAATCAAGATAAAATATGTTGTATCTATGCATAACTCTTCAACCATGAACATATCATTTTAGTATGGTAATTTGTTTTTTGACATGCATGCAAGTATAATCATGTAGGATCCAATAAATTTGACTTTCTTTGTGTAGTTGGAATTCTTATTTAAAGGTCAACATCATTGCTTAGATCCAAGAAACTCATTCAAGCCAAAAAAAAGCTTATTTCATATTAATCAATATTTCACCATTAGAGTGTAAGTATGGTTGTTGAGAGAAATAAAATTGTTTATCAGTTTTACATGAGCATTCTACATAGTAAAGGTGGTTGTTTTCTTTGGTTGGTCAACATTCAACACTAATAAAAATTGAAAATAACCTTGACAGGTACTTTCACCAAACCCTAGATAGTGACTTATCTCTTCCTTACCAACTCTATGATTATAAAGGGAAGTGTGAAAAATCATTCCTCACAAGGGTAATAGTCTACTAATAAAGAAGAAAGATATGTCACAAAACCAAGTGGAATAGTCAACATCATTTGAGAACAACTATGTTGTTGACAATAAATGATATCTTGAGAAGTTGTTGATAAACCTTGAGAAGTGTAGTTTCATGAAGGAAGAAATGGTGTCATCATAGGAATTTTATAATCAAGGTGGATTTTCCTATCTTTAAACAATTATTGCCTACACAAGGATACAATCATCAACATTCAAAGGGACTTCAAAAACCACACTAGAGTCAAGGTTAATCATATTTTTAATCAAAATCCTAGCTAAACCATGATAATAATAATGGGTCAATCTAGACTCTATCAAATAGAAGCAAGGAGCTACCATTATGGTAGAAGAGAGTTATTGTATCAATTTTGTTATAAAATATATCCAACATTCAAATATTTCCCACTCATTATATCCTACCATAATAGGTAAAGGGGTGATTATGTACAAGGTTATCGATTTTGATGTTGCTCCAAGTAACTAGGAAGATGGGACCATACAACCTTTAGACAGTATCATGTATGATTAGATGCTTCTAGTTAGTGAGTCGATCAATCACATGCCTATGTCTTATGCACTTGATTGCCACTTAAATTGATGATGCCCCATTTTGACAATTAATCCAAACAAAAGGACTGTAGAAAATGAAAAGGGTAATTGTGAGCCCTCATCTCCCATTTCCTACTAGTGAAGAATCTTTTGATTTACTTGAAGTGTTCCTCACCTTTTGCTTTTCTCTTTCTCTAACTTATCCAGCTTTTCATTTCATACATATGTAGGTTTATGAAAAAAATTTAATTAAATGTTCATGTTATCATAAAATAAATATTTGATAGATACCCTAATAGTGTATATGCACTATGTGCATCTAATTTTACAAAGCCGACATCATGGTCTAGATTGCCAAATATTCAAAACAAAAAAAACCATTTTCTTCTTTCTAGAATCTGACAATAAAACCTTGTTCCTTCATTATTAGTGTAGGCATGACAATGCACATTATTATAGTGAAAGCCTATTTTTTAGATTACTTTATTTAGCATAACCAATCATCTTCACAAGAACGTTTTGTCTATTTAAAATGATGGAAACAATTCACATCTTTCACAACAATTTCTCTTGCAACAATCTTGGAGATAAATTCCATTGTACTGTGTGAAGCAACACAGATTGAAGGTTATTAATAACTATAAAAGTTGTTATTGGGATGCATCTTACAAACCAAAAGCAATGGCCAACTTTTCACTATGATGATAGAGAAATAACTCATTTCCCTCATTTTCCTCACTAAGTAAATGTCTTGAACTTGGGAAATACCCTGCTGCCTTCATCTCTCAAGCTAATCTCTCCAACTTTGCATAGATCTCTGGTGTTTGTGGATGTGAGCTATCCTCTATGCATAAAGCACACACCATTTCATGGATTTCAATCCAACTACATCTAAGAATCCTATTATATCCTTTACCATTTATCATTCTCCTTACCATTTGAACCTCAAAACACTTGCCCACATCTGCATAAATGTTTGAGAGAAAGAACATAAGTCAAACATTTTTAGATTCTAATTAAAAAGAATCATCACTATAAATACTCCTAAAACATATTTTTATACGTGATTTAACCAATTTCATTTACTTGAATTTTTAAAATCTTTATCAAGAAATCCATTTTATTCATATCCTACAACCATGGAACCAAATTTCTTTGAGGCACATAGTAAAACAGCTCACCTGCCTTGTGTATGCTTCCACACTTTGGATACATGTCTACAAAGCAGTTGCAAATACTACATCCGAAAAAATTCCTCTGTCCTTTATGCTTTGATGGATGTCCATACGCTGTTCCAAAGCTCCCATTTTGGCACGGGTTGTAAGGATGCTGAAAAAGTTTGTAGAGTCTGGCATTACACTTGCTAATTGCATTTGCATGAAAGTTTTTGAAGACTCTTCAACAAATCTATTTTGTGAATATCCTGAGCTATTAGGGCATTCCATGAAAACATTTTTTTTTTAAGGCATTCTGTTAAATAGTTCACGTGCCTTGTCTATGCTTCCCCATTTAGCATACATGTCTACCAAGGCAGTTACGACTACTTGTCTAACAGGGCAGTTACAACTACATCTTTCCTTCATCCTGCAATGGATGCCCATGCTCTGTTCTGAAGCTCCCATCATGGCACAGGCAGGGAGGATGGTGGAAAAGACTGTGAAGTCCAACATTCCACTACTAGTTACATTTGATTGAAAGTTCCTGAATCTATTTCAACAAACGCATTTTGTGCATATCCTGCAATCAAAGCATTCCATGAGACCACATTTCTTTGAGGCATCCTGTCCCATAGTTGACGTGCTTCCACATTTCGTATGCATGTCTACCAGAGCATATCCAACTGCGATGTTTGAATAATCCTTGTATGCTGGCGAATGAAAATTGAGTTGGAAACCTGTTCAGTGAGAGTGCAACGCAGAATTCAACAGTGCAGGTGGGCGGGAGAAATGATTTAAACACATTTACCGGCATTCACGTGGGCGGGAGAAACAATTTAAACAGATTACCGAAATCCATGTAAGTAATTGCACGGGGAGTGACTAACGGAAACGAAAACAACAAACAAAAGGGGGATGGTTGAAGAGGGCCCCACAATATCCACCTAAGCGATCAAATGCTTAGTGTGTGATGTTTAAGCCAAACCTGATTAACACATTGTTAGAGGGTGTCAACCTATCTCCAGCCGCTTCAAGTGTAAAAGTTAGGAGAGAAAGTCTAATTAGTGAAATAACATACCCACGTCAGATCGTGATGTATTACGTATCCTCCAGTAATGTGACAGGCATGATTTAGAACGTTGAAGTCTAAACTGATTGTGGGTTTTTCGTCTTTCCTTAGCTAAATAATTCAACTGTCTTAGCATCATTATCATTAACTTTATTTAATTGATTAAGTGTATTATCTCTCTCGTTCCTTGAGACGAGAAAATTTAGATTAATTCGTTGTATTTAATTATATAGGTCTGTTAAATCCGTTTTACCATTCTACATGAATAACCAACAATCAATTTAAAGAGATTGTACAAATAATGTAATTAACCACTAAAAGGTGGAATATTAAGATATTGAAGATATTTGTTTACCCAATTTTATGTTAATTAAATATTGTGTATGTTGTGATTTATAAATGAATATATAGATTATTTAACATGAAGTAGTTTGTTAAGTCTTTTAAAATGAATTTTCTTGTTTAAATGGTAAAATTCATTAGAACGCAATGCCAATTTTTCTTTTCATTAAAATTTTACTCATAATATATGTATATATGCTTATTTGAGTTGACCATGTGGTTATTATCTTAAAAAATTTGGATTTAAGGAAATCTAATTTAATTCACTATATTTAAAAGATTAAAGTTTTCCCAAATTGATAGATAAATATGTATGTATGTACTAGTTTATAAATGTAACCCTTGATTTTGTGTTCTGTAATGTTGTTTAGTATCAAGATTAATAATATACAATCATATATATATATATATATATATATATCACCTTAGAAATGGTTTTGATACCAGTGTCTTCTATAGATTTAATATGATAAAAAGAAAATGTGTGTAATATAGAAATTTAGTTTTAAAAAGAATACTGGTAATGTAAATGGAATAGATAGGTTTTATTTATGAATTCATTTTAATGTAGTATGTTATCAGGGAATGGTTTGTATTTTATATAATATAATTTCTTTAATTACTTTAAATAAATTTATAATGATGTACAAATAAAATATAAAGTGATTTTTTAAAATATCTTTGAAATTGGTAGAATTAAATAAACGTATTGGATAATATAATTGTTCCAGGTAAAGGGATTGAGTAGATAACTAAGGGAATTGTTTTCCTGAAAAGAATTATAAAATTAAATTTAGTATTATTTACTCAAATCCAGGTACATTTCAAGCAGATTTATTCCTAACACATTTAGATTAGATCTATTTACAGAGTGCATTAAAATTAGATTTATCTACAAGGTAATTAGAGTTAAATTTATTTACAGATTCTTTTACTAATAGATTTGTGAATTGTGCGTTTGCTATATTTTGATTAAATTTAATTGAAGTAAATACACATGCAACATTTGAACTAAATTTATTATAGGTTATATTTTAAATCTTAATTAATTTGAAGTAAATGAAAGTATAGGCTACGAATTTTAAACCAAAAATCTAATGTTCTCCATACTATAGGTTTCAGAGTGCTTATCTTGATATCATGATGGAAATGCTTTTAAGTGGATTATTTAATTATTTATTTCATTATCTTTAATAAGATTAGATTGAGTTCACATTTAAATGAATGGGTATTTATAATCATCTTTGAATATGTTTAGATAGTCATTTTGTCTATATTATGAGTGCTCATTGGAATTGATTTTTTATGCATGCTAGTGGTTCTATGATTGATCATATTTTCCTCTTGTTCTATTTCACTTTTGAGGTAATCTTTGTGTATTGAGATGTTTTGGAAATGCTGGGAACCCTGCAATGCTTAAGTTACCTTCTTCTAATGATCATGGGAGGTAGATTGTTAGGCTTCCAGAGGCGATGGGAAACCTGGTTGTGTTTAATTTTTCCATGATTATACCATTGTGTTCTATTGATCGTATTCTTATTTTGAGCTCTCATGGTGTACCTTGTTTTATGATTATTTTTCTTTTGGGTTTGATTATGAGCGAGATGGTTCATGCCTCGCATGTGCATTCTTTTGTGGTTTTCATGTTTGGTACACCCCTGGTTATTGTGAGCTTTGTTTTGGAACTGTCAAGGAGGGTGGCTCTTCATGGGGGCCGACACACAAAGGGGTTGTTAGGGTAAACCATGGAAGAGTTTCCTAATCAAGTGATAATATAATTAATGAACTAGTGGGTTTGGGTAGTTAAACATTAAACAATATTAATTATGTGCCTCACCCATACCGTTAGTGCTTTCACAGGCTAAGGATGGGATGAGAAGACCTAGTCGGTAAGACCACTACCTTGTCCCCATGAAAGGTAAGTGGTCCTGAATGAGTCACTCTATGGAGTGGCACCTTGAGATAGGTAGCCTGGATAACCATAGATGGAGGTGGTACCTTGTGATAGGTTGCTTGGATAATCCATGTAAGGCCATGCGATGACACTCTCCCACAATACCTGCTTAATTTCCTTTGCTTGGTAGCCTCTAGAAGTGTTGTCATACTTGTTTGATGTTGTTTTACGTCGGTGTTGAGTTAGTCTTGTCTTCTTGACCTTGTTTGGATGTGGATCATTTCTTGCCATCTCCTAGCATGGGGGGTGGACCTTTGGGTCCATGCGGTCGGGTGGAACGTGCTATGCACCCATTGGGTTCCCAGGATGTGTTCGCGATGCAAATGCAGATGCAGAGTTCCAGAGCTTCACTTGGATGAAGATTGTTCTTCATTTTGTATCTTAAACCTCATTTATGTAATTATCCTTGTACTCAATGTATTCTTCCCGTTGATATAAGGGAAGCTTTATGTAATGTAACATTGTATCCTTGATGCTTTGTATATGTGGAAATACACTCCACAATTGTAATATTGAATTATGAATCGAAATATAATCAATGATGGATATCTTTTCTTCTCTTTTTCTCATGAATGTTTATATGGTATCATTATGTAATCTTGGTTGTTTAATTGCTTTTGTTTGATTAAATTTTATGAATTGTAATGACCATTCCATGTACCCCAGAGGATGTGAATGACTTTGTAAATACATAATTATTTTTCATGTATTTTATGTACATATTCATTGTATGCAAAAAAAATAAAAATTGTGTGGTGTTTGTTGTCCTTTGGAGTTCACACGGTGGGGCGTTACATACATCATCAGATCTTCCACCAAATATTAATGAAGAAGGAATTCACAATACCTCACCGCCACCAAAAGGTCAAGGTGAGATTGTCATTGAGTTAAATGTATCAAATGAGGATGGAAATACCGAAGAATATGTTCCAAGGGATACCCTAGTTAGCCAGAGTGAGATAATTGACTTGGATCAAGATGATGTTGGTAGCAAGAAAAGAAAAGGAAAATAAAAAATGGGGCACGAGTGGGAAATGACAAGGAATTTTCAACTTGGTTGGTTTTCAAAGTACCCATTCATTGTACCAGTGGGGAAAGAAAACAATCTTGAAAGTGAAACAAAATGCATGTGTACGATTTATAGTTGGAAATGTAGAAGAGACAAGAAGTTGTAGCTAAAGCTTGACACTATAGAAAAGCATATTAGTAAAGTTTATGAAAAACAAATCATAGATGGAAAGGAACAATCAGTCGTACGATAGAAATCAAAGGAAGAATTTCTTCATGCTAAGTATGCCACAAAATATGAAGAGCATAAGTAAAGAATGTCAAAGCTTGTTGCATGTCAAGGTACACTTGAGGCTCAAATTGGAAAAGAAATGGAAGGAGAAAATCTGTCAAAAACTATTCAAACATGAGTGTTGTTTTTCATATTTTGTCCAGAGGGCGTCCTATGATAGACTACCCAAAATATTCTAAAAATTTTATTATCTTTTTTGGGTGTTCCTCACTTTCCCTTCTCACATTGGTCAATAAACGCTAGATGAGAATGGGAAAATTGTCTTGTTGTAGTGGAAAAGGAAGATTTAAAGGAGAAATTAAAAGAGTCAAACTTCATTGCATTATCTTTAGATGAAGTTATTGTTGTAGACAATACTTCTTGGGTCTGTATGCATTTGTATACTATAGAAAAACATGTTTTCCAAGCTCATCTTCTCTTTGTTTATAAAATGAAGGACAATTCAACATTGCAAAATCTATTTGAACTAGTCAAGAAATATTTGAATAAAATTGCAGGTATGGATGAGTTGAAAATTGCCAAAAATTTGGTGTGTGTAGGATCTAATGGAGCTGTAGTGGTAAAAGGTCAAAGGAGCAGTGTTTGCATAAAGTTACAAACTACTTGTGTACCATAAATGCTTGGAATTCACTACATGACCCATAGAATGAATTTAGCATTCAAAATTGTAAGCAAGTTTCCTATAGTATCAAAAGTTGATAATCTAGTCCGCAAGATCTATGCATACTTTTGTTGAAGTCCCAAAAATTTTGTAGAATTTCAAAATTTTGCTGAGGGAATAACACTAGGAAATAAGATTCTCAAGGATGTCGATACCAGATGGATCTCCCTACATGGACCAGCACAACGAGTTCTTTCAGAATATCAATCCTTGATTGGAGTAATGTATGAGTATCATAGCACAGTAGACAAAGCTCCTGGCCTCTTACATAGGTTAAGCGATATAGAGACACTCTTGAATTTAGCTATTCTTCTCCCCATGCTGGATGTAATGAACAATATTGTGAAGAAATCCCAAGATAGAACTATTTATATTTATGAATATACCAAACTACATAAACATACATGCTTGGCCCTTGATCATCTATATCTAAATCTAACACAAGAAAGCCCAAATCATTTCATGTGGCAGAAAATTACTGATTTGAATAATCCTAATAATTATTTATAGTTCAATGCAAGCGAGAAATCATATATTTGTGTACGTGGATATGAGATACCAATGTACCATTGTAAGATAGCTAGGCGCTCTAGCAGAGAAGTAGTTGTTAACAAGATTTTAACGACATTGTTAAATCTGTTAGTGATAATTTGAAGGAAATTACAAAAACTCTTACCTCAAAGATTCATGAAAGATTCCCTCAATATGAAATACTTGAATTCATGGGTATTGTGTATCCTCAATTTTGGGTAAACTAAGATAACCCAAAATATTTTCATGATAAAGTAAAAATCTTGATCGAACAATTTTTGAAAAGAATAACATACAATGAGTAGACAATAGAAGGAATTTTAAATGAAGCTAAGCATAGACAATAATGTAAGAATTTTTCAATAGCTATGAGGGACTAGTATGATTCCATGGGAATGGAGAAGGCCTTTGAATTGGGATCAATAACAAAGGTTTGAAAAACTTAGGTCAAAGTGAAATATTGTATGGTACGATATCAAAATATTTCAAACTTGTTGATTTATGTCAAACAATGATATTAGGGTTGGTGGAGGATGAGAGAGTTTTCAGTTCATTGGCATTTTTGAAATCAAAGTTAAGAAACAAACTAGACAAGTATTTGGAAAATTGCTTGTGGATGAAAGGGATTGCACATAATGTCAAAAATTTTCCTTTTGAAAGGGCACTCACAATCTGGAGGTCCACATGTGAAAGAAGAGGGACTGAATTGTGCAACACTCCAATTCCAAATGTTGGTACTGGTGGCACTGGCAGTGGTAGTGGGACAAATGACAATGACACAATGAATGTTGAATTTGAGACACAGGCTAAAGAAAATGAAGAGAAAACTCAGAATCAAGATGACTCTTTTACTTTATCTCAAGATGAACGTCAGTTTTAGGACCCTGAATCAATTTGGGAAATGGAAGTGAATTAGCAACTTTTAGGTATTTATATTGTACTTCATGAATCGGTTTCCATTGTTCCAAACTGTAGTTGATGATATTTTATATTGTATTCCATGAAATAGTGAATCATTGCACTTCATGATATTTTATTTTATATTGCACTTCATGAATCATATTCCAAACTATAGTTGATAATATTTTATATTTTATATTGTATTCCATGGTATTGAATTTGATATGTGACTCTTCATCATTTTTAAAGAACAACACTATCACACTACTTATAAATTCCTATTGCATTTCCATTCACATAATCTTTGATAAATAATTGAAATGAATATTAATCAATTCCTTGAACAAAAGCTAACAGTTCAACATACATAACTTATAAATAACCGTTGATTATTTTGAGTCAGATGATAGTGAATACAATACTACAGAGCAAGATAGGTTGATATTATATTCAAAATTAAAGATATTATAGTTTCTTTTCCTTTTACTTTCATTCTAATAATCTAGCTTGAAGTTGATCGGGTTTTACCTGTTCCCGATCTCTTAAGTAATATCTTATGCCTTAGTGTCTATTTACTCACTAGTCCTATATCTAAGGGTAATTTTTGGATTGTTAGATTATCAAATCAATAAAGCATAAACCCAAAGAAAACTATCAAGCACAAAGGAAACTAAAAACAAGAACGATTATACATGTTGTCCATCGAAGCTTCCTTGATTCACCTTCATAGCACCTTCTAACTTGCTGATGGTTGCCCTTAGATCAAACGTGTGAGCAATTTGAAAACAAAGACTAAGTCCTACACAAGCTTTGAAGGATTTGGATTGTCTAAAATGAAATCAAATATCTATGTCTATGACAAAATGAATCTAATGCCTAAGACAATTATGCCAAAATCATTAAAAAAAATGCAAGTATATGAATATGTCTAAATGTCTAAGCGTCTAAGTGTCTAAGCGTAATCAAAATTGTGAGCAAAATTCGCATTTTATAGAAAATGCAATTTTGGATAGACAAACGAGATTGGAAGTTGGTGAAAGCCTAAAATTAGAGGACAAGATTTAATGTGACAATCCCTAATTAGGGTTAGGGAAAAATTATTAAATGAGTGGTCAAGATGTCATCTGAGAAGATCGAATCAGTGGCGGAGAATAAATGAGATAATTAGTCAGAAAAATAAAGATTTTCGAAAATCGAGAAGATAAAGACTGCTTGATTTGTGAGATTCAAAAAATCAAGAAGATAAGAGTTGAAATGAAGATCAGATTTGGAAAATCAAGAATCTACTCAATTGCTTGATTTTTGGAAGAATATTACCATTTTGAATTAAATTAATTCAAGATATGGATTTTGTGTGACAGTAAATAATCGATTTTAGATTATTTACTAAAATGAACTGATAGTCAGGAATATAAGATCATTTTAAATAATTTCATTTATTTAAAATGAGGGAAATGTTAAATTTGGCAATTAAATAATTAAAGATAATTATTTAACTTAGAGGATATGATCAATAACTAAATAAATTAATAAATTCATTTAATTATGATAATTAGTGACATATTAAATAAATAAATGAAATTCATTTATTTAATAATCAGGAAGAATAAATGAATACAGATAATTAAATAAATTAAGACATTTATTTAATTAAGGGAAGACTTAGACAATTAATGACGTATTTAATAAATAAATAAAATTTATTTATTTAATAATCATGAAGAAGAAAAGGACATGAATTAATTAAATAATTATGAATTATTAAATTAATAGTCGGATGTGAACCAAGGACATAATTAAATGCCATAATTATGCTAGGACGAAGGTGGTAAAAATAGAGCTTGCAGACCTAGGTCATTTTTAAGTGTCTACATTTTGCCCCTCTTTGTCATAATGTAGCATGTCGTAGTGTGACAAAGAAAATAAGTCAAAGCCATGCCCTAGTGAAGGTACAGAGTATCAATGCCCACTCGGGAAATTTTTTAAATTTTGGGCCGGCGGTAGAAAAATTTGGAAAGGGTCCCGATAAGTCAATTTAATGACTAGAAAAATAATGGCGGAAATAGTTTTAGATTCTGACATGTTTGAGACATCCAAAAGTGTGGTCAAAGTTGGTCAAAAGGGCCTCCAGTAATAACCTAGTTGACAAATGTCATTTTGACTTTTATAAATAGGTTGACAAAGGGGTAAAAGTCAATTCATTTTCACTATTTACTTTAGCAAATTCGAGAGCTCAGAGCAAAGAGGACTTCTGCGAGGATGGTGATTTCAGTGATTGAGCATGGCAGCGAGATTGTGCAGACTTATAGGTGGCCAGAGGACTCAGAGCCAGCGGTATGTACCCCTAACCCACTTTGTCATTTTTTTGTTTTGCGTGCCAAAATTAGTGTTTTAAGGCGAACAATGAATGCATTGCGACGCATATGCGTGTGCGTAAGCCGCATTTGATGCGTCGTGATGCAAGTGTAAGGGTATTTAGGAAAGGCCGAGGATATGCAACACATTTGACAAAAAGTGCGATGCATTCGTCATATTGGGCCGCATTCGAGAGTTAGAAGGCTGCATGTATCATTTTGTAATGCATTCACCTGTTTGAGCAACACATTCGAATGAAGTGACGCATGTGTCATATATCATGACGCAAGTGCTCTGATGTGATGCAATTGAGTGACAGAAGGACACAATCGATATGTCGTGATGCATGTGAAGTACGGAATGATGCAACCGTTGTTTCGCGACACAAGTGCAGTCAACGCGACACATTTGACTTTGACTTTGATTGGGGTTGATTCTGATGCTTTTCAAATTTGAAATACTTTTTGATGATAATGACAATTTTCTAGAAGGTACTGACGCATTTTTTGGCTTTGTGCAAAGATAGCTAGCCCCCATATATACACGAGAGAGTAGACCGTTGACTTTCAGGTTTGGTGATCAAATGACTCCATGAGAGCGACGATGGTTGATGCGGCTAGGTCTATATTATGCTTCCTATATGCTTGCTATTTGGGAAAATAGGGGACTATTGATTGCCTTATGTGAGCGATGGCGTTTAGAGACATGCTCCTTCCACCTGCCGATGGGAGAGGCCACAGTTACACCTGAGGATGTTTACCATGTTCTACGCCTACCGATCTGAGGAGAGTGGATCGTTTATGACCCTTGCCATGGCCATCAGACTTTCAAAACATACTATTGGGATGAGGGAGCAGGAATCGACATCCAGGGCTATGAGATCCACTGGGAGTTTATGGCAGAGCATTATGCTCGGTTCGATGCATTCTTGGTGACATTGATTGGTGGGATACTGATTCCTGACCGACGCGGACATGGGTTTCCCATTGGTTGGGGAGATGTGATAGTGGGGATGAGGTGGGACAGGACATTATATGCCTAGGGGCCTTGCTTGTTGGGCACACTCTACTACCAGCTTCACGAGGTTTCCTACAAGAGGGCAGAGAGCATTTCATGTGGCACCACACTTTTAATGATATGGGCATGGGAGCATATAGCGATATTCCGTCCGCCTATCCAGAGACCATAGCTAGCCAAGGGGATGCCCTATGCCCATTACTATGTCAGTGCTCTACAACAGACATAGATGGGAGAGACAAGTTGGTGGTGCCATCAGATTGATACCATAGTGTCATTCATTTGGAGATCGTATAGAGACTGCCAACAGTGGGATGATGAGGTCGACCATCTCAGCCTTTGTAGATAGTATCGTTACCTGATTGGGAGGACAATGCAGAGCCAGTTGATTATAGAGATGTATCTGCCACAGCGTGTCCTTAGATAGTTTGGAGAGCAGTAGGGTGTACCTGCAGGCACAACCGAGTATGCCCGGTCTTCTAGAGAGTTAGCTTGGGAGCCACCGATTCCCATAGCCTTTGTCGAGCAGTAGATTGATGGGCTAGTAGCCCAGCAGTGGGGTTGGAGAGGTGGGGAGGAAAATCCAGGGACTACGGCTGACTATGATCTATTGTGGCAGGCACATCGACCAGTGCTACTGATAGATCTAGATGGGTTGACACCTATTGATAGGAGGTCAGTTACACCATGTGTGCCAAGAGTTAGGCGAGGGGGCAGAGACGGTGATAGAGGCAGAGGCCAGGGGAGGGATGGAGGTAGGGATGGAGGCCAGGGGAGGGATGGAGGCTGGGGTGGAGGGCGAGATGGGGGCAGGGATGGAGGTTGGGGTGGAGATGATGGAGACAATGGGGACGATGGAAGAGACAGCCGAAGACAGAGGAGGGATGACCAAAGACAGGGCAGGAGGGTGCAACTACGTGTGGTCAGAGCCGCATTGGATGCTATTCCTGAGGTGGCTGAGGAGGGGGAGAGAGAGGAGGAGGAGCCGAGGTAGGAGTAGGAGGAGCGGCCGGGGCAGGAGGAGCGGTCGAGGTAGGAGGAGGAGAGACGGGATGAGCCTGTGGCCGAGGAGGAGGCCAGACAGGAGGAGGATGTGGCCGAGGAGGATGTGGATGTGGATGTAGATGTTCCTCGGGACGAGGGAGTCAGTGGAGAGGATGTTGCAGAGGATGATGATGATGATGATTCCATGGACGAGGCCGAGAGACTCCTGAGATGGAGGATGGTGGAGGGAGAGGAGGAGATAATGTCTTCCTTGACATTGCCTCAGGACGCCATGACAGACTAGAGGGTGGTGGATCTTCAGAGGAGGCTAGATGAGAGTGTGGCAGAGGTCAGCGCACTATGGGTAGAGCTAGAGGTGGTTCAAGTAGAGCGGGATTAGGTAGTGATCCGTCAGCAGAAGTCAGCTCAGTGGTGTGTGGACTTTGCAACTCTATGTTCAGGACCTTCCGGGGATATGGCTTGTGAGCTTGCTAGGGTGAGCACTCGGTTTGGACAGTACAAGACCCTGTATGAGCAGGCAGTGCCTCCCAAATGACGAGATCCTACGCTGTTGCGCTCACAGATGAGGACAGGCAGTAGTCACAGATCAGGGAGTGGGAGTAGTAGGAGTCACACTAGTGCAAGAGGGTCTGCCTCGTTAGGGCACACATTAGGGCACAGGTCCCACCACTCTCACAGGCATGCCTTGAGTCATCATTCAAGCCACAGTCATGGGTCTACCGGTTCAGAGCAGAGGTCAGTACAGAGGTAGCCACCAGTTAGATCCTTTGTCCTCTCAGAGTCAGGCTGCAGTGTCAGCACAGGTGCCCATTACCTTGGAGATGATGCCATCAGTGTCAATTCCATTGGTTGCATAGACAGAGGTTGCTACAAGTCCACCCATTATCTCAACGCCAGTCACAGGTCCTCAGTTGCCACACTCTTTGCCACGAGGGGATGATGAGATCCTTTCCTAGGGGCATGAGACCACTGAGCCTACGAGCTCCATTTTTGGGATATCTGTTGACTCTATCTTGTGACATTGTATATTTTTGTGAGATGACGTTATGTGATGATGCAGTTTTGATGCGGGTCACATGTGTGTTATGTGATGCTATTTGATTTATGCATTATGATATATGTGATTAGATGCTTTATGTATGATGTTGATTTATGATGGATGATGGTACTATTTATATGTCTTGTCATGTATGTCCTATGATGCTTACTTATGATATGATGCCATGATGATGCAATGTCAATTTTGTGATGATGATGATAATGATATGCATAATGTATTTATTTGAATGGGTGCCATGTTTATGATAATGTTAATGCAATATGCAATGAAATGTTATATTATTTAGTGCTATGGATGATGTATGTATGGACCTAATGCAATGTTTATATGATCATGTATGCAATTATGTTTTTGTATGTCACAGGACATCATCGTGAGATGGACGAGAGAAGATGACTAGACTGAAGGAGATGCATGTTAGTTCCTAGACCAAATCCTTCAAAACTTTTTTGTAGGTCGTTAATATTTATTGCTCTTAATCATCATTGGGAAAACTATTGTAATGGTCAAAAAACACCATGATATGACATAGATAAAGGTGTACAAGGTCGTACCATCACATAAGACAAGTAGTCATAGACAAAGATGATCATGACTCATACTAAGATCACAATTTCCCCAGTCTTTTTGTCATAATCAACCATAAGCAGAAAAAGACAAGAAGGACAATTCATGAAAAATCGTTGCTTCTCTAAATCATGTTTCCAAGAAATCCTTGAGAAACTAGCAACATGATTGCCAAAATACAAAAATAGAGCCCTTATCATGATACGTCATTTTTTTTCTGAATCCCAAAATCAGGACCTTTCTGAGAAACTAGTAATCATGTGTGTCAAAAGTCAAGACAAATGTCATGATACGTCGCTACTTCTCTAAATCCTGTTGTTGGGATCTCGCTGAAAAACTAGTAACATGATAAAAATCCAAAAGACAAGTGCCAAGTGTTTGCCAAGTGTGTTCGGATACCCATTGTTTTAATGTCAAGATGCCAGGTTTGATGACGATGAGATGTCGGGGTGTCAAAGTTTTGATGATGTCAAGATGACGAATGTCGAAGATTGTCGAATTCAGGAAGGACACATCCTGAATAATGTTGATGTCGAGAGGTTTGATCCCTTAAATGTTGAAAGGATCCCTCAAAATGCCAGATGACAGGGATGGTGACGATGCCTAGGAATGACACATCCTAAGGCATAAATGACAGAGTTGGTTCTTTAGAAGGACACATCTAAAGAATATTGATGTGGAGAGGAGTGATCCTTAGATGTCAAGAGGATCCCTCAAAATGTCAAATGACAGTGATGATGCCTAGGAAGGACACATCCTAAGGCATGAATGACAGAGGCTATTCTTCAGAAGGACACATCTGAAAGATAACCAAGAGTTGACAGTTTGACAGGTTATGATCATTTGACTTGTTTTGACCGAGTTTGGCTTGTGTTGACCATATGTCAATTTTTTTGACATGCTAATGTGATTGTCATGTTTGAATCAATGATTTCCATACTTTTTTAAGGATTTTTTCCATTTGGAAAATGATTTGTCTTGGCTTGAAGACTTTTGACGTGTGTTCCAGTGTAATGCCATAAACCCTAATGGACTAAACTAGTGCGGCCTCGGGGGCTCCTCAACAGATGGTCTTGCCTATGTCATACACTCAGAGACCTCGTAGTTCAACATGACCAATGACTTTGTCTTGACGACCAAAGATTGCATCATGATTTTATGTTGACAAACCTAAAAGGACTAACCTAATGTCTCGAGGACTCAAATATGAGTCTTGCCTATGTAGTAAATGCACAGAGAAAACGTAGTTCAGACAAATGACAAAGACTTGACTAAAATGACAGACATGTGGAAATGTGACTTTGGTTTGCGTTCTTCGAGCAGTTTGACGTTTGTTGTGGTTTTCTTCAGGAGGTTTTTAAATTTTTAGGTCTTTCTTTAGGATGTTTTGCAATGTTTTTGGTCTTTTTTTAAAGACTTTTTGTGATGTTTTTGGTCTTTTTTTTTAGGACTTTTTTTGATGTTTTTGTCTTTTTTTAGGACTTTTTCTGATGTTTTTGTCTTTTTTAGGACTTTTTCTGATTTTTTTCTTTTTTCAGGACTTTATACAATTTCCATGCCATGTACGATATCCACTGCAGTCACATGATTAGAATTTTCCCCTAGTTAGGTCCAAGACTTAGCCAATTTTTAAGGGACGTGAAAGGGATGTGCCTGGGGTGCCAGATGGACAATATTCAGGACTTGATGTCAACCTTTTATCAACCATGAAAGGAAGGATATGATGTCATGGTAGATGTTGTGGTGGTGACAAAAAATGTATTTCATCCTAGGCCAAGGCAGACAAAGTAATAGTAGATGGCAGAGCAATGATTGACTACGCATGGTGCATGTTTGCCAAGTTTTCACCATGGTACTTATCCAAAGCACCTATTTGCCAGGTTTTCACTATTGGACGAATTATTTTTCTTTAATATTTTTGTCATTTTTCTTTTTTTTTTGGTGCCGCCAAGATGCCTGTTTGCTAGGTTTTCATCAAGGCAACAATTTTTTACCATTTTTCATTTTTTTTTATATTTTTAAGGTTTTCAACTCGATCTTCTGATGCTATGCGTAGAAGTTTCAGAGATGTAGACTATTGATATGCTCTATTAGTTGTTCACCATCTAGAGTAGCTAGTTGATTTTCTCCATAACCAAAAGAAGATACGATGACGTAAGGACCCAACCAGTTTGGTTCAAACTTGCCCGAATTTTCTCTGTCAGCTTAGTTCTTAGGGTTTTGCATGAGGACTAAGTCACCAATGTTGAACTTCCTGACCATGACTCTCTTGTTGTAACTACAACAAAGATAGTTTTGATACACTTGTAGATGGTTTAGGGAAATTTTCCTCCTTTCCTCTAACATCTCCAACTCGTGTAGGTGCGACTGTCTATACTCCTCATCATCAGTCTGACCCTTCAGGGAGACTCATAAAGAAGGAATTTCAACCTCAATGGGCAAGATGGCCTCAGCTCCAAAAACCAGGGTGAAAGGAGTGGCTCCAGTAGGCATACGAATGCTAGTGCGGTAAGCCCACAAAGCAGGGTTGAGTTGAATATGCCAGTCACGACCAATGTCATTGACAATCTTTTTGAGGATTTTAACAATGGTTTTATTTTACGCCTCAACTTGACCATTTCCTTGTGGGTAATATAGAGATGAAAAGTGGTGTTGGATGTGGAATCGCTCACATAACTCATGAACGTCTTAGTTTTTAAATGGACGTCCGTTGTCAGTGATGATGGATTGTGGAAGGCCATACCAACAAATGTTGTAGTTAAGAGGATATTTATTTTTTGGTTATGTATGTCAGAGGAATGGCTTCGATCCACTTTGTAAAATACTCTGTGGCAGTGATGATGAATTTGTGGCCATTGGACAAGGTAGGATGGATTTTACCCATGAGGTCGAGTCCCCATTGGGTGAAGGGCCAAGGAGAAGTGATAGGCCAAAGTTCCTGTGCTGGAGCGTGAATCAAATCACTGTGAATTGGCATTGGTGACAAGTCCTGACATATTCTAATGCATCTTTTTCAATGGTTGGCCAATAGTACCCAAGTCTTGTTATCTTCTTGGCTAGAGTAAGACCACTTGAATGAGACCTGCATATACCCTCATGTACTTCACGTAAGGTTGTAGGTGCTTCGTTGGTGTCGAGACATCTAAGGAGGGTGTCGTCAAAGCTACGACAGTAAATGGTGTCATTGACGATGGCATATCTTGAGGCTTTTCAGATAAAGGACTTCCTCTGGTTATTGGATAGGTTAGATGGAAGGGTTTGAGACTTAAGGTAGTCATAAATATCTTGGTACCAGGGAGAGTCAGGACCAACAAGTTCACAGACCATCTCTAACTCCAGAATGTCATAGGCGGGGACCAATAATTGTTCAATTAGGAATTCCAGATGAGGCATATTGCTTGGAATGTCGAGGAGAGAGCCTATTGTAGCCATTACATATGTTGCCTTGTTCTGTGTTCAAAATTCACCATATGAAAGTACGTTTGAAAACTAGTAACCATTCGTTTGTAGGGCATGAGTTTCTCATCCTTTGTGTCATAGTCATCGTTAACCTGGTTGATGACCAGCTGAGAATCCCCATAGACATGTAGTGTTTGGATTTTCCATTTTATTTCCATTCTAAGTCCTGTAACCAGTGCCTCGTATTTCGCCACATTATTTGTACATGGGAAAGCTATGCGGAAAGACTTAGGAATGGAGTCTCCTTGAGGGGTGATGAATAACACTCCTGCCCCCAAGCCATGATTTGTGTGTGATCCGTCAAAGTAGAGTCTCCAAGGTGACTTAGGTTCCATATGGAATATCTTCTCATCTGGAAAATCTGCCACTAATGGGTGATCACTTTGTAATGGTGCATCCGCCAGCTAGTCTACTATGAATTTTCCTTTTATTGCATTTCTTTCTACATAGTGAACATCATATTTGCTCAGAATCATGACCCATTTTTCCAGACATCCTGTTACTGCTGCCCGACTTAACAAATATTTGAGGGGGTTGATCTTTGCGACTAGTTGTGTCTGATGGCTTAACATATAATGTCTTACCTTTTGTGCTACAAAGACCACGTCGAGACAAGACCGTTCAATTTATGTGTAGTTCAGTTCATACCCGACCAATGTCTGATTGATGTAATATATAGCTCTTTCTTTTTCATCTTGGTCATTTTGCACTAGTAATACCCCCAGTGCTGAAGTAGTGGCAGCGATGTATAATATCAAAGGCTTTCCTTGAATGGGAGGCATAAGGACTGGCGGCGACAATAGGTAATCTTTTCTTTGCTGAAAGGCTTCTTGGAATTTATCTATCCACACAAAGGGAATACCTTTGCGCAGAAGATATTGGAATGGTTGGCATTTATCGATTAATTGGGCTATGAAGCGCTGAATAGACTGCAGCCTACCTTGTAGGGTTCTGAGTTCACTAATTCCTCTGGGCGGAGGCATGTCTATGATAGCTTTTACTTTTGTTGGATTGACCTCAATGCCTCTTTGAGAAACTATGTATTCCAAGAGTTTACCCGATGTTACACCAAAGACACATTTCTTAGGATTTAGCCAGAATTTGTATTCTTCTAGTCTCTTGAAAATTGTGTCTAACACCTTCAGATGATCCTTTCTTGTTACTGATTTAGCCAAAAGGTCATCTATGTAATCTTCCATTATTCTATGCATCATGTCATGAAAGATTGTGGTCATAGCCCTCTGATATGTGGCGCCTGTGTTTTTAAGACCAAATGGCATGACATTCCAACAGTATGTACCCCAAGGGCAAGTGAATGTTGTTTTATGCTAGTCTTCGGGGGCAATACGAGTCTAATTATAGCCGGAGAAACCATCCATGAGGGACAACATCTCATATCCTGCTGTGAGGTCAACTATGATATCAATATTTGGTAAAGGAAATTCATCTTTTGGGCATGCCTTATTTAGATCTCTAAAATTTGTGTAGACGCGGATCATCCCATTTGGCTTTGTTACTGGCACCAGGTTAGATATCCATTCAGCATAATCAATAGACCGTATGAACCTAGCATCTAGAAGTTTCTTCAACTTAGCCTTGACCAATAGAGCAACTTGAGGATGCATTTTGCATAACTTTTGTTTAACTGGTTTGGAATCAGGCAATAGTGGCAGATGGTGCAGAACCAGTTCTGGGTCTAATCCTGGCATGTCAACATAGGACCATGCAAAGTTGAATTTACGTTCTGAAAAGAATTTGTGAAATTTTGGTCTCTCTTCTCCAGTCAATGATGCAACGAAGAGGACCATTTTGGGATTTTATGTAGTTGATATGTTGTCTTCTATGGTGTCTTCTATAAGCATAGCTGATTTCTCTTAAGTTACGAGAAGAAATTCCAGTCCTCCATCTTTGGGCGCCTCAGAGAGGTTTTCACCCGCAGATACGTCCTTTGTTTTTAATTTTTTGTCATCAGAAAGTGCCTTTCGGTTTTCACCTAAAGATGTTTCATTTTTTATTTTATTTTTATTTTTAATTTTTTGATTGGAGGACGGAGCAGTCTCGCCAAAGTAGGCTGCACAATCTAGGTCAATGGAAAATCTTGCCTTGTGATCACCACTGGGTATGCCCTCACATAATCCCATAAATTCTGCAATAGCCTTATCATTTTGAAAGGTGTCTAGGACTGGCGTGCCTTGTTGGTCCCAATCGATTAATTGTGGGTAGACTAAGGAAATTCCATCGTCAGCATTGGTGAATTGAGGGGAGGATGCAGAAAGCATGCAGAAAGATTCAAAGATATTGTAGATGAAATTATCATCGTCCAATTCCACATCGGACTCTATCCAATATTCCCCTTCACTTGTTTCATATTCATTGTCAAAGTAAGGGGTGAAGGGCTCAAAGTCATGGTTGTCCGCATTATCTGGCAATTCAGGTGGTGGGTTTTGTATGTCATGGGGAAGGGAACTTGAACTATGACTATTTGGTGCCCAATCGATTTTAAATGTTTGCCAAAAATTTTGTTCAGAGGTGAGCTCCCCCGTTTCGACAAACAAATCATCGAGGCAACAGTCACTTAAGGATCTTTGAGAGCCAGATTCCCACTCTTGGGAGTTAGTTTCGGTGAAGGTTTCCTTAGTGGTCTCGACACTTTCCGAAGCACGCCCGTGCTCACTTGAAAGCCTAGTGGTATGTCGGTCGTCATTTTCGGGCAATCCATACCCTAATCCAAGATAATTTGGTATTTTAAAAGATTCTATGGGCTCTCTTCATCCAGTTTTATTTCTGCCTAGGCCACTAGTTCCATTGTAGCCTTTAGCCTTCATCATGTTATATCCCTTGCCATATTTATTAACTGGTAATGGGGGTAGTTTGGCGATATCTTTATAGAGCCATCCTATAATATCGGCCAGGTCCTCATTTCTCATGTCTCCCCATTTTATGAAAACCGTTTTTGGTGGAACTTTGAAAATTTCTTTCGGTTCCATTCTAAAACATCGTCGACCATAGACCTTCAGAGACTTGGGTATTGTGTGATGCTATATGATGTATGTAGTTTGAATTCTCCATAGCCTAGGTCCTAGATCTTGACATTGGGTTCATCCTTAGGAAGTGTGGAAGATGGTGGTGTAGTGGAAGATGTGGATGAAGTGGACATGGAAGATGATGCGAGTGTGGATTGGCCAACGTATTTAGAAGAAGAGGGGCTAGAAGCTTCCCGGTTGATAGGCACTTGGTTTGTAGAAATACCCCTTAGGTTGGTACAATATTGAAAAGGGTTGGGGTCTCCATATATGGTGATTCTTGTGTCGTTAAATGGAAATTTTAAGCATTGGTGATATGTGGATGGAATGGATTTTAAGGCATGAATCCATGGACGACTAAGCAAGATGTTGTAAGGTAATTCAAGATCCAGGACTTGGAAAGTTGTATCCACAATGACTGGTCCTACTCTGATAGTAAGAGAAATAACACCTCATGAAGAGCATTCTTTGTCATCATATGCTTTTATGACTATACTCTTTGTAGGGTCCACAAATGCATCAGAAAATCCTAGAGCCTTAACCAGTTTCAAGGAGCATATGTTCAATTCTGCTCCGCCATATACTAAAACTCTTTTGACCTTGTGCTTATGGAAAAAAGTTTCAATGTGTAACGCATCGTTATGGTTAGTCTTGGGTGAAGAGTAGTCTTGATCCGAAAAGGTGACATGGTGAGGTGTAGTAAGGTATCCCACCATGGTCTCAAATTGGTTGACATCAATATTCTTAGGGACCGACGACTCTTGCAGGGTTTTATCTAGTATAGCCTTATGCATGGGAGAGATGCGAAGCAGCTCGAGTATAGAAATCTGCGTAGGAGTTTTTCCAAGCTGGTCGATAAGGTTAAATTGACTCTTGGGTTTCCATTGCTTTGTGGTCAAGGTGGGTTGTGATTTCTAGGAGATGGACCAGGTATGGTAAGCTTAGGTTGCCTAATGGGAGGCGGACCAGCTATGGTGACCTTGCCACTTCGAGTAGTAGCATTGCATTGGGGTGCTCTCTTGACTGTGATGGTATTGACACATTCATTATTAGTTCGGATATTGTTTATAGTGGTTCTGCCAGAATAGTCATACTTGGATTGGGTGAAATTGGCTTGATTATTGTTTATCTTTGGACCTGACGTGGAAGCATTATTAGAACCATGGTCTTGCAGTGGGTTCTTATGAATGGTATGATTTGAATTAGAAGCAAATTGTGGTCCACCTACCTCAATGATACGATTCTTGATAAGGTCTTGTACCAAATTTTTCAGTTGTCAACAGGAAGAAGTTTTATGTCCTTTTGCCCGATGATAATCAAAAAATGCATTATCGTCCCACCATGCTGGTTTGAATTGTCCTAGGTCATATGGTTTTGGTTCTTGAAGTGTGATGACACCATTCTGAAGACATTTCTTGAGGACTTCCTCAATGGGCTCACCCAAGGGAGTGTATGTGCAAATCCTGGGGAATTGTCTCATCTAACGGTATTATCCTTGATTTTTTGGCTACTTTGGTTGTTTGGGGGGGACATTGGTAGGGGGTGTTGATATCTTCATTGATTTGTTTTACGGTTGAACCCCTTTTAGAGCCAGTACAGGACCCATAGTGTTTGTAGCCTTGGCGTCCACAACACCGTCATTGGTAACATGTTTATTTTTGACCCAGTACTTATTTTTGTCAGTGGGAGGATTTGCATTTGTGTTTTTAGGACTGTATCTAAGCCCCCCCTTTGTAATAAGGGATTTCTCAATCTGGACACCTTTTTCGACTAGGTCCGTGAACGTTGTGCAATAATGTACTTGTAATGCATATTTTAAGGGTCCTAGAAGTGTTTGAATGAACATGTCCACCTTTTCCTTTTCGGGTATGTCGATGTGGCAATGACTAGCTAGACTTCTCCATTTTTGAAAGAATGGGATGAATATTTCACCAGCATCCTCTTGCATGAGATTGCATAAGCTAGTAATAAAGGTGTCCATGTCAATGTTGTACGTGTAATTTTTTATGAATTTGTGTTCAAGCTCATCCCATGTTTGGATATCCTTTTGAGTGGAGAACCATTCAAGGGAAGGACCTACAAGACTTTTAGAAAAAAGTATCATCAAGTATGTTTGTTCATAGGCGACGTCCATACAGTTGGTTACAAATTCACGGACATGTTCGATAGGGTTTGTCTTTCCTCTGTATTTGGTAAAATTAGGTGACACATATCCCTGAGGAAATGGTGGCATGTATAAGTTCATGTCGAAGGGATATACAGATAGATCATACGACACTTTTGATTTCTTGCTGGATATTTGTATGTTTTCGATGGTCTTCTCTAGACCCATCAATTTTTCTTGTAAGGCATCTATTACAGTGTCATTTGTGGTCCCATACATTGGATTGATTGGTACGCCATAGGTCCCCATTTGTTGTGCGTGGATGTTGGTGTATTGTTGAGGGATGGGTTGTTGTGACATGTGTGATGTGTTGTGATTTGCGTGTTGTTGGTATTGAAATTTTGGATTGGGGGTATGTTGGTGGGTATGAATATGGGATGAATATGTCAGAATATGTCCCCTAGCCATTTGGGTTGATATTTGGGGAATATGGTTACCATGAACATTTTGATGTGCGAATGATTCCCTAGGTTGCGTGTTTTGACTGCCTTGTCCAAATTGTTGGGTTTGTACAAGGGGAATGGTTGTATTTTGTACTTGGGAGGTGATGGCATTTGACTATGTTGACGTGTTAAAATTTTGTTGTTTTCCTTGAATAAAGATACATCGTTTCCCTCCACCCAAAGGATTTTGTGAGATACCAATGAGAGGATATGACGAAGATGTACTCATGGTACCAGATGTAGTTGTCAATGGAGGATTTCTATGGCTTGATGATGCCTCCATGGCATTTACCGTAGTGGTAAAGAGAGGATTGGAATAACTTTCCCACACTGTCGAGGACCCAAAGGTGGTTCCGGCCGATTGTGACAGTGTTGTGGATATTGTGGGCACTGTGACAGATTGTGATCCTCCAATGGATGTAGTGTTTATTGAATTGGAGTTATTTGGAATGTTGGAGGTATAACTCATGGTCGTTGTGACATTTTGCAAGGTAGCGTCAAAAAAGGTATTGCTCGTGGTGTTTGGATGTTGACCACTATTGGACATGTTATGCGCGTTGTGGACATTAGGGTCAGGAGATGTTGATCACAATGTGTTAATGTCGAATCCATGGGGTAACTTAGCTCCTTGACTTAAGAGTATGGCCAAATATCTGTCTCTATCATATAGGACCATTTGTTCCATGAATTGGGATGCCTCTAGATCTTGTGCTGCTACCTCTAGGTTTTCCTCAAGTATTTTTCCATATTCATCCTTACGTAGGAATGGTTCAAAGGGGCTATTTGATGAGGATGGTATGGTCATGAGAGGTTGAGTATTCGTGTTGCTAAATGGGTCGTCAAAAGTCCAATTTGGGTCATAAGTGGGATTGGTGACATTTGAATTAGAATCTTGTCCAAAGTTTTCCATTTGTCTTTTCTTTCTTTGGAGTATAGTTTCCACCATAAAAGGGAATTGCTTAAATGAGGTAATGAAAATGATGACGAAATGCAAGGATGATACTAGCTTATGTTTTTTTTGTATTTTTGTATTTTTGATAATGAGGGGTGGCAATGCAAGGTGATAGCTAAGGAAACGATTGATGCAAAATGACAAGGTTGTCAAAGCCAAAGTGTCGAGTGAGGAATAAGATGGTAATGCTAATGAAGGACTAAGGTGATTAATGCAAATTCTAGGTTTAAAATGAGGACTAGAGGTGGACAATGGAAATTCTAAGTTCGAAATGATGACTAAGTTTGAACAATGTTTGGAGAAAGGTTTGTCTAACCACTCTAAGCTTGACGTATGTCTCAATTTAGTTTATCAAAAGGACTTGGTAAAGGGACTAAATGACAAGGTCAAAATGATGAGTGAGCCTGCCTAACTAGACTGTTGAGTTGGAGGTTCTCACAAAAATGACAATGACCGAAAAGAGGAATAATGACTGTCACAAGATACCCTAATTTTGAAAACAATGGTCTTTGCAAAGTGAGGAGATTTGTCCTAATCCAAAGTTTTCCCAAAATGAAACCTAAGGAAAAATGATGATTATGATGCCTAGGGAATGCAACTAAAATATGGAAATTTTAAACCTATGGTTAAAGTACGAGCTAATGAATGCAAATGATGGACATTTTGAGCAATTTTGATTATGGTTTTGGACAAAGATTTTTGAAAAAGATGTTTGATGATGGGCTAAGATGTCTAGACTCAGATTCTAGTCTGAAATAGAGTTTTCTTTGTTGACAGGAAAATGCGTCGTTACAGGCAACAAATGTGTTGCATCTATCAAATGCGGCTCTAGGAATGGAAAATGCGGTTTAGTTTTGCAAATGCGGCATTAAAGAAGTCAAATGCGGTGTTTAGAGTAGAAAATGCGGCTTGTCAAAGCAGATGCCTTGCAAGGTTTGGAAAATGCAGTGCAACAAAGAAAATGCGATTTGACAGATGCATCTCAGGATGCTAAAAAGTCAATTTTCTGATGTTGTGGTTAAAAACCCAAATTGTTGAAAGTTTGACTGTCTGTTTTTAGATGTTGGAGTGTTGTTTGTTTTGTTTGAGTAACCAACAAACACTTGGCAAGCACGATATTTTGAAAAGTAAACAAACACACAAGAGAACAAGTACGATCCTAGGTTAGGCCATGACAATATTTGCTAGACTCCACATGGGTTTCCCCAACTGCATACTAGTAGCGTGTGAATCCAGAAGCTTGGCTGCACGGGCTCCCCCTTACAGTGCACTCTCTTCTCAGGCCAACCAATTAAGCTTCCAACCCCCATGAAATTCCCATGGTAGATTGATCACCTCTACTAAAGACTGTGAAGACATGGAAGGCTTCACACCGATCGGTGTTGTACTAGAAAATATAAGGTTTTGGGCTTACTACACAAGATTTTTTAATTCAGGACCCCTGTTCGAGTGGCCATACATGGGGCAAGAGATTAATCACTGATTAGGTGGCACTCTAGCCTAAAGAGGTTAAGCTCAACAGGGTTTATGGGAGTACAACTCTGTCTGTATGACACATCTGCACTCGTAATCTTAGGTTTTCCCTTAAGATTCACATTTATATACCAGTCGGGGGTAGCTTGGCTTTAGCTCCGTTGCTGGTTTGAGTCACATTAGGGTGGTGAAATCCCTAGGCAGGCCCTATTTCTAGAGGCAATAATCATTTCTCTTACACCTAGGATCGCATTACTGCGCAAGGGGAGAGGATACTCCGGTTATTGCATCAGGGTTACACAAGGATCAAGTGGGTCTGGCTTTTTGATCACCTAGTTTGCACAAGGTGAGAGCATACTTGCCTACCACTTTCAAACACAATCATAAACAAAAGACACATTTATTTTAAGTGCACCAAAAATAAATGTTCCTAAATTAAAAATCACAAACAAATGGTTTGAAAAATTAGTCTTTGACAAGCGTGGCTAAAAAATCACATGTCAGTAGTTTTAGCAAATGCCTTTGACCCATGAAAATTCAAACGCCACACACTGCAAACCAATATTAGTAACACGAAAAACCTATGCTAGAATAGAAAAACAGAATGCCAAAATAGGAAAGAACAGAAAATAGAAAACAGAATGCAAAAGAAAATTAACAGAAATCATAAAAATAGAAAGCACAAGGAATAAATAAGTCACCAGGTAGATGTGGCATGTTATTTTCAAATGCGGCTTTTCGTACATCGAATGAGTCACCTTAGAGCAATTGCGTTGTTTAGGTTATCAAATGCATTGTGACGCATCAGATGTGGCTCGGGAAAACTCAAATGCGTCGTTCTATACTTGTTCCTACAAAAAAGACAGAAAACACAAAAAAAAATTGTATGAAGCACAAAAAGAATAGTCGAGTTCACCAATGTATCTAAGGGTAATTTTTGGATTGTTAGATTATCGAATCAATAAAGCATAAACCCAAAGAAAACTATCAAGCACAAAGGAAACTAAAAACAAGAACGATTATACCTGTCGTCCATCGAAGCTTCCTTGATTCACCTTCATAGCACCTTCTAACTCGCTGATGGTTTCCCTCAGATTGAACGTGTGAGCAATTTGAAAACAAAGACTATGTCCTATATAAGCTTTGAAGGATTTGGATTGTCTAAAATGAAATCAAATATCTATGTCTATGATGAAATGACTCTAATGCCTAAGACAATTATGCCAAAATCACTAATAAAAATGCAAGTATATGAATATGTCTAAATGTCTAAGCGTCTAAGCATCTAAGCGTAATCAAAATTGTGAGCAAAATTCGCATTTTATAGAAAATGCAATTTTGGACAGACGAACGAGATTGAAAGTTGGTGAAAGCCTAAAATCAGAGGACGAGATTTAATGTGACAATCCCTAATTAGGGTTAGGGAAAAATTATTAAATAATGAGTGGTCAAGATGTCATCTGAGAAGATTGAATCAGTGGTGGAGAATAAATGAGATAATTAGTCAGAAAAATAAAGATTTTCGAAAATCGAGAAGATAAAGACTGCTTGATTTGTGAGATTCAAAAAATCAAGAAGATAAGAGTTGAAATGAAGATCAGATTTGGAAAATCAAGAATCTACTCAATTGCTTGATTTTTGGTAGAATATTACCATTTTGAATTAAATTAATTCAAGATATGGATTTTGTGTGATAGTAAATAATCGATTTTAGATTATTTACTAAAATGAACTGACAGTCAGGAATATAAGATCATTTTAAATAATTTCATTTATTTAAAATGAGGGAAATGTTAAATTTGGCAATTAAATAATTAAAGATAATTATTTAACTTAGAGGATATGATCAATAATTAAATAAATTAATAAATTCATTTAATTATGATAATTAGTGACATATTAAATAAATAAATGAAATTCATTTATTTAATAATCAGGAAGAATAAATGAATACAAATAATTAAATAAATTAAGACATTTATTTAATTAAGGGAAGACTTAGACAATTAATGACGTATTTAATAAATAAATAAAATTTATTTATTTAATAATCATGAAGAAGAAAAGGACATGAATTAATTAAATAATTATGAATTATTAAATTAATAGTCGAATGTGAACCAAGGACATAATTAAATGTCATAATTATGCTAGGACGAAGGTGGTAAAAATAGAGCTTGCAGGCCTAGGTCATTTTTAATTGTCTACAGGTCCCTTGAGCCTATTGTTCCCGGTTGCTACCCATAGAATCCTTATAAATTTTTGCTTGTCTTATGTGGGTCATAAAATTCTTTAATTCTTGTTCTTTCCCGAAGTTTGGGTTTTAATATTTGCTCAATATCGTTCATGTTTTAAACCTAGGCATGCGGCCAGTTTTAAGTCATGTAATAACTGCATGTGCTTATTAAAATCCTTTGTTATGCTTGGCGGGTGCCATTGACTACTTTCCATTGGTTCCCCTCCATCCTGCAGGATTAAATTAATCAAATTAAGGAGCCGGTGGGATAGTGCTTGAAGGCACCGATGACTAAATGTGTTCAAATCAATGGTTAATATTTGCTGACAGTTGGATATAAGGATTTGATCCTAGTTATTCCCCTTGGTCTAGGTTTGTCAGTCATCCAACATTACCATTGCTTTAATCTTCCTAAGTTAGGTGAAAATATTTCCTAAGTTAACAATGACTTAAATCTTAAGTCATTAATCTCAAGGGTCTTTATCCTATCGACCTAGTCAAGTCCCCTTCTTTAAAACTAACTTTTATGCATGTGCAATTTTTTTGACCATTATATTGGAGGATTCAATCTTGGTTGTTCCCCGCCAGCCCCATGGGAATAAAATAATACTTTCTAAAATGTTGCGGGGTCAATGGGTTGAAGACACGTGTTCTGCTACAGGTGTGGGGCTTCATCTCCGCTCACATACTTGATGTCTTAAGGTTTTAAATCAATGATCCACATGCAACATTGAGATTTAATCTCAACCGTTCCCCGCTCACCCCGTGGTAATAAAATATTTTTTTATGAAAAGTAGTAGGGTTAGCAGTCGAATGACATGTGGATTTATTTTGCCACTTGGAAAAGAAGGTGGAGCCCATAGAAAAAATGAGTTAGCATTCCAATCGACATAATTTCATTGGTCGAAGGATAGGTGAACAATGGCGATAGAAATTCAAACCTTGTTGACTCAATATGAGTTGTCCAGAGTGCCATCTCACAAGAAGAATGACGACTGATATTCAAAATCAAAGATGTGAACATGAGAGTCATGCTACTTCATGTGAGCTAGAAGTAATGGCAGAAAAGACATCTAGGGTTGCCCAATCTCGACCTAAATGCACATAAATGATTATTTTTCACATAATTGAAGATTGCAAAAGAGTTTGAAGCATCCAGGAGACTGAGAAGAGCATTCTAGAGTTCATCATGGTCAAAATTAGGGTTTCCTTTAAGCGAAAAAGCCGTAATTAAAACAAATTCCATTCTCTTTTCTTTATCCAAACTATCTTGAATTAGGATAAATATTCATTGTGTCGTTCACTTGAATTGGTCTGCATGCTTTTTAGTTGCTTTATAGTGGTTTGAAATTGTGTATAAGTTGTGAATTTCTATCAAACCTATTGAATTTTTTTCCTTCGAGCCATACCCTAGGTGTTGAATAGAAAGGACTAGGTTTTAAACCCCTCTGGTGTCAAAACCCTAGGTTCATTAGAGTTCACTTATCACTAATGGCTCCCAAAACTCAAGTATCTGGTTCTTAAACCGCATCAAGACCCTTGGCCCAAGATAACATTGATCAATTAAAACCATCAACCAAAAAAAAAGTTGAGGGAATGGCTATGTTCCAAGGTCCTAAGATTAAAGATGGGTTGCTAGACAAGCAATGTTTTATCAAGGATGTAGAGTTTCCCTACACTAGATGGCAATTGTTCCAAAACTAGTTTGGGAACATAAATTGTGGAGTCCTTGTTTGTAACACCTAGAGGTTGGATATGGGGAATTTGGTTGTCCCAAACATGTACATGGATGTAGACCTATTGAAGGACATAGCTGCAAGGTATGACCCTATTTCTAGAGTGGTTAGGGCATACAATGGTGTTGAAATGGTTGAAATAACCAAGGAAGAGATTGTAGAAGTTTATAAGTTGCATGAGTGGAGTGAGGACATGATCCACATTGATCTTGATGTTTTTAGAAAAGAATATGAGAATACTAAGGTTTTGTTTAGGACAACAATGTTACCCATCCACACTGCAAGTACTAGCGTTGGGAAGTCTAGAAAATAGATAAAGATTGGTAAAGATGAAAAGGAACCCTTTCCCATGAAGTTCTTTGCCAATTACTTCAAGAAAATAATGTACTCCTTGTGCCAAATCATTGGTTTTGATCTGACATCCACCATGCCAAGGGGTTATATGTATATGGTAGCACATTTTCAACATGCAACTTACAATTTAGTTTATGACTATGCCACATACTTGGAAAAAAACATTCATCAAGGTTTGATTGCATTAAAGGCAGGGAAGAATTGGGTCATATTTTGGTGGTATTCCCTCTTGATGCACATGTTTTTATACAAGGGAGAAAAGCATTTTGGAGAAGATATGACATTAAGGAAAGCAGAGGGTGATCTTTATTTTCCAGTCCAGTGTTGGACTCAAATTCTTGATAAAGATGATTTGAAATTTGACTATGTGGTGTTTCACAATGTTTTTGCTTCAAAACTGAGAAGGTTCTTGATTTATGATCCACCAAGGATCCCCAAAGAGATACATGATTTTTTGAGGCCCTTGGAGAGGAGGCCTAATTTGAAGATAGCTCATAATTGGGGGGACATCATTCTATACCCCAACACAACCATTTTTAGGGTATATTGAACAAATGTGAATCCACATGCAATTCCAAGAGATGTGCCATTGAGGATTGGATTCATTAAGATTATGAGACAATTGGGAGGAGCACAAATGGTGCATTTACTAGAGCAACTGAAGAAAGGTTCATTCTTCCCTGAATGGATTGTATTTACAAAATTTGTAATGGTCAAGGGATGGGACAAAATCTTGCACCATACAAATTGAAAACAGTTTGCCCAAGGAACCATGACCCTAAGGGCTTCATTGTTGCCTTGAAGGAAAAGTATAGGAGTGGCTCCTTTTTTCACAATTTTTATTTTCCCGAGGATGTGATCAAGAACATATTTGATTTGTAGCTCCAAGATGAAAGAAAGGCCATGTATCTTGCCTTCAAAAATATGGTGGAAAAGGTTAAAAGATCATATCCCAACTATGATCTTCTGCCCAACATTAAGGGAGAGTTAAAAAGAGTCATGTATGTTCTTGACAATTTTGAGAGCATAGTTGGTGTTTTGAGGGAAGAAAACAAAATCAAAGACAAGGGGAAAGCAATGAAAATAGAAGAAAAACCAACAAGAAAAGGGGATGAAAGACCCTCCTACTAGCCACCCCAGAAGGTCAAAGTGTACTCCAGGAAAGAGGCAATAAAGAAACAACAAACATTTCCAACCCCTACTGCATTAAAGGGGTCAAGGGAAACTTATCCTGTGAGGTTAATGCCATCACCTTCTAGACAAGCTCCACCTATTGTAATTGATATTGATTCACCTCCAGGAGGTCCTTCTCCATCAGAGAAGCCAACATCCAAAAGGAAAAGGACTAAGGTAGCAGGGATAGGTGACTACCCTGAGACAAAAGAAGAGTATATCTTGGTAACGCCATATGAGATGTAACAAGGAATGCCTTCTCCCCCAAGGGAGGTTGCATCAAGTATTGAAAAAAGTAGCCTTAGACTAGGAAAGACTAATATAAGTGGTTTGAACAATGCAGATGACTTGAGGCAGGAAGCCTGCAAGGCATTTATGGAGGATGATTCTTTTATTGAGACTAAAGAATTCAATTTTTTTGTGTGGAGAGCTAAGGCTCCTAAATATGTGAAGAATGTGGAAAAAGAGAGGAGCCTGCATCCAAAACTTCCTAAGGGGATTATTCAATAAAATGTAAGGAAGGCGACGAGGAAGGAATTCCAAGGTATCACAGCTGAAGAGGGCAGAGCACTTGTGCAAAAAAGTAGAATATTATTGCTACCTGAATGGGCTATTACTGATGCAGTTGTACTAGATAAAATAAGGAGACATGAAAGGCCCTTGTTCCAAACAGAGGAAGAGGCTAGATTAGCACTTCAAGGGTTAGCATTTAGTGAGGAATGGGATGCCTTGGCCCTTTGGTCATTGTCTTTGGTTTCTAGGAAGCCAAGAGTTGTAGAACCAACTAATATCAGTGAGAAATTGATTATAAGGAGATTTTCTGATACTCCAACATTGGAAGCAATAAAAATGACAATAAATGTTGCTAAATTCACTAAGGCAATAGTGGAGAGTGTCACTACTGATAGAAACTTATATAGGGGAAAATATAATGAACTTATTGATGAGTACAATAAGAGTCAAAAAAGGGTAGCTGAATTGGAAATAGAGCTAGCACTGTTCAAGCAACACATGGAAACATTGAGGACTCAAGGCCCATCTAGCTCAAGTCATGATTTACCCACTTCTCCAATAGCACATCCTCAATCTCCTCCTCTTCCACCAGAACATTCCTTGGAAATAATGCCATACAACTTGGGCCAAGAACCACTTGCAGTTGAGGAGCCAAGCACATCAGGTGCAACTCCATAAAATGAGCCCACCAAGGAGTAATTATTTTTGCAAATTGAAGTGTATAAGAAATTGTTTGCACAAGTTCAAGATACAATGTATGAGAATAAGTCAAAAATTGTGTATATAGTTTTGGAGCACATGAATGAGAAGATTCAAGGTAAATTAAATAGTATTCATTCAAATTATTCTTTGATGTTGCAAGCAATAAAGTTGTCCCAAAGAGACAAGGATTTGGCTACCCCAATAATGGATAGATGGATCCCTAGGGTTGATAACTTGAAACTCATAGTATTTGGGTCTGAACATTAGAAGGAAAAGTATCCAAAGATTGTCCCAACATACAAACTTATTAATGAGATTAAGGAATAGAGGTTTTAGGGGTATGCTACTCCTTTGGAGGTAAAAATAAGAGAATTGGAGTCAAATTTTGATGAGGTAGAATTGGTACTGTTACCTGATATTCAACACACATATGATGAGGTAAAACCTCTACATGCATGGAAAGATTAGGTGGATACAACTATTGCTTCTCAAACATCTCTCATATGCGAGAGTGTTGATATTGATCTGTTGAAAAATACTCTTGAGAAGTTGTCCTTCATCATCAACTTCTTGGAAGATTTTGATAAAGAAGCCAATTCAGTGATGGAAAAATATGCTCCCTACAGAAAGAAGATGGATGAGCTTAATGGATTTAATTGGCCTTCTGACACATAATATGACTTGTGGAAGAAGATATTCATTGATGAATTAGAGTTGTAGACACAAAGATGGGGAACATACTCACATGGTCAAGTATAGTATAGGTCTGGCCTTAAAAGATGTAATGTATACAAGATATGTTTCTCCCAATTTAAAATATAACACCTAAGTGCTGACTATTGATGACTTGGATTGGTGTTGGATGTTGATCTAGATTGTGATCCACTTTTTCCCTCCTTTTGGATGCCTTTTGTCATTTTGATGGAAAGAATAAAGATGTTGCAATGGTTTGAAGACCACTCTCTTCAACAAACTACCTTTTGGAAGGCGCAGGAATCTCCATCGATTGAAAGGAAATCTTTGTCTCAATAGAGACTATTCTTTCAGTCTGTTGTAACCATTCCTCATGGAATGTTTTGTCTAGGTTGTCAAATGAAAATGTGACAAGAGTACTTTTGACCTAAATCTTGTTTTGCTCCCTTGTTCTTATAAAATGGAATTCAGGGCCATTTGTGTGGGTCTCTTTTCAAATTTTAGATTTGAAAATGAAAATTAAGAACACAGAGAAAATATATTTTGAGTATGTATCTTAGGTTTTGAGTTGAGCAAGTAGATTTTCTAAATTGTGTGGTTTTCAAGCATGTCTAAATGAATGATGCAAATCTTTTGAGTCTATCGTCTCTCCATCTGTAACATTCCATATGAGTTATTAATGAAAATTTGATCAATGATCCTTTCATTAATTTTCATTGTTGTTTTGTAGTGAAATATGTTTTAATTATGGCTCCGGTTTAATGAATCAGTTAAAATACCTTGATTAAAGCACGAATTCATATAAAGAATTAGTTAAAATTCTCTGATGGAATCATAGGTTTGTATGGCTAAACTAATATATTATTAATAATTTCATATTTTAATTGTGTTAAAACTTGAACATGTACTCAGTGATTCATCACTCAACTCAATGCGTAATAACATATTAACAATAGTATTAGTAGCATATACAATAATGAACATCAACAATTGTTTAATGTGTATCTAGTAGTTGAAACCACTACCGTACTTTTTGTTCAAATGATAAAATAAATAATACAGATAATTGAACATCAACAATTTACTAAAGTCTAAATTTGAGCTTTTGTATTGATTTTCACATGAAGAAATACATAGAGGAATTGGCAATGCAAAATATTTCTCAAAGACAACTTTGCACAGAGTTGGGTTGGAACTTGAAAACTCATATTATCAAAAATCAAATCACTGTATCACCTTTTCTAGCAACTTCCACTGTTCAGGTGGTGGAATTGTCATGTGTTCTAACTGATGTTGTTTGACTTGAAGATTTGTTAACATTTCTTGATTGAAACTGGAACCTGTCTTGAATTCTTCAGACAATTTTGCATTCAAGGTTATCAATGGTTTGATGGAATCCAAATAGTTCACCACATCTAGGTTATGAGGAAATTGGTCCAAATCAATCTTCCTTGCACCCTCCATCTTCTTTTTGAAATCATTCTTTCCAATGAATGGCTCATTTGTGTCAAAAGCCTTTGGAAAACCAAGATCTGTGAAGTTCCTTACCTTTTCATCCACCTTCTTCATCTTGTCCACAAACAATGCAAATATTCCTTTGTTTCATGCATTCTCAAACACTTTTCAATGATAGATGACAACATCATTGAGGTGGCAAGCCGATTAATAATCCCTTTTGATTTCAAATCATTGTCACTGGCTTTGTAGACTATTTGTTAAACTTGATTTATAGATTTCTCTAATGCCAACACATTTTTGTTGTCCACTAAATATTTGTTGAACTTCTTATAATGTAGTCTAATAGCATCAATCAATTGAAACATGTCACACAAATGATCAATCCTCTGCATTATTTCATCCCAAATATTTTTTTTCATATGCCTCATTGTTTCTCTACAAAATGCAAATAACTTATTTTGACAAGAGTTAATTTCATTTTTTTCTTCCATCAGCTCTACCTCCAATCTTTCATTTCTTTTTCTCTCTTTCTCCAATTTTTGTTCCCATTGTGCATTTCCATTCACAATGATTAGTCTTAATTTTTCTGAAGTGGATTTTTCCTCATCATATTTCTCGTTGCTCTCATCTAGCCTTTGCTTTAGTTCATTCACTTCTCTCTCATTTTGTTTATCCTCTTTGCTTGTTGATGTAGAGACATATTTTTTTATTCTTTTTTCTAATTCATTGCTTTTGTTATCTATTTCTTTCTCATTTGCTAGGTCTTCTTGTAAATTTTCTATTTTAGTCTGCAACCTTTTTTCTCTCTATCTTGCTTTAGCAATGATGTCTACACCAAATCATTGTTCTTCTTTGATACATTAATTTTTGTCAATATTTTTGAGTCCAGAAAAATCCAATTGAAAATTTCTCACTTGGTATTTAGATCAATCCATTTGATTTTCTAGTTTGTTTTGAACGGTGGGAACAACAATTGTGTACTCCATGATTTCTTTATTTGTCAAATGTGGGTAATACCATGGTTGTTGCAGGATCTAAAGTTACAAAAGATGTACTCTCCATTTGTTGCTTTTTTTTTATACAAGTCTAATTTCTTTTTAAACTCCATGATTTATTTATTTGTGTCAAATGTGGGTATTTAGATCGATCCATCTAATTTGTTGGTTTTTTTTGAACTGTGGGAACAAAAATTGTGTAATCCATGATTTCTTTATTTTCGTCAAATGTGGGTATTTAGATCGATCCATCTAATTTGTTGGTTTTTTTTGAACTGTGGGAACAAAAATTGTGTAATCCATGATTTCTTTATTTGTGTCAAATGTGGGTAATACCATGGTTGTTGTAGGCTCTAAAGTTACAACATATGCACTCTTCATCAATTGCTTTTTTTTTTTATACAACTCTAATTTCTTTTTAAACTCTTCAATGTAATCAAAACCTGGGGACGTAGGAACAATGGAATGCTTGAATGACGAAGGAATAGGAGTACTTGTAGTTGCTAATTATGTTGTAACCACACTAACTGGTAGTGGGGAAGTGCTTGAAAATAACTCCTTTGTGGTGCATCCACTGGTAGTGTGACTTAGACCTATCAAAATCCTTTGACTTTTCTGTATGCCTTGATCACCTAGTGTTTGTGTGGTATCTTGTATTGTTGTCCTCTTGTGTGTAATTTGTTGTTGTAGCACATGTTGACCAGTACTAGTACTACTACCCATACCATCACCACCAGTGGCAGTGTCAGTTGCACTAAGCTCTCCACCGTGGCAATGTCCTAGTTGTGATTGTATCTAACCATGAGGATGAGGATTTGAAGCTCTAACAAATTGAAATGTTTTGGCTCTACTTGTATTCCCTTGGTCTACTTCTTCAGCTCCAAGGTCTCGATTATCAATAGGTTTTCTATAGTCTACATGAATTACCATACTAATGCCTTGTCCTTGGGACCCCAAACCACCACCTTCATAACACATTTTTTTGACTATGGCTGCTCTTCAAGTATATGCTTCTTTTGTGGCCTCACTTAAACACGATTTGAAATGGATTTGTTCTTCGCTATCATCATTAGATTCATCATCAGTTTCTTTATTTTCACGTTCATCAAGATGCTCTATATCCCACAATTTGCTAAACTTACGATCTTCTTCATTATCTCCATATTTTGCAAGAGCTCTTGGGTCACCTAGCTCCTTCCTCATAAACCAAAAGGCATCAATTTTTGATTGTGACCAATTTTTATCTATAACTTCCTTCTCTAGAGAATCTGTCATTTTTACTGTACTAGATGGTTTATCACTCTTTTCATAAAAAATATTTTATGTCCTGATTGTCTTTCGATGCAATGCCATAATTTCTACTAACAATTGTTCAAAAGAAATACCTTTCTCAGTAGCACTTTTCTCCATTGCTATTTTGACCTCATCCCAAAAATCCTCGTTTCTTAAGTTTTCAAGCAAGGGTGTACTTTGATGTTGAATTCTACTTATGACATTCTTATTGGACACAATCATTTCTTTAATGGTGTCACATGGATCATACTGCCAGTGACAGACAACATCAAAATTTAAAAAATTCAAAATATCATGTGCCACCTTAAATGATTTTCTCTCAAATGTGAACCCTCCACATGAAAAATGTAAAGAAGGAAATAAGGTCTTCTTCCCTTGATTGACAAAGTGTAGTTCATCAGTACTCTTCATCTTCCTTATATATTCCAATGCAAAAACCCTTTCTATCACATGTATTGGAAGTTTGTATGGATCTACTCCTGATCCATAAAATCTTAGCACAGTATATTCTTCCATTAAGTACCAAAAAGTAGTCTATAAAATGACTGTAGTTCCTTAGAGAATCATGCATCCTAATCTCAATGGTCCAATCATATATTGGAGCCATTTGATTTTCCTAAGCATTACTATATGGCTAAATCTAAAGCTTGTTGGTCTAAAACATTCCTCTAAATTTGAGTAGAAAAAAATAAAACAAGTAGGTTGTGAACCTAAATGTCTTGGTGGGACCTCCTTTAATTATTAAAAATTGTTTATGCATGGATTCTACAATGTGCTCAATATAGTTATATTTGACATGTGGTCCATAATGGATATTATATACCATTTCAAGGAGGCTTGCACCCACTTCCAAATTGCTATCCAGTTTGAGGAAAAATGCTAGCATGGAAACAGTATCCTAAACCGATGGTCTAAAAATATCAAAATCATAAGGAGGCTTATGATCACCTTTCAATTTGTTTCTAAATTCTTTGGTATCCTGAACTATTTTATTTATGAAAGCATTTTTCTCCTTTTCTTCCACTGCTTCATAATCACTAGCAAGCTTTTCTAGGTCAATGTGGACATTTCCAAATTCTTCAGTTGTAAACCCCAACACTTTTCCAAGTTCTTCTACATTAATGGATAACAATTCTTCTTTGCTATCTTTATTAACAATTACTCTTTTTTTATCATCATAATTTTGGGCACAGACCATGATAAATTTTGGGCAAGCAAAAACATCATGTAACATCATGCGCCCTAATCCATTTATCCACGGTGCACTAATACTATTAACTTGCATTTTCTTTGCAGCCTTAATCTGAGATGAAAATCTAAGTTTTGAGGTACGCCTACCATAGATTTCAAGATCACAAATATCATGGTATTCATTAGTGAAACTTGAGGTTTTAAGCAATTTTGCATAATATATTTTTTTATTCGACATTTCTGTAGTGGTACTGGTGGTAGACATGCTTATACAATGTGAAATTGTGAATTCCCTATTAGTCCTCCTTAATTTTTCTTAATTCTTAAGTCTCTCAACCCTAAACCCAAACTTCAAAGTTTGAAAAAAAAAGATTTTAAGAAATGTCAAATGATGAAATGTAGCCACAGGAATTCATTCACTTACTCGGATTTTGACTCTTGAAAAGATTAATGTTGATAGTCATGGAAACTGGAATGGATTTTTTGGAAGTGGAAATGTGGAACCCAAAACAGGGTGGTTCACTGCAATGAGCAATTTGAAGACTGAAATATCCCTGTGTGCTGACCCTCTCACTTAAAAATAAAATCACTTAGCAATAGAAAGTGCTTTTTTTTAACATTGAAGTGAATGAAATGTCAACATGTTGCTTCTGGACTACATAATTACTACATGGATGACAACATTTAGAAATGAACAATTAGTACATGGTTGACAACATTTAAAACAATCCATTTAGTCCTTCATTGAAAACAAATTCTAAACCATTGATCTTTGTAAATCTAATGGTTATAGGGTGATTCTGAAGGTTTAAGTTTGCAAGCCTAGCACTTTGTGCATTTCATTTCAAAATGAAACTACAACCATACATCAAATGTTAATCGAATGGTTGAAACTTGAGAAATTTATGATATAAACAATAAACATGTGTTTTAAAGGGGCCAGTAACTTAACGTTGCAAAGGACTTAATAAAATGAATAATGATACCGAGAACCAGGGTGATCAATGAAAAATTAAAGTGAATGAAACATTGAAATGTCAACGTGTTGCTTCTGGACTACAAAATGAGTACATGGATGTCCTGCATTGACAACAAATTCTAAACCATTGATCTTTGTAAATCTAAAAGTTATAGGGTGATTATGGAGGTTTAATTTCACAAGCCTAGCGCTCTGTGCATTTTATTCCAAGTTGCTTTAAACTTTACTGCACTAGGATTGACATCAAGGCCAAGGGGTCGGTAACTTAACATTGCAAAGGACTTAATAAAATGAATAATGATACCGAGAACTAGGGGAGAAGGTCAATGACAAATTAGAAATCAATAAAATTTTGGTAAACCCTAACAAGAGTGACAAATTTTAGTGTATAATATTTTTTTGTCAATTTGATGGCAACTTTCTTTTTTCATTTGTATTGCTTTATGTTTTAAATATGCATGCAATTATTTCATAAATAGATAATACTTAATTTCTTAAAGGAAAAAAACTGATTTGAATAGATTCATAGACACTGAACTCATAAAATAATTCTTTACTATAAATGAATAATGAAGAATAACACAACCATTTATTTTATTACAACTGAATTACAATGTCACATTATTACATATCTTTTTAAAGATGAGTGGAACATGCAAGCGCCAAGCTCTTGTTTTGTATAAAAACATATGCTACTTTACATAATATAAATACAAATGTAATCACCAAGCTTTTGTTGGACCGCTGGTGACAACGTAATACAAATGTCACTCTAAAAATAAATGCATGGTGATGGGACTTGCTGGGTCAACCATGCGCTCTAAAAATAAATGCATGGAACTTGCCTGGTCAACCATGCACTCAAAAAATAAATGAATGAGACTTGTCTGGGAAACCACGCGCTCTCAAAGTAAATGCATGGGGCTTTCCTGGCGAACCATGCTAGGAAAGGGGAGTTGTGAAGATACAAAATGTACTTATCCCCTTTGAGAACCAGAGTCATGCATAAGATGAGGGGTAGTAAAATTGCACCCATCTTTTACACACAGCCTCCATGCATTGGAATAGCACTTATCTCCATCAGAGATCCTCATCCTAATTCAAAACCTACCTTAGAAGTCAGGTGAACTATCAACTTCTTTCCAATTCCACCCATTCTGAACTTGAAGAAAATTGGTCTTTTACTCTATAACTACATAAATAGAGGCAAGAGAATCTAGAGTATCCCCAATAAAACCACATCATCTTCTTCTTGAATCCTTATTAACCCTACAAAATGAAAAACCTTATGACAATTCAAAACATTACACTCAATAGTAAATCCTTTAGCCTTCAACAAATGATTTCAGTTGTGCTCACTATCCTTATTTATGGGCCAATAGTGCCACTACCAGCCTGATCCCTGTGTAAACCTCACATGTGTCATGTGTGAGGTTGGGTATAATCATAATGGTGATTCACACAAACCAAAAAACCAACTTAATCGATTTGTGTAACTTAGGCCTTACATTTACAATTAAAATATTTAATTTGATTGACATCTGGCTACATGCAAACTGTACCTCAAGCTAACAAGCTGTCAATTGTCAAAATCACTAGTTCCACTCAAACGATATGAAATCATTACAAATGTTGTTCCACTAGATCACTAGATTACTGACATCATCATCTACGATTCTACAGTACATCATGCAGTTTTCAATAAAAAGCTATCCAATCAATCGCTCATGATGTTCATATGGCATTAATCTGTGCTGCTACCCACAATACCACAACCATAATTTTTTCAAAAAGATTGAGAATTTCAATTGAATAAATGAAAGGTCGACTAATTTTATGCATTGAAAAGAGATAATTAAATGTCTTTTTTTACCTTAATCATTATCAATGTCCACTAATAAGTCACAATAAATTTCGCTCACTTATGATAAGAACTATATGTTGATAATTACTATTAGTTTTGAAAGCCACATTTTTTATATTGATCAAAGCAAAAAGGATTTACAAGAATGGAGCGACAAAATTATTTTAATTTAAGTAGCTATTGCTAAAGATTAAAGTACATAGTCCTAACCATGACAAAAAACCAGTCACAATATACATATGTAAATAGGGAAAAAATCAGATTTAAATGTGTATTGAAAACAACAAATTAACTAAACCCTATCAAGCACCATGAAGCACAAACTAGAATGAAAATGCAAATAAACAAAGGAAATGCAAACCAATTTTCAAACTAGACTTGATTGACCTCCATGGCTCTTCTCCACCTGCATAAGAAAGCAAGATTTTGAAGGATTGACTGTTGTAGGAATGTTGGTTTCTCAATTCAATAGCATAACATTGACACGGGGATGATAGATGAATGACAATAGATAGAAATGGATGAAAGATTGAAGAATGATTTTGACAGCATAAGGATACTTGAAGAATCAACCCCCCTAATGGCTTATGAGAGAGTTTATTTATAGGAAATGTCTGATTTGGATTGACGGTTGAGATTGGATGTCAATAAGATGGCTAAATCAATGGCCAAGATTGAAAGTTGTAGTATGGACTAGGGTTAGGTCAAAATTAGGGCAATGACAAGAAATAAATGGCTAAGATTGAATTATACAATAATTCAATCAAGGGCTGAAATTAAATGAGATGTCAAGAGATAAGATTTGATGTGGAAGATAAGATTGGCACAGATAAAGAGGTTGATGGAGAAATTAAATAATAAAAATTATTTAATTTAGGTGACCAATGAATAATTAAATAATTAAAGATATTATTTAATTATAGAAGAATGTGACAAAATGAATCATTTTGAATTAAATAATGATTTAATTCAAAATTCAAGAGAGTGGACCAAATTAAATAAATAAAATTTATTTAATTTATGAGAGAAGAGGCTAATGAATAATTAAATGATTAAAATAATTATTTAATTATAGTGGATAGTGGACAAAAATTAAATAAATAAGAATTTATTTAATTTTAAAAAGAAGAGGACTTAATTAGTGACGCAATTAAATAAATACAATTTATTTAATTAATTAAGGGAGAATAAAGATAAAATGAATTAATTAAATAATTAAAATTATTTAATTAATAGAAGAACATATGAATTTAGAAAATAATTAAATAATTAAAAATTATTTAATTATTAAGAATGAAAGGGGAAATGTTGAATAATCTAAGAGTTGTAGGCCTAGGACAATTTTATGTGTCTACAACATATACAAGAATTGTTACACTATACAATAAAATATAGACACGTGACACGTCACACAATTCATTACTATTTTTTTTGTAGCATTAGCTGAGGCCATTAACCATATTTTTGAGTAGAAGGTGAATTGAATTTAACAAAGTAACAACAAAGAAGAAAATTGAATCACCCAAGACCTTTCTCCAAAACTCCAGACTCTTTAATGATTCATTTTTTCATATCACATAGTAGACCCCATCTCATATAAACCAGGGCAAGATCCTATGTTGCAGAAGCATGCAATTCCACTTTACAGAAGATTCCACCAACAGGTGCTAACCCACTTTCAAAATTGTAATGCTCTAGTGCCAACTCCAACAAAAAATAGAGTAAATGAAAGGCTGCAAATAACATATTGCCAATGTCTTCACCAAATATTTATCGAGAAAAATGTCCATGCAATTGGACAAGAAAGCTAAAGCTACCTCAAAATATAGAGCACGAGGGTTATTCTGAAGCCATTCCCTACCCACAATTATTCTTATAGCATCCTCAACCTGCACATAAGGAATTGTAAAAACCATACCTGACTTTCATCTGTTGTATGCATTGTCCCTTCTTTTCTCCCAAAAAAATTTAGGTAGCATGACATGCCATGAAGACTCCATAATATCAAAGTTAAATTGAGAATAGAGAAGAAAGAAATAAAAGCCAAATATATTATAAATGATATGAAGAACATCAAGTTGGTGAAGTATATATAGAAATTAGAACATAGACAATGAGTATGCCATCAAATACTTACACTTAACATTTTTAAATTCACCACTACCATTGATGTGAAAATTAACATTTAATTCACCACTTGAATCCTTAATCATTGATGTGACAATATTATTTCAAAAAAATTGTGACAATATTATTCCAAGTTACCCACAAGAAAATCCATGTTTCGGCCTCACCACTTCCCCATTGGATTTAACCCATGTGCAACTTTCAGCAATAGGGAGGCGGGGAGTGGCCTAGATTAAATTTGGTGCTTCACATCTATGTGCTCTTTTCCTTAAGACCATTTTCTTGTGCATAACCCTCAGACTAGATGGACGACCCAGATTAAGATGTCTTGCTTACCTTTAAAACAAGTGCTTAAAAGGTATGTCCACAATAGATGACAAGATGGCTGCATCACTCAACATTAATTTCTAGGTTAATTTGATTGGGGGAATGTGTGGCAACTGGAAGGATCACAAAAAATATTTGTGCATAAAGAATGCATGACACACTTGACATTGATTTTCATTTCTTGGTTTGGTCTCCATAAGGTTGCAGGAGGTTTTTCTACAAATAGGGGTTGTTGTGCTCATTTTTCTCAAATTGGCTTAGCACTCTCAACAAACACTAAGGAGCAACTGAGACCTCTATTTTTGAATTCCACGAAGTAGCAAAACACTTTCCATGGTGAAATCACTGAGAAACGATTGAAAGGGATAATGGTGTCCAAGCACCCACTAGTGCTCCAGGAGGTGAAGGGTGTTTTGGGCCCAAAATTTCTGTTGGCTACCCACAAGTTTAGGGGGAATTCAAAAATATCCCCCATGTTTTTTGTAATGCTCGTGTACATGGGTGTCTCGAAATCTTGAGGGAAGAAACTATTCCAAATTATTTTTCCACACTCTCTATTGGAAAATATCAATGTGACATTAGACAACATCGATGAAAATTTCATGACCCCTATGTCATTGCACTACTACAAGGCTCATGGGAATAAATGGTCGGTACTAAATTTTCCCTTGGTGTGCTCACTGGACCATGCAACTCTCAAAAACCAATGGGGGGAGATTGAAAGGTGTATCGACTTTCTTCTGGATGTGGCTAACATTCTCAAAGACTGGCCGAAGGGTTGGGTGAAGGCATTTGTGGTGGTGGAAGCTCTCGACGAGGAAAGTTAGTCTTCAAACAAGGAGGATTGGGAGTTGGGCACTGGTGAAGAATGGGTAGCGAATGACACCAGGAGCTAGGAGGAATGAGCAAACCATCCTACCCATAGTGCCTATGGTGGTGATTTTTTGGTGATTCTAAATGCAATCAAATCCAAGAAGACCAATGAGGCTAGTTGCAACAATGCATAATTTGGTGTCTGTGGAAGGTCATTTTGGTTTGTGATGACATGTTTGTAGTCCATATAAGTGTCCAATGTCATTTCGTTCAATATTTGGGTTCGTAATGTTTTATGGAAATGAAGGCTTCATTGTGAATACTGCTGGGATGAGTCACTGGTGACTTGGTCAAGCATTTGATCCCATCTAAGGAATGTAAAAAATCTTTTTGATTAATACAGGGTGCTGCCCCATATAGCAGCTATTTAACTATAAAAAAAACATGTGCTTAAAAGGATTTTTTAGTAGCGTAGGCTTTAACACTAGTTCCTTAATATTTCCTGAATATTTCACACCTTGCTATAGTTCCTTCGATGGTTCTGATCGTTCCACGTGGCACTTTCCTGCCTCCCCATTGAGGGATAGAAGATGTAGGTGGGTTTTTTGAGGGTTGGCAGGGAGCAGTCAAGGTTGACCCATGTCAACCTATCTCGACCATTCATTTCTCAAACCCATTGTTTGCCTAGGTCATGGGGTCTCACCATGATGACTCCAAAGGCTTAAGTCATAACTTAAGCGACCTTCAACTATCGGTAACTATTCAATGATAAAATATTATTTTGGTTGTCATGACTTTAAGTGATTTTATAAGTAATAAAATCTCAACCATTGATTTATGGAAATCTAACAGTTCTAGTGTTATTCTAGAGGTTTCAATTTGCAAGTATTGTGCTTCAGAGATTTGCTTCCAGAATGCAACTATATTCGTCCATCGAAAATTCATCGAATGGTCATGGGTTATATTATTTTGCACTGACATCTGGCTTCAGACATAATAAATATGTTGACACTTGTCCCCATTCCAGAAACTTTATGAAGGAATTTGAATGTGCAGAAAATTTGTCCCAAAATTTGATATTTTTCACCAACTAAATTTCGCCACTAAATTATTTTTATTAGTTTGAGATTATGTTTAATTCACCAATTTTTATTTATTTATTTGAAAATAGACTTAATTCACCAATGGAAATATTTTTTTTGGTTTGAAGAAAAGTTTTAATAGCCAACAAAAATATTTTTTCTATTTTGAAAACAATTTTATTTGCCAATGGAAATATTTTATTGGTTTACAAAAAGGTTTTAATCACCAATGAAAATATTTTATTGGATTAAAAAAAATTGTAATTCATCGGGATTTTCCATAGACTTCTAGCGATTAGAAAATATTTTCCAATTGAGATTATTTTTTTCCCAAAAAATGAAAAAAATCACCAATAAAATTAATATTTTTATTGGGAAGTATACAAGATTCGCCAGGATTTTACACCTTCACCGAGGGGAGGGGTTTCTTAAAGTTATCCCTACCTAATAGATACTTTTATGCACTAGCCCAAAAGGGTGCTCAACCTCCTCAAGGCTTTGATGTCTCCACAATTGTGGAAGGAGCAACTCAAGCACTAAACCAAGGACTTAATCAAAACCCATTCACATTGGGGATGCCATCTTCACAAAAAATGTCTACTACATTATCATTTGGGACAAAAACACACATGGAAACAACTACCACACACATTCCTAATATCTCCATACTAGGAAACAAGAAAACTCGTGCCACAACACAAGGAAAAAACTTTACATTTGGTAGCTCATTGGCTTCATCAAGTTCCATGGGTAGGACTTTTACAAGTCCTCTATTTCAAAACATGAACCAAGGTCCTAAGTCTCAAGGTCCCACACCTATATTTCAAAACATGAACCATGGTCCTACGTCTCAAGGTCTCACACCTATATTTCAAAATGAAAATCAAGGTCCTACATTTCAATTTCAAAACACTCCCTCATCAAATAAAAATCAACCAAATAAATCAAGGAGGATTCACATTGTCCCACAAAGACTACCAAACCAAAATACCAATCATGGACCCACATTATCAAACACCAATCAAGTACCTACATTTTCAAATGCAACTCAAGGACCTACCCCATCATTCTCAAATGTCAATCACAGACTTACATTTTCAAACACCAATCAAGGACCTACCCCCTCATTCCAAAATGCCAATCAAGGACCTAAATTTTCAAATATCAATCAAGGGCTTACACCATCCTTCCAAAACATAAATCAAGGTCCAACATTTCAAATCCAAAGTACAAATCAAGGGCCCACAACACAATTTCAAAATGCCATACCAAATAAAAATATGACTTTTGGGAAAATATAAATACCAATTTCACTCCAAACCAAACCAACACCAATAGAAAATTTACACATCAATATCAATAAGGTAACCAAAGTCCCATATCACAAAATATTGATCCAAATCTAAACCTAACATTTGACCTTAACACCAATGCCATGGCACAAAATCAAACCAACACCACACCATCTCTTGCAGACACCTTGATGCAATAAATACAAGCCATACAACAATAGATGATAAATATTCAATTGGGGACCAAAAATAAAACTTATTCCATGGAGGAATTTTTCCCCTATCCATTCGACATAAATCTATACATGTCGCCCTTTCCCCCTCACTGAACACAACACCAAGTTTACCCAAATACAAAGGGAAAGGAGATCAAGTGGAACACATATGAGAATTTAATATGGCATGTATGGAAATCACATATGATCCTGCCTATTTGATGAGACTATTCCCATGAATTATTACAAGGCCGACCCTAGATTGGTTCACACATCTTCCTCCAGGGATTAGAACATGGGGTGATTTGGCTGATAAATTCATTAATCACTTTTCCTTTAATATTGAAAGTGATGTGACCCTCATAAAACTATGCACCACTAAACAATAAGAAGGGGAGTCACTAACCTCATTTTACCAAAGATGGCAAAGTATGGCTAGCAAATGTCCTTGCCACATCCTGGAGAAATAAATAGTTTGCATGTTTGTGGAAAACCTTAATGCAGAATTGATGAATGGTCTCCAAATCCAATGTTGCACAACTTTTGAGGAAATCATGGAGAAAGGTGTCTTTATTGAAAAGGCTCTTGTCGCAAAGGGACTAGTCGAAGTGCACAAAGAAACCCCAAAGCCTAATAATGACAAAGGTAAATTTTGGTCCCGAAACAAGAACATCGCTAACGATGGAGTTGATGATGCTAAAGTGATAAACAAAGGTCCTACCATTCACCTCAAAGGTCCTTCCACATCCAATATATCAAATTCCCAAACACAAGGTCAAGATCTAACATTGAACGCAGTCCAAAATAACCAACACAGAGGACCTCCATGCACTAAGAGAACATATACCCCATTGGGTGAACCCATTGAATCAATCCTAAAGACACTTTTACAATCCAATGTCATCCAACTACCAGACATCAATAACTATGAACCCTCATTGATCAAACCTGACTGGTGGAAGGAAATGAATATTGCAAGTATCACTGGGGAAAGGGACATGAGACATCTTCATGTTGGACACTCAAAAATACCATTCAAGATCTCATGGAACAAGGAATCATTTCGGTAGAAAATTCAAAAGGAAAGAAAAATGTTGATCATACCATATTTAAAACTTCCTTGCAAGATCATGACAAAGGAAAGGCCTCTAGTTTAGGGAATAACATTAATACCAATTATACCCACATCATGCATGATTACAACACTATTATCCACCACATACGAGCCTTTGATGATCATGCTGCCACAATTACCATAAATAAGTAAATTTTAGAGTGTGTTGTCACCACTCACAGAGCCAAGGTAACTCTATAAGCAGCTCCTTCCAATCCAGAATAAAAAAGCCAGTACAATCTCCTAGAGCAGCTAGGGAAGACTCCCTTATAGATTTAAATTCTAGAACTCCTCTACATATCCCCTCAACATAGAGCCATCATTGATAAAGCCTTGCAAGAAGCATCTATACCAGTCGATTTAGATGTCATGGTTGGATACCTAGCTATGCCACATCATGTCACCTTCTCTAAACAAGAATTTTCCACACAAAAGTTCGATCATAACAATTCCCTACACCTAGAAGTCTACGTAAATAAACATAAGATTAGACAAGTCTTGGTAGATGATGGAGTAGGTCTGAACATTTTCTCTCTAAAACTGGTAAAAACATTGGGATACTCCGAGAATTGTATAGATCAAACTAAGAAAATTGTTATCAAGGCTTATGATGATGTTGAACGCTCATCTGAAGGAGTAATTTCGCTTCCTGTAAGAGTTGGTCCTACTATGCAAAACATAGTGTTTCATGTCTTGGATCTAGATTTACACTATAACCTTCTCCTTGGCTACCCATGGATTCATGCCATGAAGGCCACACCATCCACATACCACCAATGCCTCAAGTTTTTGCATAATGGCACTGAATTACTATTCCTGATTATCCTAATCCCTTTCAGTATTGCACAAACCTAAAAGGAACCATTGAGCACCAAGTGCCCATAAACTGAGAGGCCTAATATTCCACCTCATCCCACTACATTGATCCATCTAACCTCATCAAATCATCCACTCCATTCACCACACCTTCCAAACCCAAAATCTAGATTCAAGACAAAGGATGTGGAGAATACAACATAAAGAGCCTCTTTTTCATTGGAAAGTTACCTAAATCACCAAAGTCTTATGGAAAGCCACATCCCATGCATCCTAAGGTTATCATCAGCAATCCTCCTACCATATTCACTAAATGGGGGGAGATAGCCAAAGAATCTTTGGATGACCAAATCTACACATGGTTGTATAAAGAAGAGGAGGACATAAAACCTAAGCAGTTACCAGTTGAACAATATCCAAAAGGGTTCCTCTTAATGAAGCAACAAATATATAATGGACACAATGACCTTGGTATGAAAAAACATGAGATAGTGGAACCCTTACTGCCTCCTAAATTACCAAAGTATAGAGGGTTATGGTTTGTACCAATAAAAGTGAGTATCCTAGGTATTGGGTTACCTTCGAGTGAGACCATTAATGCTTCAAATGAAATTGAGACATCTAAGGACTATTATACCGACTCTGATTCTAGTCAATAGGAATGGGGTTTTGATAAATCATTCAGTGACTCTCACTTTGAGGAAACATTTAGAGAACCTAGTGAGCCTACCTTTGAGGAAATATTCAATCAAATTTTTAAAATTGGTCACTTGTAGAACTTGTCAAATTTGAAACAAAATATTCCCTTGCAAAGGGAAGCTTGGATCAAAAAATTCTAGGAACCCGATGACTCCACATCTATCTTTACCTTATCTGCCTACACCATGACCCTTGACAATACCGATGATGGCATGTCCCTCGTTTACCCACAGTTAATACATTGGGACCGACAAGGACCACCGAATTTGGAAACATTCGAGAATGATGAAGCAATTGTTGATTTCATGGGACTTCGTGAAGGAATACCAAGTGGGGACCATAAGGTTGGTTTCATCATAGAACTTGATAGTGCAACATACTTTGGTGAGGATGTCCTTTCCTCTAGTTGCAAAAGTGAAAATGAAAAAAGTAAAAATAAAAAGAATAGGTCTTCAAGTGAAAACCCAAAGGTGCCTATTGATCATGAAAAAGTAAAAATAAAGGACATATCTGAAGGTGAAAACCTCTTTGAGGTGCTTGAGGATGGAGGATTGGACAGTCTCCCTATAAACAGAGAGAGATCACCATTGCTCATAGAAGAGATAGAAGAAGTGAACATTGAGATGCAAGATAACTCTAGAATCATACATCTTGCAACATCATTGACCACTGAAGAAAAACCCAAGTTTACAACATTCTTTTTAGAGAGACAAGTTAATTTCACATGGTCATATACTGATATGTCTGGGTTGGACCCCGAGCTTGTTTTACATCACTTTCCATTAATACCAAATTCCAAACCATACAAATAGAAGCTAAGAAAAATGCACCTGCATATTGCACTCTTGGTCAAGGTTGAACTAAATAAACTTTTGGATGTTGGATTCATATATTCTATTGATAATGTAGACTGGATATCTAACCTTGTTCCTATCACCAAACTGAATGGTCAAATCATAGTATGCATGTATTTTCAAGATCTTAACAAGGCTTGTCCTAAAGATGATTTCCCCTTACCAAATATTGACATCATAGTAGACCTCACTGCTAGATATGAGATGTTATCACTTATGGATGAGTTCTCGGGCTATAATTAGATAAGGATTGCTCCTAAAGATCAACACAAGATAGCCTTTACATGCGCTTGGGGAACCTTCTATTGGAACGTTATGCCATTTGGACTTAAGAATGTTGGAGCTACATATCAAAGAGCCATGACTACCATTTTTCATGATCATATGTATGTACTGATGGAGGATTATGTTGATGATCTTATCTCAAAATTTCTAGAAAGAAGTGGTCACCTAATAGTTTTGGATAAGATTTTGACACAACTTGAAAATTACAAACTTAGGTTAAATCCAAAGAAATGTGTTTTCGAGGTCCAATCAGACACACTCTTAGGATACATTGTCTCCCGCAGAAGAATAGAGGTTGATCCTACAAAAGTGAAAGCTATCTTATACATGTCACTGCCCACCAACATCAATTAGTTAAGGACTTTACAAGGAAGACTACAATCAATCCGTAGGTTCATCACCCAACTAGTAGATAAGATTCATCCATTTCGACATTTTGTATGAAAAGGAATTCCCTTCATTTGGAAAAAAAATGTTAAGAAGCATTTGATAAAATTAAGCATTATCTATTGTCTCCACCCATCCTTATGGCTCCAATTGATGGTAAACATTTGATATTGTATGTAACAACTACATCATCACTGGGGGCATTACTGGCACAAAATGATAATGATGGAAAAGAATGAGAAATGTACTACATCAGTCGTATCTTGGTTGGATATGAGTTAAACTACAACCTTATTAAACAAACATGCCTAGAGTTGTATTCATATCCTAGAAATTGAGACATTACATGCTAAACCACAAGAAAAAGTTGATAGCCAAAATTGATGCTCTAAAGTACCTTCTCAGTAAAGCAACTCTGACAGGATGATTAACTAAGTGGGCTATGATCTTAAGTGAATATGACATTGAATATGTTGATCAAAAGGAAATAAAAGGATGGGTGATAGATGATAAAATTGCAGATGCACAGTGAAAGCAAACCATCCTCTAATATCCAACTTCTTAGATGAATCAGTCTTTTTCATAGAAACACCAACAACATGGAAATTGTACTTTGATGGGTCCTACATAAGTCATGGATTAGGAGCTGACATTTTATTCATCACACCTCAAGGGGATTCCATTCCTAAATCATTTCAAATAGCATTTTCATGCACCAATAATATAGCTGAGTATGAAGCATTACTAAGAGGACTTTGAATGACAATTAAATGGAAAATCAAGGATCTTCAAGTTTATGGTGATTCCCAGTTAGTGATCAATCAATTCAATGATGATTATGATACCAAGGATGAGAATTTAATGCCCTACAAGCACATGGTTGATAGTTTTAGGCTATACTTTGAAGCTATTACCTTTGAAAAAATATTGAGAATCTTGAACAAGGTAGCAAATGCAATGAAAACAATTGGATCTCTCTTGGACATTCCTAATAGTGCATAGCAATGACTTCTTGGTGGAACAACTATTGGTAGCTACATTTGTGGTCCTCGAAATCGAACTTGTGTGTGAACTTGTTGGTCTTGAATCTCCTTGGTACAAAGACATTTACAACTACTTGCATGACCAGACTATCCCTCCCGACTTTTCCCCCAAACAACGTAAAATATTTATCCAACAAGCCTATAAATATGGAATCATTGGAGATACCCTTTACTATCACAACCTAGAAAGCACCCTCCTCTGATGTCTTGACTCAAATGAAGCATAAACGAGGTTCACCATGGTATATGCGGAACTCATTTTGCTAGTCCTACCTTAGCTAAAAATCTTATGAAGACAGAATATTACTGGCCTACAATGGAATGTGATTCCTACTACTTTGTGAATCAATGTCAAATTCATGGAGATCCCATTCATGTGTCAGCTCAAGAATTGTATTCGCTTACATCACCATTGCCATTATCTCAATGGGGAATCAACCTCGTAGGAAAGATCCATCCCACTTCCAAAAATTGACATAAGTTTATCCTTGTTGCTACCAAATACTTTACTAAATGGATCAAATCCATCCTAATGAACTATATTATTGGTAAGCAGATATCCAAATTCATTATGAATTACATTATATGCCACTATGGTATCCTGCAATCCATCATTACAGACAATGGTCACCCTTTCAAGAATTAGGATGTCTATGAACTTTGTAAGAAGTTTCATATCCAAAACCATTTTTCCACCCCGTATTACCCTCAAGGTAATGGTCAGGCTAAGGAATCTAATAATACTATCCATAAAATCTTAAAAAAGACTATTGATGACGTTGGCCATGACTGGCATCTCCAACTCAATCCTGCTTTATGGGCCTACCATACTAGTGTTCGCACCCCTAAAGGAGCCACTCCATATTCCCTCATCTTTGAATCTCAGGCCATACTTCCTATTGAGGTTGAGTTACCATCCTTGAGGGTATCTATGCAAGGATTGGTTGATCAAGAAGAATATCATGTATCTCGTCTACATGAGCTAGAGTTATAGGATGAAAAGAGACAAAATGACTTGACACATTTGTAGGCATATCAAAACCACCTTTGATGCAACTACAATAAGAAATTATGACCTAGAAGTTTTAACATTGGTGATTTAGTCTTGAAATAGAATCTGGAGAATTAGACAAATCAAGAAAAGCACGAAAAGTTTGAACCCAATTAATTGGACCCTTATATCATCACAACATCATATGGATCTGGTGAGTATCAGTTCTCTACTCTCAAAAGTGAACCATTTCCTAATCCCATCAACAGTCTACACCTTGGCAGATATTACACCTAAGTCTCAAAGTATCCCATCAAAAGTCAATTTTTTTTTAAAAAAAACAAAAAATATAAAAAATAGTCACCCTGATGAAAACCTGGCAAATAGGTGTCTTGGTAACAACAAAAAAATTAACAAAATGGAAAGAAAAATAGTAAAGAGAAATAATTCGTCCAAAAGTGAAAACCACTTCGGTGGTGCTTTGGATAAGTACCATGGTGAAAACCTAGAAAACATGCACCATGTGTAGTCAGTCTATGCTCCTCCATCTACTATCACTCTACCTGATTTATCGCCTTTCATCCATCCATTTGCACATATCATCCTTCCATAATAAAGCTTCATCATCCTTCTCATGGCCTGAAAACCATCGACATTTAATGTTATTCACTTTCATGACCATCCTTGCATTCATCTGCTACTTTTCCTCACACATACTAAGTTGGTCCTATACCTGACTGGGGGAAAATCATTGACTTACGTCTTCATAGGGATCTTACGCATGGTGTCATCCTTTTAAAAAATCATAAAACATCAAAATCCAAAAAAATCATAAAACATCAAAATCCAAAAAAAATCAAAAAACATCAAAATCCAAAAAAATCAAAAAACATCAAAATCCAAAAAAAATAAAAATAAAAATAAAAATCTAAACAAAATCAGAAAGCATCAAAACTTCCAAAAATAGAGTCAAAGTCAGAGTCAGTCTATGTTAGTTTGGTCAAACTACGTTGTCTCTACGCATTTCTATGTAGGAAAGACCATCATTTGATGAGCCTCTGAGACATTAGGTCTATCCTTAGGGTTTTATCGAGTCAAATCAATTTTGGTTTGCATTAGTCAAACTATGAGGTATCTGCATGTATAATGTAGGAAAGGCCATCAATTAATGAGTCCTTGAGGCCCTAGGTCAGTCCTTTAGGGTTTTTCGAGTCTAGTCCTATGCTTGGTCCTTGAGCAATCATTGTTCAAATCAAATCACGAATCGACAGACAAAAATATCCAACAAGTCTTTAATCTTCAAACAGTCAATTTCCTACTCATCATCATTATTCATTGGTCTTATGTCGGAATGGGGAATTATGTCATTTGTCTCATTCGGTCTTATCACTTGTCTTCTATCAGGATGCGTCCTTCCTAAGATTAGACATTATCATTGGTCAACCTTGTCATTTTCCTTAAATAGGATATGTCTTTCCTGAAACTAGGCATTCATCAAATTGGTCAATTGGTCATCTTTATTAGATGTGTTATTTTCCTTAAAACAAGATATGTCTTTCCTAAAACCAGGTTTCATCACATTAGTCAATCATGTCAATCATACCTTATCAAATCAACTCAAGTTAGTCACTTGGTTAATCAATCTTGCCATCTTGGTCAATTACTCTTGCCTAAACAAGATGTCTTTCTTGAAACCAGTTGTAATCAATCAAATCAATTAATCAATCTTGTCAACCTATCAATCAACTTTAGTCAAACAATCAATCAATCTATCATCTTGGTCCTCTACTTTAAACATGATATGTCTTTCCTGAAATCTGGCATAATCAATAGGTCACTTGGTCAACCTAATCAATCATATCAATCAAACTTGTCAATCATATCAGTAAACATTATCTCTCTAGAAAACACTTTGTTGGTCTGAGTTTTTTTTTAATCTTTTTGATTGGTCTTTGGTCATGTTACTAGCTACCTCAAGAATGTCCTATCAAGGATTTAGAGGGGCGATGATGGATCATGATCTCTTTTCCTTGCTTGTTGTCTATGGTTTGTCTTGGCAAAAAGACTAGGAAAATTGGGTCCTTAGTATGAGCCAAGGCACTCCTTGTATTTTGACATTGTCTTTTGATTGCTTGTCTCTCACAAATGGTAACATTGCACACCTTGGTCTATGTCATACCATGGTGCTTGTGCTCCATTTGCGACAATTTTGACACCCGATGATGATACATATAAAAGCATGAATGTCCGTCCTTTGTCATTTCTTGTTTGACTTCACACCTTCTTTTCCATTCTTCATGCTAACGTCCATCTCTTCCATGCTAACATTTCTTCTATCTGCATCTTGATAGCATCCTATGACACACAAAAATTCCCTGCATACATGATCATGTTAGGAAACATTATAGAAAGCATTATTATCATAGACTTCAATATAATAAGCCAAATATATTTGCATGAGAAAATACAAAAAACATAGATTGCATGCATATAGCATTATCATTTCATATAATCATAACATACTAAGCATGTCATTGTATTTTACATAGTTCATTTTCCTTCATCAAATTTCATATACATTGCATCAAAAAATTTATACATATTGCATAATCATACATCATATTTTTTGCATTCACATTAGGCATTTCTAATGATTGCATGCATAATACATAGACATTATATTACCTAACATTAATTGCATTCACACATCACATCACATTATAAAATTAGGTCATTTGTACTATATTAATATATAAAATCATTGCATAATCATATACGATGCATAAACAACATTATAAATGCATAATGATCTATCATATCAACCCATTGCATGATCATATAGAATGCATAAATAAACATCATAAACACATAAAAAATCCATAACATAATCATAACCATAAATCATAATCCCATAGGATTGCATATCATAAATCCACACCAAAAATCATATCATATATCGCTCAAAATATGTCATAATACAATGTCAAGATGAATCATATCTAATAAAATGGAGCTCAGAGGCTCAATGATCAAAATATAGTGTCATAATGCATATGTAAAAGGGTACCCTAGCCTGAGCTGCCCTACTCCCCTGAACTTGATGGATCCTACCCTCTCATCATGGAGAACCTAAGGAACTATGCTTTTATGTGGCCTATCATATGGGGTCGACCGTCTCGGGCCTGATGCCTCGCCCTTATGTGACCTGCTATGTGAGTGTCGGTTGTGGGATATGCTCTATGACCTACCTTGGGATCGACTTTGAACCTTTGTGAAGCTCAACTCTCTCCTCTTCGGTGGCATTGATCTCTCATATAGATCCCTATAATATTGTAATCCCATGCTAGATCTAGCCAACTCTCATGCCACATCCATGAATGACCCATTGCAAGTAGCCATAAAATCCAACATCCACTAATCTATTTGTTGTCGAATAATCATTGCTAGATCCCTCTCTATTTGTAGAGTGTCCCTCTCATCCTTCAATCCATCCCACTTTTCTCTCAGGGTCCCTACCTCTTCCTCTAATTATTATACCTGGGCTTGTAAAGTGGCTAGCTATTGATCCATCGACCCATCCTCAACTTTGACCCCTACCTCCTCTAGTCCCTCCTTTACATCCACTCCCACCACAATCCTCTCTTGGAGGACTCTCTCAGCTTCTCCCATATCTGGCTCCTCCCATCTCTCCTTTGCATGCTCTTCCTCTACCTCTACCTCCACCACCTCAACATCTTGGTGTCCCACCTCTAGGGATGGTATCTCTGCATGTTGCTCTCCCTCCACCACCCTCTCCTCTAGAGGTTTCTCCTCATTCTCCTCACAGATTGGTGACAAATGCATCACCACCCGCTATCTCTTGTCTCTCCTCCTCCTACCTCGGTCTCCTCCTTGACATCTTCCTCGACCTCCCAGACCATCCCCTTTGTCATCCCCCCGTCTACCATCCCCTTGTCCTCCATCTTCTCACCCTCCACCCCTTCATCCTCTATCACCCCTCTGACCTCACAGGCCTCTATCTCTATGCTCCATAGGCATTGACTGATTTGGGTCAGTGTATAGAGTTGGTCTATGCATCAACCACCATTTATTGTACTCTACAATCATTCCAGGATCTGCTACACCCCCTCTCCAGGCCCACTGCACTAGTTGCGATGCATCAATCTCTTGCTTAGTTGTGGTCACTGGTATCACCTGTCCCCATGGATGTACCTCTCCAAACCGTCATCTAACTTGCTCTAGAAAGTACATCTCAATGATGTGTTGTGACTATACTATCTGACTGATAAAGTATCTAGGCTATTGGCACCATGGAAAATGCTCATCCTTTTCAACCCACTACTGGAAATCCCTGTAGGGTCTCTAGACAAAGCTCTCCAGTACATCTGTGTCGTGTCTCTAGTACTTGATATCCCCCACATGTGTTTGTCACTCCACCACCATACAAAAATGCATATGACATACCAACTCCCAAGTGTTGTCCCAATGCTAATCCAAACACTACTATGTGCTCCCATGCCCATACCATCAGTAGTGTCACCTTGTAACTCATGCTTTTTCCACCTTGGTATGCAATGTCATGCAATTGGAAATAAATAATACCCAATAAACATGGTCCCCACGCATAGCTTGTCTCCTCCTGCATAATCTTGGCTAATACCTCTCCCCAGCCTACTGGGAAACCTTGACCCTATGGTCTGGAATCAGAACACTGAATATAAATGTGCACAAAACATAGTCAAATCTATCATATCTCTCTACTAGGGTCTCCCATATGATCTTGTAACCCTGTACACTAAGCTTTGACTCGTCCTCATAGTCATAATGGTCATAGATCACCTGCAATCCTTGAATGAGAACGTACCTCACCTGCTCTCCATGTATTGGCAACCACATTATCCTGTACACATCCTCCAAGGTCACAATAGCCTCCCCAGTCAGCAAATGAAATGTGCAAGTCTCAAAGTGCCATCGCTTCGCAAGTGTTGTCAACATACCTTGGTTTTCCTTAATGATAGGCATATATGTGACATAAAATAATCCTAAATCCAGTAGTGCATGTCTCTCAACATCTGATAGCTGATCCCAAAGCTGAAATGTCATTGATCATGATGTTGTAAGTATGGGCTAGTCTGGTGGTGTTATCATTGATGTCAACAATGTTCAGTATGTTGTAGATTGTACATGTATAGTTGAGATGCTGCTTAGATGTTATGAGTACATGGAGCTATCTTATGTGGTTGCAGTTATGTTATGTTGATGAGTTTCCAAGTGTTTTTTTTGAGAAAATTAATAAAGAAGAGAAGTCAGAGTGATGAATGTGTTCAAATTGTGCTCCGGTATGTGCTCTACATTTCTCTTGTGTTGATCCTATTCCTGTGTGGTTCTGAAGATTTCATAATGGTGATCTGATGATGATATATTCTAAGTTTTAGTTTCTGGTGAGATTGTATGTGAAAGTTGTGTCCACCGGTATGTTTGTTCTATAGGTAGAGTTGATCTTTTGTGGACTGGGAGAAATGTTTCTGCTCTACATTCCTCCACTAGTTTGTTTTAGATCTTGTGGATCTGGGATTTGTCTTATGATGGTGTTCTCTGTGTTTTGGCAAAGAAGGTTGAAGTTTGGTAATATGGAAGTCATGTTTCTATATTCCAGTATAGGTTTGCATAGTTCGGATGATTTGGTGAAAAGTATTCAGTGTATGAAGTATATTGTTTTGCTACAGACGTATCTGAAGAAGTCTGAGATCTAGTCTCGTGAATAATGAAGCATGTTGAAGTTTTTGTGTGTCATCTTCATGCTGGGAAGCATGTGCATCATTTTTCATTTGTGTTTTCATTAGGTTTGGCTAACCTAGTGTTTACACTTCATTTGAAGAATAAAAATTAATTAAGGAAGCATGTGATTGATTCAAGAATGTTATTTTTTATCTTTAAAAATAATTTTATTGGTCCACTCTTATTCCTTTCCACTACGGGAATTTTGAGTTGCTGACCTAATTTGAATTTATGAAATTTGTTATTTGTGGCCGACCTTGGTAAATTCTTCTAAGGTTGAGAATGGTATAAGAGAAAGTTGAATTGTGAAGATTTGTATGATAGTGTGATGCGAAGTGACGAAAGTAAGCCACAAATCATAAGAGCAGAAGTGTGTGTGAGAGAGAGAGTTGTGACAGTTGATTTTATTGTGTCAGATTCCTTAAGGCAGTGAGATAAGGGTTTATACAATTCTGCGAATGTGTTAAATGTTGTGGTGGATCTTTTGTTCTTTTTGTATCTGTAAGCAGTGAGCCTCCCTGTTGGACAGTGATTCCTTTGTAGGCAGTGAGCCTTTGTATTTGGATAGTGAGTCCTCTTCTGGGTAGTGAGCCTCTGTATTTAGTTTTATAATCTTTATATTGTGAGTTAACCCTCACCGTGGTTTTTCCCTTATTGGGTTTTCCACGTAAAAATCTAGTGTTCATTGTGTTGATTTACTTTATGTTATTTGTGTATCATGCTCATATTTAATAACATAATAGTGTGGTTGAGGAATTGATAAGTGATAAATTTTTAAGTTTAAATTTGTGTGACAACTGATTCACCCCCCCTCTCAGTTGTCCTGCGCCTGTTTAACAATTGGTATCAGAGCTTTTGGTTCCTTGTGTAGAGCTTAACCACTTAAGGAAGATCTGATGGTCACAAGTTGGCGATCCCTATGTTCGATGGAACTGACTATAATGATTGGAAGGGACAGATGAGAGGATATATTATCTCTCTTGGTTTCAAGATCTGGAAGGCTATAGAGACAAAGTATACACCTCCATCTGGTGGTGTTAATGTTGCAGATGAGATCTCTGCTTATGAAGAAAATAAGAAGGAGAAGTATATGATTTGTAGTGGTTTATCTAAAAATGAGTGAGTTAAGGTTAATTCTCTAGATACTACATATGAAGTCTGGAAGAAGTTGGAAGACATGTATGAAGGATATCAAAAGGTGAAATTGACAAAGAGGTTGGTGGAAAAGCGTAGATTTGTGAACCTGAAGATGGAAGATGGTGAAGAATTTACAAGTTTCTTTCAAAGAGTTGAACTGGCAACAAATGAAGTTAGAAATCAAGGAGGGAAACTATCAGATGAAGATATAATCGAGAAGATCCTGATCACCTTACCGAAATGTTACAGCGACAAGATCTCTATTATTGAAGAAATGTAGGATACTAAGAAGTACACTCTAGAAGATTTGTTTGGAACCTTGCAAGCATATGTTATATTAAGAGGGATGATGAAAACCTTGGAAATTTCGATGCTAGATGTGATGAAGGAATCTTTCTTGGATACTCTACTATTAGCAAAGCATACAGATGCTTTAACAACATATTGAGGAAGATTATAGAAAGTGCTAATGTGAAAGTTGATGAAGACATACGCAGACTTATTGAGATAAGTAAGGTTGAACTTGATGATCCTATCTATGGACATGTACCAGAGGAGAATAAAGAGAAGTAAGAAGAAGAGAAGGAAGGACAAACTAAAGAAGAAGAAGAGAATGAGTGAGAACCTACTATTAGGACTCCTAAGTATGTATAGAAGAATCATCCGAAAGAACAAATAATTGGAAAAAAGAGTGAAGGCATGAAGACAAGAAGAAAAGTTGTAGCTGAGGTAAATTTTTGTTTACTTTCTAAAATAGAACCTAAGATTGTAAGTGAAGCATGTGAAGATGAAAGCTAGATGAGAGGAATGAAAGAAGAGCTACAACAGATAGAAAAGAATCAGACATGGGAGTTAGTCCCTAGGCCTATGAATAAGAATGTAATTGGTTTGAAATGGGTGTTCCAGAATAAGCTAAATGAATGTGGAGAAGTTGTAAGGAATAAGGAAATATTGGTTTGCAAAGGATATTCACAAGTTGAAGGAATAGATTTTGAAGAAACATTTGCCCCGGTGGCTAGAATGGAAGTTATCAGGATTTTTTTGGCATTCTCTACCCACAAGGACTTTAAAGTGTATCAAATGGATGTTAAGTCAGATTTTCTAAATGGTGAATTAGAGGAAGAGGTGTATATGGAACACCCTGAAAGGTTTCAATTGTTTGACAAACCGGGCATGGTTTGTAAATTGAAGAAGGCGTTGTATGGACTGAAGCAAGCTCCTATAGCTTGGTATGCAAGACTGGATAGATACTTGACAAAGCAAGGATTCAATAAGGTTTTTGTTGACAACAATCTCTACTTCAAAGTACAAGGTAACAAAATGTTGATAGTAGTTGTGTATGTTAATGATATCATTTTTGGTGGAAATGATGGCATGTGTAAAAATTTGTTGAAGAGATGCAAAAAGAATTTGAGATGTCTATGATTGGTGAATTGATCTTTCTTGGTCTACAAGTGAATCAAACTGACAAAGGGATATTCATTTCACAATCTAAGTATGTAAAAGAGTTGTTGAAGAAGTTTGGGATGGAAGATTCTAAACTGGTTTGTACTCCTATGGGAACCGAATGTAAACTGAGCAAAGATGATGAATCTACTAAGACTGATTAGAGCAAATACAGATCGATGATTTGCAGACTACTGTATCTTACTAGTACCAAACCGGATATTATGCATGTAGTATGTTTAGTTTCCATATTCCAAGTAGATCCTAAAGAAATTCATGTTACAACAATGAAGAGAATATTTAGATATCTTAAAGGTACACTAGAATATGGATTATGGTATCCTAAGAGTGATGATTTTACTTTGAGTGCTTACACAAATGTTGATTGGGCTGGATGTATATATGACCAAAAGAGTACCAATGGTGGTGATTTCTTTCTTGGTGGAGGATTAGTTTCATGGTTGAGTAAAAAGAAAGACTCGGTTTCTTTATCCATTGCAAAGGCAGAATATATTGTTGCAGCATCCTGCTGCACATAGGTTTTGTGGATGAAGCAAACTTTGAAGGACATTGGAGTGGTATGTGATGAGCCTATTTCTATTTTCTATGATAACACTAGTGCAATAAATATTTCAAAGAACCCGGTTATGCATTCAAGAACAAAGAACACATCTATCAAATATCATTTTTTGAGAGAAAAAGTGTTGGAGAATGAATTCAGATTGGAGTATGTGACAACAAAGGAACAAATTCCAGACATATTCACTAAGTCTCTTCTGAAGGATACTTTTGAATATATTAGGGAGAAGTTGGGGGTCATTGGCCCTCCAAACTAAGTGCACATGAAGGTGCATCAGTCCAGTAATTCACATATTATTTATTTATTTGGACTAATAGATGAGTTTACTCTGCAGGGGGAGTAGAAAAAGGTTTTCATTGTTGCAGGATGGGTGTATCCCTAAGGGGGAGTAATTAGAGTAGTTTTTTTTTGGCATTGATGTCAAAGGAGGAGATAAAGTTATGTGAAAAATAGTTGCAGTAGAAGAGAAGGTGTTCTCCCGAAATATTGTGTAAGTTGTTGTCTTTGATGGTTTTTCACACCATGTGTTGCCATCAATGAAAAAGGGGGAGATTGTTGCAAGTATGGGCTAGTTTGGTGGTCTTATCATTGATGTCAACACTATTCAATATTTTGTAGATTGTACATGTACAATTGAGATGCTTCTAAGATGTTGTGAGTACATGGAGCTATCTTATGTGGTTACAGATGTGTTATGTTGATGAGTTTCCAAGTGATTTTGAGAAAATTAATAAAGAAGAGAAGTCAAAGTGATGAATGTGTTCAGATTGTGCTCCGGTATGTGCTCCATGTTTCTCTTGTGTTGATCCTATGCTTGTGGGGTTTTGAAGATTTCACAATGGTGATCTGATGATGATATATTATGAGTTTTAGTTTTTGGTGAGATTGTATGTGAGTTCTATCGGTAGAGTTGATCTTCTATGAACTGGGAGAAATGTTTCTGCTCTACAGTCCTCCACTGGTTTTTTTCAGATCTTGTGGATCTGGGATTTGTCTTATGATGGTGTTCTTTGTGTTTTGGAAAAGAAGGTTGAATTTTGGTAATCGAGAAGGCATGTTTCTATATTCTAGTATAGGTTTGCATAGTTTGAATGATCTGGTGAAAAGTATTTAGTGTATGAAGTATATTTTTTTGCTACAGACGTATCTAAAGAAGTATGAGATCTAGTCTCATGAATAATGAAGTGTGTTGAAGTGTCTGTGTGTCATCTTTGTACTAGGAAGCGTGTGCATCATTGTTCATTTTTGTTTTCATTAGGTTTGGCTGACTTGGTGTTTACACATCATTCAAAGAATAAAAATTAATTAAGGAAGCGTGTGATTGATTCTAGAATGTTATTTTTTATCTTGAAAAATAATTTTATTGGTCCATTCTTATTCCTTTCCACCACGGGAATTTTGAGTTGCCGACCTAATTTGAATTTATGAAATGAGTTATTTGTGGTCGACCTTGGTAAATGCTTCTAAGGTTGAGAATGGTATAAGAGAAAGTCGAATTGTGAAGATTTGTATGATAGTGTGATGCAAAGTGATCAAAGTAAGCCACAAATCATAAGAGCAGAAGTGTGTGTGTGAGCGAGAGTTGTGATAGTTGATTTTATTGTGTCAGATTCCTGAAGGCAGTGATATAATGGTTTCTGCAATACTGTGAATGTGTTAAATGTTGTGGTGGATATTTTGTTCTCTTTTGTATGTGTAGTCAGTAAGCCTCCCTGTTGGATAGTGATTCCTTTGTAGGAAGTGAGCCTTTGTATTTGGACAATGAGTCCTCTTCTAGGTAGTGAGCCTCTGTATTCAGTTTTATAATCTTTATATTGTGAGTTAACCCTCACCATGGTTTTTCCCTTATTGGGTTTTCCTCATAAAAATCTCGTGTTCATTGTGTTGATTTACTTTCTGTTATTTGTGTATCATACTCATATTTAATAATAGAATAGTGTGGTTGAGGAATTGATAAGTGATAAATTTTTAAGTTTAAATTTGTGTGACAACTGATTCAGCCCCCCTCTCAGTTGTCTTGTGCCTATTTAACACATGACTCTCGAGTATAGATAGGGGGAAGTACAACCTGAGGTCACCGCAAAAGTCATTATGTCAATCCACAATCTTCATTTGGCATATTGGACCTAACTTGGACAATTTCTTTTATCATAAACTAGGGAAAAAATTTCATTAGTCAATTACGTCATTCTACTTGTTAATTGCGTCACAGAAGCCATTCACATCACTGTTCTTGCACGTGCATCGTGCAATAGCAATTGCATCGCTCACCTCAACAAATGCATCGTCGAGGTCAATTACGGTCAACCCCTTGTCAATTGCATCATTTTATATCACATGCATCATTTCAAATTGTGCTTGTGATGCTTTTTGTTGATTGAGTCGTTCCTGGTCACATTTGTGACGCAGGAAGCAAATGCGGTGCACCTTTTCAGATGTGTCACACTACAACCGACCCCCTATGCCCTAACAGTTGTGTCATGATGAGGTGATTGCAGCGAACCACAGTCACCTGGATCATTCATGCATGCAATTGCGTTGGATAACGTTCGACACAATTTCCTGCTAAATTTTTCCTACCACTAAATGCATGAAAATCAAAAAAATCATAAAGCGGGTTGGGAGTACTTACTGGGTCAGGCACTCCCTTAGGTCGACGAAAGGTGTTGATGTGGTAGCCTCAATGTACAGAGTGTGGAACCGACGACATCTTCTCAGCTTCTCTCTCCTAGAGCTCCTAAACTTGCTATATTTGGAATGCACAAATGAGCAATTTTTCTTAATCAAGGGCATTTATAGGCAAAAAATTAGGGTTTTCACTAGGTATGTGTATTGGATACACTATTTGGCCACTTTGAACCTAAATTTGACCCCTTAAATGACCTTAAAAATCAATTATGTCGCCACCATTGAACTACTAGCTATCAAATTGACTTATCAGAACAATTTTCCAAATTTTTTGAATTTTTTTGAAAGTTTGCAAAATTCTCTCGAGGGGGATACGTCCACCCTGCTTTCACTGGGGCATGTTTTGACTGAATTTCTTTGACACAATGCGATGAATTGCATTATGTCAAAGAGGGGAAAAATGTAGACACTAAAAAATGTCTTGGTCTACGAGCATAATTTTTCCATCGTCTTGGTCTTCTTCCTTGCGTAATTAAATAATTTTAATTGTTTAATTTCTTGATCACATTCCTTTATTAATTAAATAATTTTAATTATTTAATTAATTCATCTCTTTATTCTCCTTTGATCAATTAAATAAATTTAACTGTTGCTAACACCCTTTCTTTCAATGATTAAATAAATTATCATTTATTTAATTATTATTTTTTCGTTATTCATCTATAGTTAAATAATAATTATTAATTATTTATCTATTCATTAATCTTTTGTTCTTCTATAGTTAAATAATTATTAAAATTATTTAACTACCTTTTGTCATTTCTCCCCTATTAAATAATTAATCTAAGTTAATTATTTAATCCTCCTTTCCTATTTCCTTTTATTTAATTAAATTGGTTGCACAATCATTTTAATTAAATTCCCATTTTCTTCTTCCTCCACAAATAAATTGTTTATTCCCTCACTTGGTCAAAGATTCTCTTCTCATGAATTAAATAAATTTATTATTTAATTCCTCCACTCTCTCATTTTTGAATCTCAACCATTGATTGTCTCTGGTCTCTTTTCAATCTTGACCATCCATTTCATAGTCATCTTTAGCCCACTACTCTATGGTACATGCATCCTAAATCGTTGATCTGAGCATCTTTCTAGAACTTCAATCTGGTACGTCCATTCGAATGGCTTTCTATAAGAGAAGGTCTTCTCCTCCATTTTCAATTTAACAACCACATATCTCCAATATTCATGCTTATTGTTTGCAGGTATTTGCATACAATGAACTAAGGGCAACTTGCAAAGGATATTTTGAGGAGAGACAAGGGAGGTGATTCAACTTCAACATGGGGAGTTCTTTGTTTGAATTCTTTCATTTTGTTCCTCTTGTTTGATTGTACTCTCTTGTTTAGATTTGGATTCTAGCTTAGATTTAGTGTAGTGGTTGTCACTTTGTCTTTGCTATTTGAATTTCCTATCTTACAATTTAATTATACTAATGTCTTCCATTTAATTAATTCATCTGATTAAATAATTATTACTTAATTATCTAATTATTAACATCACCCTTGATTAAATACATACTTTTATTTATTTAATCTCACTAATCTAATGATTAATTAAATTATTTAAATTTAATTAATTATCCATGGGTTTGAAATAAATGATTTTTCATTTATTTTAAAATTCAAAAAAAAAATTCTTACACACCTCCATTAATTTCAAAATTTGAACTCTTCCATTTCCCACTAATTTCAAAATTATGAACTCTTCCAAATTGCCACTAATTTGGCTGATTTTCTCCCACCCACTAATTTTGCTTCCATTCCACAAATTTCTTCAATCATGTGGCACTAATTTCGAATTTTAGAATGAGAAAGTTTCCCATGAAATTTATCTCATTCAATCTCAACCATTCATTTCTTCTCAATCTCATTCGTCCAATTCACCATCTTCTCATCTATAAATTTAGGCTTTGAGTTCTTCATTTCTCTAACTGCTATATTCAAATCTTTGCTGAAATTATTGTCTTGAACCACCATCTTCAACCTTTCATTGTTACTATCATCTTAAGCCTATTTACTTTGTGCACTTCAAAACTAAGAGTAAGAGCAACATATTTTAAATCTTCAAAAGCGAAGGAGAGAAGAATAATGGAGATCAACCAATGAAGATATAAAGGTATAATTTTCTTTGTTTTTTTGCATTCAATTTCCTTTATGTTGATTTGTGCTTCATTATTTTGGATTTGATTTTATAACCTTACTTCTAATGGTTTGGTGGTTGTCCTCAAGTATTTAAGCTTCACAATCAAATTTTTTAGATCCATTACAATTTCCAAGTCCTCCATGAAAAAGCATAATTCCCATATGCAAAAACATCAATAGAAATTGAATCATTAGTGTAAAACTCTAAATATGTCACATTGTCCATGCTAAGAAAGAACAAGGGAAAGAAGTAGTAAGGCAATAAATGGTGTCATCATCATTTTTTGAATTCCCACAATGGTGTTGTATGCCATGTGCAATAATATTTAAGTATGTAAACCACATCAAACCTCATGTAGCCCAAGGCTATTGATAAGGATGCACAATGTCTCAAAACACGCGTCATTACAAATAATACTTTATAGAAATTCAAGCATCTCTTGTGAAGTGTTGGGTCAATAAACACCAAGTTCATGCCATCATTGATAGTGACATCCAAAATGACATCATCAAACTAGATGCAATCATATTTCTCAGAATTTCCATTAAAGCACACTTGAGACCATATTCTCTAGGATGATTACACTAAGGTAACAATATTGTACTTCCAAATATGAAATTAATCCCCTACATTATAATCAATTGTAGCATTGCATTGTTGGAATTCTACAACATACTACTTGGGAGGCCATACGTGTATGATATAGATGGTGTTTATTAAGTGAATCCATAATAGTGGGTCATTCATGTAGTGATTTATACTTTTATCTCCATGAGTCTTCATCAAAGACCAAAGTATCTTTAGTACACCAAACAATGCTATAAGATTATTTCACACATATAGAAGTTTGTGCTTCTCATGGTTTTCCTTGAGATACCTATACAAGAAAGAAAGCACACATTGGCAACACATAATGTTGCACATACATTGTCATAGTGGTAATAGATCAACAAGGTATTTCTACACACTATGCAATGTAACAAGGGATTGATTGGGTTCTCAAATCCCATCTTTCATATAGTCTTCTATTTTCATTTGCAAGAATGATGAAGTTTGGTTCCAAACTTAGGAGTTGATGGATAAGGGAAAAGATCAAACCCAACTCTTCTTTTATGTGGTAGTTTGATAGTCCTTATGCCAAATAATGATGTCACATAACACCTCTAAATTTACTAGTGTGCACTCAACAAGATCACAATGAATAATTGGTATCCTCTTCCATTCATTGAAAACCTCTTGGGCTCATATCTCTTCCCAAAAATTTCCCTCAAGTCAAGATATCACTAGGCACTTGTTCATCCTAGAGATATTTGGAAGACATCATTTAAAACCAAGGCAGGACTATAAAAATCCATGGTTATGATATTTGGATTGACCAATGCATCAATGAAATTCATGCATATCATGAACATACTATAACCCTTCATCAATTCCTTTATAATTATCTACTTGGATGATATTATCATCATTAGCAAGACCGAGGAAGAGCATGTGTAGCACATCCCATGCATCTTGGATACTCTATCCCAACACAATTTGCAATCCAACTTTAGCAATTGTATCTTCAACACAACATGAATTCAATACCTAGAATATATCATTGATCACATTAGCATCACTATAGATTGAGAGAAAATCAAAGTGATTTCAAATTGGTTGACTTTGTGCAACCTCACCCAAATTTTTAACTTTTTTAGACTAGCCAACTTTTACCATAGGTTTGTACTCATATTCACACATATTTCTTGGTCACTCTCTCAAATCATGCATGCCAAGGAAACATTTTTTTGGACATTGCACAACAACATTGTTTTGAGGAGCTCAAGTAGTGACTTTGCATAATGCTTATTTTAATAATGCTTAATATTCTGTACCCCCTTGAGATTCAAAGTGATGCATCCAACTACACACTTGGTATAAAATACTCCATCAACACGGACATCTATTTTCCTACTATTTAGAGACATTAAATGAAACAATGAAACACTCCACCTATTAGAAATAACTATATGCCATTGTTCAAGCTATTAAGTAATGACAACATGACATTTGGTAAGGAGACAATCATTCATTATGATCACAAGCCATTTTGGTTTCTACACACATAGAGGAAGTTGGAGAATGCACACTACATGAAGTGAATGTTATACACCAATTACATATAGTGATCAAGCATAATGAGTGGAAATATAATAAGGTAATAGATTGCCTTATTTGATTTCCAAGTCACACACATCATAGTGTAAGACTTGTGTGACCATAACTTCACCAGCTAGGTGAAACCTTACTCATATATCAAAAATTTGTATAGATCTATGCCTTTCTTACATAAGGTAAAAAAATTGGTGAATTTATCTAAGTGTTACATTTTTCAACATCAAACATATTTGTTTTTATTATCACCCAAGATTCAACAATTTATTTTAGCAATTCTTGTGGGAGAGATTAGATACATAATTAGACAAATCTACTTTTCATTTGTGGAAATATGGCCAATTATAGCTTGTGAGTCATACATTTCTACACCTATTGCATATCTACAACTTTGTACGCCCATGTAATTTGTATGAAAACTTTCTATACATCCAACATTCCTACAATAGAGAGATTTGCATAGTTCTATGGTGTATAGTCCTTTCTAGACATGTATTGGGTTTCAACTTGTAACCCCTCTTAACATATCCTACTATGTACTACCACATCTAGATTCACACACATAGGAACAAGAAGATATAACACATAAATTTATACAATAAATTTGAATAATTCACTAATAGGTTCAAAAAATTCTCATGTCAATAAGAAATATAAAGAGTGCTATGATATGAATTGCACATTTCACTTATTCAAGGTTGGTAACAAAGTTTGGTTGCATCTTCTTGAAGTAACTCTTCAAGGGTTCACATATGAATATGAAGCCTTTGTGCTATGATACATACACCATTTTATGTGCAATTGGTGAGAACACCTTTTTATCAATCTTCTATAGTAATTATGTTTACATACAATATTCAATGTGAAACTCTTAAATCCATACTTTACTCTTCTTGAGCAAATAATCAACTCAATATCCTTTGAACTTTCATCTTGAGCACTATTATGTAGAATGAGATCATTCAAACTACCACAAGTAGACACCAAGGCTCAACCCATTTGTTTAGAGAGGCTAAGGTAGGGAAATATACAAATCAAGCAAAGTAGTATAACCTTCATTAGCTTTATGTTCAATTTTCACAACTCCCTGAAGAAATGATGGGGGTATTCACTTCTCAAGAAAGATTGAATGATTAGAGCATAACTACATGAGCCTCTAAGAACATTGTCTATGCATTAATAGTCTTTGGAAAATCCATTCTCCCTACAACACAAACCTTGCACACAACATGATGTCATCACATGTCACCATGTATGACTTTTCTTACCTCGTGCACACACCTCACAATAAAATATTTATACATGTAGATTAATTTAGCCATGAAAAAAGATACGAATTGTCAAGTATCTCAACTGGAATGTAGTTGGAAGGTTAGTGATCTAGGACGAACTATTACAACATTTTTGTGAGAAAAGCACCAAGTCAATATCCTTTAAACTTGAATCTTAAGCACTTGTACAATATAATGTAGGATGATATCATTAAAACTACCACACCATGCACTCACTAAGGATCACCACATTTGTTTAGAGTGTTAAAGTAGGGTAGTATGCAAATCAGTAAAAGTAGTATAATCTTCAGTAACTCTATGATAAATTTCCACAAGTCACCAAAGAAAAAATGGAGGTCATCACTTCTTAATAAAGGGTAAATTATTAGAGAATATCATAATGATATTTTAAGAACATTGTGTGTGATGATAGTCTTTATAACTTACATGCTCTCCTTGCAACACAAACCTTGCACACAACACAATGTCATTGCATGTCACTATGTCCAACTTAGCCTCATGCACACACCTAATGAAAAATTTGTACATGGTTAATTTATCCATGGAAAAAATACTAATTATTAGGAATCTCAATTGATAGGTAGTTGTAAGGTTAATGGTCTAGGACAATTCATTACAACTTCTTGAATGTGAATGTAATGTAAATACTTAATCATCGATCTTTTTGCATTGATAAGAGATCGAATAATATAATAGTTGTAATCAAACCTATTTGAGGTGTTCACCCATTTTGGTCACATGCAACTTTATTCCTTGTTGCACTATCTATAACATTTTTTGTACCCTATTCCTATTTAATTATGAACAAAAATAACATGCAATTTTTCTAAAGTCTACTTGTATAGCTTGATTGTGTATTGGTTTACTAATCCTCTATTTTCATTTGCATAATATATAAACCTAACTTTCTCAAGATTTGTTTTCCCCTCAGACCACATAGAATCTAGATAATTTAACATTAACTAACTTTAATTAAAAGAGTAATAACTTAGAAAATAGGCTATCTAAAATGATTCTATGAATTCTCCTTCGGAATTAACATTATATTATTAATATAGTTTTCAAGCCTTTCTACTTTCTCATATTTTTCTCCTAGTTTAAAAATGAAGTATGGATAGGCATGAATAATTTATATGGAGATTCTTATGAAGACACTAATATATGATGAGATTGTACTTGGAAACTAAGAGAAGAGAGGGGGACTATCAATATAAGAATTTGAAAAATGGCAACTACATCACCCTTCCCCATCTAATTTGACCCTCTCATCTTATTAGTCCCTGCCTTTTAGGAAGAGACTAATGTTTTTGAGTGGCTCATTTTGAGCATTAAGACATCTGGGAACTCCCGCCATGCGATGATATAATGCTTTATCCTATGGTCTGTGGAATTTTTTTTATACACGCTGAATTTCTCTGTAGTTTTTGCCATTTTCTAATTGGTTTGATGTTTTTTCCCCATGGTTTTTTTATTTTCCATTTAGAAATTTTGAGCCTAGCCAATTAGAAATCGAGGGAGGGAAATATTTGCATCAATTTGTAATGTTTTTCTTGTGTCTTTGTGTCTTTGTTGTGGCCTACCTGTGAGAAGGTGGCAGTATTGGAAATGAAGCATCGGCTAGATGGCTGCAAAAAAACATACCATGTGACAAGTATTACCAATACCCATGTTTTAGCGCATGAACACATATTTTCTATTGCACTTTTGTTTTCTTATCTGCAGGCTTGTACTGCTTGTATGGATTTTATGCTTTTGAATGAGGCTTCATTGGTGCAATACCTACATTTGGATAATGGATTCAAAGCATTGCCAGCTTCCGCACCTTCATTCCCACCAGGGCAGGTTGATCTCTGAGCAGAACAATCAAAGGAGTCCTGAAGCCCCCATGCCTTTATCGATCAATTTTGCAGGTATCAGGTGTTGGTTTTGTTGATGGGTGTTTTGCACACTTTCTCAACACAGGCAGTGCACGAATGTACTACCTCTCTTGAAAGGAAATCTCCCACGACAAGGTGCTGAAAATATCCCCAAGGTCTCTCGGGTGTCAGGTCATGACTTGCATGGAATTCCTCAGTTGGTTTTGATGTGATTGTTGTCAATAGATTTGCACCCTACTGAATGCAATATTCAGCAACCTACTGAAACATGGAAACCTCTTTTAGATGTGGGTGATCTAAATGAAAGAGGAATCTCCAGAGTGAGTTGGTTCTCTGAATGATGAATTCTATTCTAAAACAACCTCTGAGGAAATGGATAAAAGATAACTTGAAAATAAAGCCTATGACTAACAGATGATTCACCAAACTTTATGAAAAATTAGACTTAACCACTCATAATAGCTTCTCTATTATAGTAATTCTCACAATCTCATTGTCACATATCCCACCAGTGATTTGCATGAAGATCTGGAAAACAAATACAACATGCAACCTGAAACATGTAATCCTAAAACATGACCTATAACAGCAAGACATAAAAGGATTCTGATTCAAAAATCACAAATACATCAGATTGCCATTACAAAATCTAAGACAGAAAATAAGAAGGAGAAATCTGGTGTTCTAGTAAAACTGGAAGAGTCTTTGCCTGAATCTAAAATTGAGTACCAAAAGGTTTACAAGCTCGAAAATGTGTATGAGAAAGAAACTGATTTGAACTACTAAGAGAGGATAGCTGAAAGACTAAGTCTATCAAAACATAGCTCTCAAGAAACCCTAATCCGAGCTCAGAAAAAAGCTCAAGGAAAAGGCCTTCAAACTATCTCAAAAACTGCCTAAAAGCAGAAAAAAGCAGAATGCTTTTATGATCACACTGTCAAGCCTCTAAAAATAGGCTAGATTTGCTTCAAAAGCTCAAAAAAATCTTATCTCATCAAGATAGGTCTGAAATCCGACCAAAAAGAAAAGTCAATAAACATCTGCTAAAAATAGCAAGAAATCACAAAGCAATTTATAGAATATCACTTTATGATTTTGCTTTACAAGATGCAGACTTGCACAATTTATCTATTTTTGCAATTAAAGATTTAAAATCTTTTGCAAAAACCAAAACAACCTTTTCTCTCCAATATAATATTCTGACTTTTCTCAAAAATCATAAAAACATATTACATAATTATCTCTTCTCACCTTATCTCATTGATTTCTCTAAAATCAATTAAAATCAGAACCCTAAAATATAATTGACCCTAAGTCATAAGGTATTCACAATTCACCCTTAATTGATTTTCTATATCCAAGTATTCATAATCCACTAAGGAAAGAATAAGTCTTAAAGACTTAACCTTCGACCTAACAAAGAAAAATCGGCCCCCTCATAAGCATTTAGACCTAGATTTTAATAAATCATAATGCAAAGGTTCGGCCTCCATTGAAATTCAACATGTGTTCTAATCAAATGTTCTGGATCATCATAGGGTCTAATTAGGGCTTTGATCAAAACAAAGTCAAACCCTAATGATCACCATTTTGCACTCCCCAGATTGAAGGAAGAGAGCTCTATCTGAGAGCACGCCACCATGATAGTTGAGCTTGAACTGGTACTCGTGTGCCTTGAGAACTTCATCACGCCTCTTCAGATAGCTAAATCTCTAGTGGGTAAGCTTTGTTTCACAGTATAATAGCCCTTTTTACTTCATTCTGAATATCAAGAGACCCCAAGGCCACGACCTATCACATTTATCCCTGATCTCTCCTTGCACCACCTGTGCATTGTTAAGCTTGGCCAACCTGCTATAATCTCGTGTTCATCTCAAAAACTCTAAGAGGAAGCTTGCCTTGTGGGTTTTGTTCTTCTCTTCCAAGCACGAGGGTAAGCCATCTACACACAACTTCATAGCTTTCTATGGCATCATATTTTGTTCTTCTGGCCTTGAGGCCGCGGCTATACACAACCTCTAATACATTTTTTTTTGAATTTTCTATGTTGGCAACTCGAATTGTTGTGTGAGCTCAACCTTCATTGAAAGCTCGACCATTACTTAAGAGCTCGGACCCAAGGCATTTGGAAGCTTTCTGGAACTCTTGACCGCGGCTAGGGTGCTTTTCCATAGATCTGGACTGGTAACTTTCCTTTGCTAATATTTGCTCTTCGGAGACTTAGAGGGTTTCTTCTTTGTTTATGAATTTTGGCCATGTTTAGGCCGCACCAGATGTACATTGTAGAAAGTCTTTGAGTTTTGGGCTCAACCTAGAACAAAAAATTGGCCATTATGTCTATTTGAAAGAATTTCTGCATATGGGTATCACAGAAATTTGAATAAAGCTGCATTTTCTTCCTTTTGTTGCTCGACCCAACTCAGGAAACTTGCATCTTCACATTTTCCTGCTGTCTCTTCTCATGGGTTATCACTATAATTGAATTTTCTATATTTAAAAACAAAACTGAATGTGGGTATTTGAAAACCCTAAAGAAAAATGTATTTTCTTTTTCTACGAAGCTCGATTCAGTCACAGAAAAAATGCATTTTTGTATTTTGTTGCTGCTTATGTAAAACCCATATGGGATTAACTCCATTATTGCAATTTTCTGTGTTTTAAATGAAACCCTGGAAACAGATATTTGAGACTCAAAACTGCAACTCCATTTGTTTGATTTTACTTATATGAGCTCGACCAAGAATAAAATTTCACTGGTACTTGTTAATTCACACAAATAGTTTCAGTTGGATAGATAGAAACACTGTTTTGTTATTTGGAATAGGAACATCCTCATGGATGATTGAAAAAATGATAAAATTCTGTATATTCTTTTGCACTTACTCTTAAGGGTTCAACTCAAATAACCAGTGATCCTTCTAAACTTCTGTAACAAAAGAATAACTTGAATATTCGTATATCCATTTAATCTCCTTGGCATTCTGCACCTCTCAAAAAGAAAGCATCTTCATTGCATTACTTCAGAAATGAGAACTCATGGTGAGAACAATAAGAATCTGTATGTTTCTCTATAGTTAATTCATTGACTCATATCATTGGGTATTCTGTTTCGGCATTTTTGTAGCTCTCCTTGATAGTTGTATAAAACCTAAGCTTGATTTATAATCGTTTCCTTTTGATAAAAACATCTGATTCCTCTTGTCACAGAATTTGTCTTTGGCATGGAACTGCAAACTAGCTTTTAAATACATCAAATGCACATTTTGAAAATGTTCTCTAGGTATTTAACATCCTTGCAAAATAGTGCAGTACCTTGAGCATACTTATGTACTTGTCCATTGTGAAGAGAAGGCTCTCCATGCTTGTATTTTGTATGCACAACAGTGTCTAAATTTGACCTTCCTTAATCTTAACACAACAACCCTTTGCCTTCTGCTCTTGGATTTTATGTAGAGAAACTAAGTTGATACATTATAACACCATGACCACATGCTACTCACCAACTCATATGCATAACTGACAACTAGAACTTCCCCTGGAAAGAAAATGCTTGCTCTTCCCTTATTATTCTGGAATGATCACTTGTTACTACAATTCATAATGTTGTATTTACTTATTAAACCACTGGAACTAGTGACTCATTCAACACTCAATTGCACTATCAGTCTTTTGTACTTCTTGGGCAACATGGTACTCTTCATGCATTTTTATGCTCCACTTATCAAACTGCTTTCAGAACTGATCTCTTTCATGATGAGAATCAAAACAAACCGTTAAGGCATAATGTATGCATGTTCACTATCCTTGATTGTGAAAAGAATAAATTGATGAACTAAAACTTGTATGACATATATGATTATGATCAACATGATAAAACAAAACGTGAACTTTGCGGTAATATCTGATGTAAAATGTACTCAGCTGAATTCCTTAATTGAACTAAATTCACTGTTCACCTGTAGCCTTCAGAAAACAAAACTAATCGTTATGAATGCACAGTTGGTTTAGTTACTCGATGGATAACTCTTTTTAAACCCTTTCAGTTGTATTTCACTTCTCTTAAAGAATATGATGATGTATCTTTAAAATCATCTCATTTAATGAATAGGGCAGCATGCCGAGCTCTACCCTTGTGGGAGCCCGTTTTTCTCCACATGATGGGTCTTCGAATAGTGTTCAGCTTCGTGATTTTACCTACACCTGCACAAGGAAGCAAACAATGTTAGCATAAAAATAGAACATGATGATCATGATATTGTTATTTCTTCTTCAGCTCATTTCTTTCGTACTGCACATGATTGATTGTTTCAATGCATGGTTAATAGTAGGTTGTACTATTGTGGTTGCCTCATATAGGTTACATCATAATCGGAGCCACTGACATCCCCTCCTTTCTCTTACAAGTTGATGGAGCTCAAGAAGACAAGGTGCATCATTCAGCGTCAAACGTCGATAATCAGGAAATGATGATTATGTCATCACTTATGTGTTTTACTTTCTACATCTTTAGTAGTGCAATGTGCTATTAGCAGTGTATTGTAACAGTCACATCCACGACTTGTGTGGATTTTTTATTTCAATTCTTCCTTTTCATTTGAAAAGAAAAATGCATCTACATGCAATGTTGTAATATCATTCTGATTGTTAAAATCCAATGAAACTTTGTAAAATATGAGTCCTTTTATGAAATAAATGAAAGCATTTACAAATGCTATTTGCTCATTTGCTCAATTCTGTACTTTACTTAATTCTGGAACATGTGGATGGCACTCTGAAATTTTGATTTTCCTTTTAAATGCTCAACTATCACTTGATAAGTAATAATGACAACCATGCAAAATCAGCACTTAAACTTAATCAACATTAATTCCCCCTAAGATGAATTAATGTTCAGCCAGCTCCACCAATTGAGCTGAGGTGAAAATTTGGTAACAGTGATTTTTTTGGTAATCATAGGGTGGACTTACGTAGCTAGACATGAGATGGATCTTCAAATACAAAGTTTCTAAGATGGAGGTCGAGTTTCACTTTGCTGTAGGTTTGGACAGCGTTCCAAAACTTCGATGTTTTTTCAATTTTGGCTTTACAATGTGCAATGAACCTTGGTATAGGTTATTTCTAAAAAGGGGAAAAAGAGAGCGGGGAAGGTGGGAGGTTCTTGGATCTACAACTAACTGTGAATAGTAATCATGGAGTTCTTGCTATGGACAGCTTCATGGAAACAATATTCCACTTAACCAAAAATCTCACAGTCTCATGGAATTTGTGCTATCTTCTAAGGTTTGCAAATATTTCACCTTTCATTCACCGTTTGTATGCACGAATCAAAGATGAAAGTGTGGAGCAGATTTGAATTTAATCCCAGACTAACTTTACACAGCCATCTACCAACAACAAATAGCAAAAAGTATGAACTAAGAAGGCATCTACACAGTAGGAATTTTCACAACTACATAACAACATTTCTAAAATTTACCAAAGCAAGAAAACAACTAACCAGAATAGTAGTACAAATCTAATTATAGCATCTAACAATGGAGGTTGAATCAAGTAACATGTGAAGAAACTCAGAAAATGCACCAAGTCAATGTATTTTCATTATAAATTTTTGTAGCATGTTTTTACAACAATTCAACTCTCTTTGCAAATGAGAGGAGAGCCCTATTTATAGTGCCCAAAAAGTTAAATGAATGACCAAGATTCATTACAAAATAGGGTTTCACCAACCCTCAATATATTATAATTTAAAATTACATTTTGTCTCCTTCCCTGTTTTGTCCTCTAGTGACGACACTGTAGCATTTTGTCCCTTTGCTGATTGCTATTTTACTGTAGCTACTCCTTGGGGATCTCTTTATCATTAATAGGGTTGTCATCCTGCTTCTTCGATGTTGTATATTCCATGAACTTTAGGATGACTGGTTGGAGTTTGTCTACCTCGATGATCTCATACCATAGCATTTGGTAGCTCCACTATTTTGCATTATCTTCCAACTTCTTCCAGTCATCATCATATTTTGTGCCCTAATCTCTAAACAACTCCGATTGATCGAAGGCACGGGCGGAAAAACTCATGAACTCCACTGTTATTTCGCTAGACATCCCATCCTCCATCTTCCTCTGGAAGTAAGGTTTTACCTTTTCTGGATCCATTTGTACTGCAGGCATATCATACTCCATCATCAGCTTCAGATAATGAGCACATTCCGCCCTAATTTCCTTGATCCATTTGATGTCCGGATCCACTTTACTCATTATCTGTTCCAACCGCTCTTTCCTATTGTCAAAATCGCGCCTCCACACATCCATCAGCCAGTGATCGTCCTTGTTGAAAGCAAGCTTCTTTTCCCACGTGGCTTTCGGAAACTGGAGGATGGCTTTGATCTTTGGAAAGGTAGAGTCGTATGTTTTAGGGAAGTCAGTGCAGAGCTTCCTCGTTCCTTCCAAAGATTGTTGCAGATCCAAGAACTTGTTGGCTGTCCGAACAACCCGGCTAATACCCATGTTTCTGACGTACAAGACCTGTAGAAACCAGCTCTCGGTAGTCTTTTCCAAATTCTTTCTTTTCTCCATCTTATCAATTTGTTCTTTGGACAACAGTTGGGGTGGAGCCATGGACGTGGTAGGCAGGTCATCCACCAAAGACCACTGTTGGATGTAATCTGTCAAAGCAGCTACTTGTGCTTTAAGCTCATCCTTTGAGACCTTGTCCTACTTTATCAAATGCACCACCATAGCCACTGATTCTTCAAGGTGCCCCACCTTCTGGTCTCTGGTAGCAGTTCCCAAATTAAGGGTGGAGATGTTGTAGGTTATTCCCTCCTGGCCTACCACAGGCATTGCTATTTGTACAGCCCGAGACCTAGAAGCATCCATTGTTACCTTGGATCTAATCTTAGGCTTCTTCTCTTTTCTCATTGTCATTTGCGCTTAGGCTAAGATAGCCTCTAGTCTTTCTCTCGGGTCCTTTAGTACAGGATTTTTCTTTTCAAGCTTCCTTTCCATCCATTCAGGCATAGCAGCCTTCTCTTCAGGTGATCCACGATCACCTTCACCCCTCTTGGCCAAGGCTTCTATTTCTTATCTTCTAGGGCCCTTTCTTCTGCTTTGGTAGTATCTCCTTCTTCATCGAAGTCCTAGATGAACACAAGGTGCTTAATAGGAGGCTTGGTAGATAATTTCTACCTGGGACTTTCTTTCTCTCCTGTTTCCTTCCCCTCCTTTTCTTTGGTTAGCCCAACCTCATGCGTGTGCTCCTTGGGCCGCTCAATTTTGAGGCTCTTGATGGTTTGAGCCTCACCCTCAGGCTTATCTTCCTGTTGCTTTCCTTCCTTAAGAGGAAACCCTTCTACCTTCTCTTCAGTGTCCTTCAACTGTCGGGCCATTTGTTTTTCAAGATCATCGTCGAAGGTTTGCACAATGACCCTACCACCGGCAACATCTTCCTCATCTCCACTCTATAAGGAGCCTGTTCCCTCCTCTTCGTAGGCCACCCTGTCAATAGTGTGGTGTTCATACTCTGGGTGCTCATGGTATTCATCAAAATCCTCTTCAAAGGGCTTTGAGATCTCTTGTTTTCGCCTCTCCCACTCCTCAGAGATTAACATGGTGGCCTCCATAGCTGGTGGCCCTTGCGGCAGTTGCGAAGGTTTAGTAGTAGCGAGGACCTGTGCAAGGGCTGCCTGAAGAGTGGGATCCATAAGGATCTGGGAGAGCTCAAGGGGGAGATTTTGCATATGTCTTGAGAGGGACTCAAGCACGGTGGGAGTAGGCATTGGTGCCACTACTATAGCTAATGGGAGTGATGTAGTGGGTGACATTACAGTGGAGGAAGGATGAGTAGTCACGGTGGAGGAAGAGTCAATTACAATCACAAGCTCAGTTGGAGGTGAAGGGGCAAGATGGACAAAGATGTCCACCGCTGGTGGGGATGTGGTGACCATAGCCAGGGAGGTAGATAATGGGGCAGTCAAAGTAGGGAGAGCCAAAAGAGGTTTTAACTATTCTGCACCTTTTGCCTCTTCTTCTCAGATTAAGGGTTGCTCCGTGGTGCCTTCTGTTTGCTTAAGCCTCTTAGAATGTGAGCCTCCTGGATCCTTCCTTGTGTATACTTTGGGATCAGGGGATTGCTCCATTTCTGTGTCTTTTCTCTTCTTGGATCCAGTGAGTGGAGGGGACTTGGATGTCCTGCCCGTTGAAGTGGTGGCAGCGGTGTCCTCTATGGCGCTTGGTTCACTTTTGAGTCCTTCGTATGTCAGGACCACCCCTTGTTTTAATCGAGCCACCTGCCCATCAACCCACTCCTTGGTACGAGCCAAGATTGGCTTGGTTATAATATCGAGGTCATCAACCTCTTGCTCACCCCAGTCAATTGTTGGTATCAGCAAATTGGCAACTGCGGGGTACCTAGGGTCCATTATGGTGCTTTCATCCTCTTTGACTTGATTTGGTATGGGAAATGGCTGCACCTTCCTTGGAAAATACATAGTTATCTGCATATAGTGCCTTGCACGTACTTCTTTATCATCCTAACAATCCCCCCAAAACTCCTCAATGTGGTGCAGATGAGCGAATCCCAGTCCTAGTGCCTTCCTTACATGCCCATATGGGTCCATTCGTGGGTGAGCAATGTGTAGGTGAAAATGATAATCTTTCAATTCTTTCTCGGAGTTACCAGTGCACTAGGAAGTTTGTAATTTATACATTCCCTAACCAAGGGTCATGGGATAAGAGATCCCTGCTACATGTTTGCCGCTGAAGACTACCTGTATGTGTTGGAGCTGCCGAGAAAGCTCCAATAGGATGATCTGGTCATTGGGGTATCGAGGCAACTTGATTGGCCTTTCAGTGAAGCCTTGGGCATGGATGTATGTGAACTTTGGGTATTGAATGAAGAGGAAGGCGTACTGCTTCAAGAATGCCCGAGCATTGTGGGAAACCCTTCTCTCAAAATCCTCGGCAATCATTCTGATGATATGGCAAATGAAGGCATCATTTACCCTACAATATTCCTTCTTGAAGTTTCGGTACTGGAGCTGGGAGTATCTGTAATAGGACTTCAGTCTTTGACCCTGCTCCTCATTGGGTGCCACAAACAACCCATTGTATTGTCTCTGGTCTGCCAAGGAATAGACGAGATATGAAGTCATATAAAACTTGGAACTCTTCTTCACATTAACAAACTACTCATGGAAGCAGTTGCTTATTATACCTCCCCAGTAAAATGAGGTCTTTGTGGTAACATCTTCATTCCCACGAAGGATCTGCTCGATGAAGTACACCATCCACTCTTGAAAGAAGGCAACCATAGGAAGTCCCATAACCTTGCTTAGCATTGTGACCAGGTCATAGTAATCTTCGTGGAAATCACTACGGAAGAGTTCATGAGGAACCTTCGCAGCGCTGCCCCATTTTTCTTTAAGCCAATGCTGATTTATTAACCTTTTGTAGCTTGTCGGATTATCATCCCATGTTGCCTGGCATTCCTCTATGGTAGGCGTTTCCATTTCTTGAAAAGTGGGAATATGGAAGGTCTTTGTGATTCCTTCAGCCGACATGTCGGTGAGAATGTTACCATCCCTGTCAATAATTGTCCTCGTGTCGGGTTGATATGCCTGCCGACAAGCCATGACCAATTCAGGGGCCACGAGGGATGGAGGGAAACCTACAGCTTTTGCGATTCCACTTTGTCTGATCAGTCTCGCATTCTTGGTCATCGGATTGATCTTGACCCTTTGTGTAAATTCATCAATATCGACATGACCGATATTGGTGTCGATGATTTCCTTCCAATCCATGGTAACCTTTGAGTGCAGAGGTTCACCCTGGAATTGGTATTTCATTTGGTCCTTATCCTCTTTTTCTCGAGGAGTCTTTCCTGACTTCTTTCCTTTATCCTTTTCCACAGCTGCCCCCGAAGGTCCTGCACCTGATTCCATATATCTTGCAAGCAACAGCGCAATCAGTGCAACTGATCACGAAAGTATTCATGTTAGTCAAAACCCCATGGATGAAATCAATTTTAAATAATCTATCATTCATAAAATGATACTTTTATCTCCCAATGTCATTGGTCTTTTGATTGAGGGCTTTCGAACAGTCCAGGCCCAAAGGCCCGCCCGGACTTCCTTGGCAGGAATGTTGTTTTGGAAGGGCAAACGGGGCGGAGTGCTCTGGGGGATTTCTCCTGACTGAATTTTGATATTTCAAACGGATCATAACAAAGAGGGCCGAATTTAAGCACATGGGTCGATATCAGATTTCAAATTTCAAATTTGAGCTCATTTCGATCGATTTAGGAGCATCCAGAGGTACAAGGCCAGAAATCCATCCAGAGTTAGCCGTTTGGAACGTCTGAGTGGAAACGGAGTTCTGGGGGTAGAACTCCGGGGTCTGGGGCCCGGAGGGTCCAAGGGCGACTGATAATTTTGAAAATTTAAAGTGATCGGGCCTAAGGAGCTGGGACGCTGCCACGCCTTCACCATTTGGGACAGCGACCATCGGCTGGAAGTCTGGAGGGGGCAGCCCGGCGGACTGGACTCGGCATCAGGGTCAGACGTCATATTTCAATTTGAGCTTCCACGGCGAGTAGGAAGGTGGAGCCCGGAACTCAGAAGGATGGGCACAAATTTCCTTTTGGAATGACGTAGGGGGGACGGAGTCTCGGAGGCCGGAGCTCGGAAAGGGAGAGGCTGTTGAATTTTAATGCCAACTCCAAGCGACAAATGGAGGCCCGAGGCCTGGGAGGTGGAAGGTCACCGAAGATTCACCATTTAGAACAGGGAAGATGGGACAGAAGTCAGTGGGTCGGGACTTGGGAGGGCGACGAAAGGTTGTGTTCAAATCCAAAGCTGACGACAAAAGGAGAGGCAGACATTGGAGTTTGGGCAGACGGGGTGACTCCGCCGTCTGGAATGGCGGCATCTTCGCAGACTTCCGGACATGGAAGTCCGGCAGTTCGGGCCCGAAGAGCAAAAACGGCGGCCAAGTTTGGGGTTTCAAGTTTCCAACCTTGATGGCGAAGGGACGACAGAGGTTCGAGGAGCTAGGCTCAAGGGGTCAAATAGTTGTTGTGGCAAATGTTCATTGTGTTGTGTTTTTGACTGCCAAGAGGAGACCCAGGCCTGGAGGACGAGAACGCCCCTGGGCGATGAACGGCCGCGGCGAGGTGAAGTTTCGAAGGGGGCTCGAGGACAGTTTGGAGGTTCTTTGAGGAATTGAAAACATGGGTTTTGTGTGTTGCATTATGCTTTATCAATTACATGTCCCCTTTAACTTGTGTTGTTCATTTAAAACCTTTAAAATCATGAAAACATTGCTTGGGAGGGAAAACAGTAAACCTACCTTGGACACTCGATGCGGCAAGGTGTGAAATCCACCCACGATCGGCAAGTAACGATAATGAGTGCAAGGGCGACGATTGACAAAGACGGTGGAATCCTCTGGCAAGTTCTTCGATCCTTCTCTGCAACACTGACAAGTGAGAATGATAGGTTTGGGCAAGATATTTATACCCCCACCACCATTAATGGCTTCATTAAATGCAAGTACGACAAAAAAATTTGGTTGGTGGATTCAAATCCACGGACGGCGGCGAGAGGTCCGGGGCCCAGAGGGCGGGAAGATGTGAGGCGGCGACTATCTTGGAAAATTCTGCTCAGAAATTGCTGGTGGCAAAGAGGAGGTCGGGACCCGGTGGGCGGAGTACCATCAGAGATCCGTCGTCGGCAATGGCGAAGCCCTTACGGAATTTTGGAAGCGGAAGTCTGGGGGATCGGGCCTGGCAGGTCCGAAAGCAGCCGAAACTTTTGTAAATTTTCATCGGACGAAGAATAGGGATTCGGGACTTGGGGCCCAGGAAGACACAGTCCATCCGTCATTCGGGACGGCGGACATGATGAGGAAACTCAGCCAGGGAAACCTGAAGGGGCGGGCCCAACCAGGCCCAAGGCCGCTGGTAGAGGAAAACTGCCAAAGAGACCCTGCAAGGCACCAGAACTTGACAAAATTAAAGGGGAAAAACGCGATCAACTTAAGATGAGACTTTGGAGGTACGTTAACCATTCGGGACACCAAAATGGGGCACACAAAATGAGGTGCGAAAAAATGCGACTGACAAGTCGAAAGAAAAGAGGGTCCCTGTTCCGAAGCGTGTGTGCTGAGGGCATAACAGGTTTGTTTGTTTGAATTTTTTTTGAATAGCAATAAAGATTTATCCTTTTTGGCGGGCATTGGAGTTTGAATTCAAGCTTCTGGTTGCAGTGGTATATAAGATATGGCCAACTCCTTCTGAATTTCCTTCTTATAAACAAATATCATGAGCTAAAGTTACATCCTAAAGATCATTCTGGACCACCAACAACAAATAAACTAGTGGTTGTTGAATCATATGATGAAATCATTTTTACAGACCCTTAAGAAGCTTTCTATTTGTGGGCTTGTGATCATCTAGCTATTGTTGTATCTAGAATTCCTTTTGGTTTGAGCTTGAAACCCCTTCAGGTTGGTCGATGCTTTCATTTTATGTAACCCAAAGATAATGGTATTCTACTAATTCCAGATTTTTGACTTTTAGAAATAGATTAACACTATTATTGCCTGCTATGAGTTTTAGCATTTGGTATTTCTATTGAAAAAGTAAGAGATGCTTTTTGTTTTAGGGATTGCGAATGCTAATTTTAGTGAGAAGAAAATAGGGGATACAAAGGAGCATCCCATAAGTCAGTGGTTCTTGCGACATTATGAAGCTGATGAACCGGTCAAATCAATTGTAGCACGACAACAGGCAAGCCACTCTAGTCTTGGCCCATAAATTTCAGTTATATTTACATAGTCCATGACTAGGAATTGATGAACTTTTGACATTGAAAAGGAAAATATATAACCTTATTCTAAATTAGAGGGGGTATCAAATCCCATTTACATAAATCTAGGGAAAACAAATAAAATACCATAAACATTCATAATTTACTCTAGATAATGGAGCTGGGAATTGCTAAATGTACTGACACAAATACTTCAGAAAATAAAATAAATAAATAACAGGAGAGACATAACCTAATAAAGAAGAATTCAAAAAAAAAAAAAAATCAAAATTAGTTTACAATAAATTTTAAGTTACAATACTTGTTTTGCAGGTATGAAAAGAGGAGAATCAAACAAAAAAGTCCAGCTCTTCAAATGAAATACCAAATCGTTAGATTTCCTTTGCACTAGAGCTTACATCACCTCCTTGTATAATCAAATATTGAATTTTACATTTTAAAGTTTTAGATATAACTACATTAAGAGGACCAGACGAAGAGCACAACCTTTCTAAGAACAAAGCAGACATTCTGAACCAATTTGCAACAATTTTAACAGTGCTGATTAGTTTATTACACTTAAACAAATGTAGGGTGTACTTTATTTTCCTCAAATAATTAGTTTGAGAAAATGTATGGTTCTCCATAAATTATGTTACTCCCATTATTATAGTCTTGACTTTAAGGCCATGCTTATTAAATCTACCTTGGATTATAGAGGATTAATGGGTTGCGTGTAACTTGGAAACAAGTCCAATTGACTCAATTTTTATCATCTTGTTGAATATAGTTCCTATTTCGATTATCTATTTATTGCATGATATATCCTTCATCTCTACAAGGCAGCAATCTCTACATTCAAGTCTTTGCGAGCCTTTCTATTTGTTTTTCCTACAATATGCAAGGAGGTATTAGCAGCAAGATACAATACTTTGAAATTCAATGAGGGATTCAACAATCTTTGGGGTCTTGAGCATGAAACAGTGTCACAAGGCCAATCCCAGATAACAATCTGGCTTGACAAGCACTCAGGTAATCATTTGATTGTTTTAAGATCCTTATGCTTGCCTTCAACCCTTTCACATTTTGCAACAGTTGATTGATAGTCCTAAAAAATTTAATCCATGAATGAATGCAGGAAGCAGGTTCAAGTATTTAAAGGCATACAAGTCAGGCTACTTTAGTGTAACCATGAAACTGCAGGTTGGCTACACTGCAGGAGTTAACACTGCATTCTATGTAATTTATTCCATGTTACCTCATTTTTGTCATATTTTTCCTTTTGTTCTTTGAGTTGGGGATATTTTTGTCAAATTTTTACTTATCTTGGTGATTCTCTATTCTTCTGCATGATAGTTCTGTTAAAATACATAATAGTTTAGTTCAAAGGAAATTGCAAGTGTGTAAACATTGCTTGTTTTCAGTTTCTTCTCCTCACTTGGGTTATGAAAACACCAAATGCAGAATAGAGGATAGCATGCATGAATGTAGGTTTATTTAACTTTTTGTTTTATGCACTTTAAGTTTAAGTACAACAACAGGGGAAGGTCACATGGAAGATACTAATATACTATACTTATATGTAGCATCTTTTCTTATGTATTAGCAATGCAGAAAACTAATAAAGCAGGATAGAGAAGCAAAGCGTTGCTTAGCATTAGGAACAATCCCAGATTAATAGTTTATGACATCACTTATTGAGATGTATATTTCTGTGAAACTGCAAATTTGTTACAAGCATTCAGAAATGAATCTGTATCATGCATTTCTGTCATCAGATCTACAACTTACATTGCAAACTAATTCAGATTTACTCTGTAAATATTGTGGAATACAAGGTTATGGCATTTTGCTTCAGTAAATTTTCCATGAACCGGGTTAGCTAGGAATTGAACATAATACCTACCACTAAACTTCTTGTTGTTCAAAGTGTAAATTTTTCCTTGTAGCAATGAGGAAATGATTTTAGAATTGCTAGAATTCAAACTTGTCACCTTCCATCAAACTTCTTTTCACTTGAGTGCTCATTTTCCATGAACTAGGTCAGCTCAGAATCAAACATAACACCTCTAGCAATGACTAAATGGTTTTAGACTTGCTAGGAATCAGACTTAAACACTTGCCGCTAAGCTTCTTTGCACTTGACTGTTCAATTTTCTATGGACCAGGTCAGCTAAGAATCAAACATAGAACCTACCAATAAGCTTTTTTTTGTTCAAAAGTAAAGTTGAAACCACAACTGTCAAATTCTAGGAAGTCCTATAACTATTGCCATTGACATGTATAAAATGGCTAACCATTTCCGTTGACTATTTTATATTATGATAACCACCACATATGAAGCAATTTTTTCAGGAGTACAAGTTTTTTGAGCATGCTTACTTTTTGCAGTTAAGCTACTAAAACATCCACAGTTGCTGCAACATTCATGAACTTCGTAAAATTTATATTGCCAAAAAAGAAATATTTTGAATGTTGGGGGTGAAAATATTTTTTACTGTGGAAAAATGTCAATAAAATTTTAGGCACCAACATCAATATGAACATCATGAACTGGCAACAAATTTTCAACAAATCAAAGAGTTAACTGTCACTACTAAAGAATTTGCTGAAGCCTGCACATAATTTTTTTTGCAATTGTACTAAAAGTGCCATAAATATTTTACAGGTATAGAACTTCTAGAATAGTAGTTCTCTGAGGCTATCATATAATGCTAATCTATATTAACCAGTCCCTAAAAAAAAAAAAGCAAAGATCATTGAAATAATGAGTGCAATGGATGTTTGTAGGGGCATTGTGCAAAATATTATTAAGCTTTTTGTGTTCCTGCGGACAATATTTTTCATCCTCTGATTTTCGCTTCAATTGCAGGGTGCATGTTGGATGATATAAATGTTCATGGTTTGGCATGTTCTTCAACTGCTTGGTGTATGGTTGAAGCATTTTTGTTGCCATTGCAGGTGGTTCTAGAAACAAAGGATGTAGTTGGAGATGCCAAGGTTCTCCAAGGAATATGACATTGATGTATTGGTGTGGGGAAGTTTTGGACATGAGGTATTGTTGCACAACAATCTTTACATTTGTTGTTCATTCTACAAGTTGGTTGTCATTTGTTATGTTAATTTTCCATTCAGTTTCTAATAAACTTAAATTTCATAAAGTTTTGTATAATTTGGCTAATACTTTGAATCTTTTAATTTCAGGTTACTTTATGGTAGTGTGAGCAAAAAATGTTTTCAACATGCATAATCCCATGCTATTGACGAACCAGAAAAGTAAAGCTCAGTGGTAATTCTATATTTTTATTTAAAATTATGCTCTAGCTTGTAGTGAAGAATTTGGGTTTATCACTTGATTGGCAGCTCCACACTTGTTTCATTTTCTCCAATTTCTACATTTGTATGCTTTACTATCCAAGCTACATTATATAGGTTTATTGTAATAGGGGATTTTAATTTTTTAGTTTTGTCTCTCTTTGAATCATTTTGTGCTTAGCATCGAACTTTCCATATTTTAATTTACAGTTCATAATGCAATATTCATTTCATGTACAACTAATTTTATAGATTTGGTTTTAGAGATGTGTAGACTAACAAATTGTGCGATTTGTAAATTATCTTCACATTTGAATGATATTATTCATTTTTCTTGAAGTTTGGTCTCTTTCTAACAATTTTTTTACCACACATCCACTGAAAATGTAGCAAATGCATTAGAAGGCCACAAAACAAGAAGAAAATAACTTTTCTATGCACTAGTCTGCACACAAAAAAGCACTTGAGGTTTTAGCCTTTGATCTCATAGTTATCTGCATAATTATTTTTATAGAATTTTGCTTAAGATTCAATGGTCCTCTTCAACCTGCTCAAGCTGCATGCATGTTGTGTAGTTTGGCTTCATGTCTACAAAGTGCAGGTGCTCGGAGGTTCCCACAAATATAATTATTTGAAAATTTTACTAGCTCTTTGAAAATAAATGCCTGATGCCTTTCCTTCTAATTTTAGTACAACACGAGTATGTTGACACTACCAATGGGTGAATGTCAACAAGTGAGGCTTGCTTCACAATTTAGGAAATATTTTACAGTTTGAAAAATTCTCTACTCTTTTCTTCAAATTATCAATAGCTAGCATGCCTATTTGTTTCATTGCCTTCATAGATACCAAACATACCCTTCTAGAAGATGCTCTCTATTTGCAGTTTGATTCTATCAATGGAAGCTGACGAAACAGGATTGCATGCACACATTTCACAAATACTCTCATGACTTACAATGGATAGTGTAAGTTGTTTGTAGGTTTGTGATGTAGATACAACTACATCATTGCATTTATGAATTTTTAATTCTATTTGTAAGCAAACACATCAGATTCTACCTGTGGTTTAGCATGTGCTTCTATGAAGATACAAATTTTGTGTTGGGATTTTTGGTATTGCTATTCATCACTTGAATCGGCAGTGTTATGTTTTAATGACGATAACAGTGGTGTATGAAAATGAATAACAGTAACAGAGGTCTAGGGAAATAGTGTTTATTTAGGATCACTTAGGAACAAACAAGTTTATATAAAAAGTTTTGCAGAAATGGTAAAGTGCAAACTGTTCCTTGTGAACAAAAGTTGGTTTATATTATTATGGACCATACAATTAATGCTTTTTGATGTTAAAAAATATCTCAGACTTACAACTAGAAGCACTCATGATTTCACTAATATAGACTCTGGAAATATTGCATCTCTCAATAAACTTCGTTGTTTGTAAAATCTGATTGCAAGTAGACATTCACTTTGGCTACCTGAGCAAGTTTGTAAATGCATTTGGATTTGATGAAAATACTTCATTGTTTCAAATATTGATTATGCAATTCCAGGAACCTTAGGAATTTCTAAATCAATACTAGAGAACTTTCATGTGCATATGGCATTCCATGGGTAACTAACATTTTGAAATTACTTGATGTGCAAGATAGATTAAAACACAACATTGCAAATCTAAAGTAATAGTTGTGACTTTCTTGAACTTTGTTAATTCTGAAATGAAAATGATCAAATCACAATACTCTAATAGTTAATTATGATACAGAAATAAGTTAGCTCCCTACGAATCTTCAAAGCTACAGCTAAACATTACACATAACAAGTTGGGGAGGATGATGCCTCTTGTACAATTACTTTGGCTATTACAATATCTAAGGATGAGGTAGTTTTTAGTCTAGTTTTCATAAAAATACTTCATTATGTTTTAAATTTGATTTGATGAGGTTTACCACTAGAATTTTTGTGGTACACTTTTAGTTGTTTTCTTCTTGATTATAGCTATTTTGTTTAGATGGTGGCTGGGTTTTTTGGATGCCATAATTGGGTATGGATTGACTTGGTACAACCACGTTCATAACTATTATTTTTGTATGGAAATTTTGATATGTTATAGCTTACAAGTATAGTATTTTGTGCACAACATCCAAAATAGTTGAAGAAAAATGCACTGTAATCTCATGTATTATTATATATCAACCAAAACTCCCTTGTTTCAGCAAATAATTGATTTGGTGCAATATTCATGTCATAAGATACAACACACAGTGATCATTCAGCACACAATGACATAAATAGAATCTCTTATGGATCCCTTGCTCTTCTTTGCAGGGTTAAGGGGAAAACTCCCAAGTGATCGAGACTATGGACAAACAAACCAATTCTGAGATAATCATGTGCTGTCATATGCGCTATCAAGCATCTAAATCTTACCTTGTCCCCCATTTCCATTTTGCAAAGCAAAACTACTATTGATCATGGAAAATTCCACCTGCTTATTTGTAGGCCTAAATGAAATGACACTTGTACTACTACGTGATGCAATATATGTGATCATAGTCATATAATAGAATGATAATTCTTCATAATGCTTTTGTTTGGCTACAATAGAGATAGAGCTCTCCTAGTTCGTAAGGAATTATGTATCTCTAGTATCTACCAATTATTCAATACCAGGCATATGATCAGCAGATTCCAAGTTGCTACAACATGTATATGCTTTCAATTAGCCATACAAAACCATCAATAGGTTTACAACTATTCAAGAAGAAATGGTTCTCTTCTCATCTACAAATTCTCTACTAAATACTATTTTGTCTGTAGAGATAGTTATTTGTATGCTTCTGAAATGGTTGTGTCAAGAAGTCTATGGGGTTGAAGGATTAAGCAGAGTGGGGAAAGGTTATTTGAAAATAAACCCTTCAATTCATTCCTACAGTCCATGATCTAGATGCTACGAATGATGATGAAGACAATAGAAAAAACCAAAAAGCAGTCATCAAAGACCAACTCCAAAATACTCATAACACTATTTTCCCTACAAACAGACCTGCTTAAGGCAGGGACTCCAGCTCACGTAGAGCGCTTGTTTATATTGGGATTGATTGGTTGAAAATTCAAATAGTATAGAAAGATGCATATTTTTTTTTTTATTATTTTGGACTGTAGGAATCGGGTAGCACGACCCCATATAAACTGCAATGCGCCTGGTAAACTTTTTAACGTGACCGGCGGTGCTGGTGCGACACGCCCTCCGGTACCACGAGGGTGGGGGAGACTAGACCTCATGACCAACCTCCTGCAATAGGAAAGATTTAGCCAACCGAGCTAGGGCCCCAACCCCCATAGAAAGATGCATATTCAAGTACAACATTATTTATAGATTATTTTGTAGAAGCTAGAGAAAGTTGTGGTTGTCTATCCAAACAATAAGGAAACATGAACATTTTACTAGTTGATAAATTGAGATCATTATTAATGAAATATTGAGTTACAACAAACATCATTTGAACTAGAATGAATGAAGATAATTTTAATATGCTCTAACATGTGTTATTCGTAGAGATTGATAAAATAAAGAACAAAGGGCCGCTTTATATTTTTTCAAGGATAGATTTTCATAATGTATTGCTGGTTATGATTCTCAACATATGTTCATAGCCTACTAGTATTCTTATTAAATTTTAATAAATGTTCCTTGGCTTCTAAAATTATTCTTATTTTTGGACTAATCTTTATCTTGCTTAATACATCCTTTATAAAAGATTGAAACGTGATATATTGTAGTTAAAACATTCTCCATCCTTGTTGAGATTTTAAACCCCCCCCTTAAAATAACTTACTATTGTGTTGATAAGGTCACATATTCCAACAAATCTAATACATTTTTATTTGAATTTTTCACATCATTATTTATTTACTTAATTTTTGGTTTTAGATTCTATTGTTAGATGAGATTCACATTTACCACAATACACATGATTTAAAATAATGATAAAATTCCTTTTAGTTTAACATTTTCTATAGATATATATAATCATTATTGATGCAAAATAATAATTGATATGTATTGGTTTTAAAATGAGGCTTGGATGATCACTTGGGTTGAGTCAACATATGATAACTTTTATAATTCTAAACAACAATTTAGACTACTATATTGAATATGAATAGTGTTAGAAGCATGACCAAACTTATATTAAATTTATTAAATTTAAGCATGACCGTTTAGAATTTTAGATTCAAAGAGATAAAGCAAATATAAATTTGTTACACTAATTGGGTGAGGTTGCATAGCTTCCAAAATTTAGGAAGTTATTTCCTTCACTTCTAATTGAGTCCAATAGTAACACATTGATGTTTCTCAATTCTATATGTATGAGGCTACTCTAATAATGTGGATTGTGATTATTACATATGCTAGGGATCATTACATCAATTTCTACCTTAGGTGAGAGTGAAATTTATATTTGAGCAGAAGATTGATTAAATTGGATATAAAAAAATCCATAATAGCTTCGGTTGATAATTACATTCAAGTTTGAGATGTAAAAAATAAAGAAATGGGTGCATAGTAAAGATGAATGAGATATGAACTATTGCTAGGGGTTCTTCCACATGGGCTTAGGGCACAAGCACTAAGCTTACCAAGTCCCCAACTTTGCTAGTCTAACTACCTACTTACATTGTTTTCCTTGAAACATTGATGTTGAATGTTGTCCTTTCTCATGTTATGGCTCTTTCTTATTCCTCCATATCCATAGTTCATCCTTGCTATACATATGAAAATATCTTGTAGAGCTCAAAAAGAATGGAAATATGGCCTTCTTTGATGGCTTGCATGAACCAAAGGAAGGTCAATATCAAAAAACTTTATTTGGGAGTTTTTGGGAATAAATAGGTTTCCCTGCATATCTAGGTCTTGCATTGAACATGACATCCCAACAAGAAGAGATACTATGTAAACTTATCACTTACACCCTAAAAGATCTAAATAATAACTCAAGGAATAACTCCTTTAAAATATCTAATAATTATATTAGTAGATGGAGACACAAGTGCATTGGAAAAATGGAAATATATCATTAATTAGCTAGTCAAATTTTATTCATTTAACATCACTTATAAATTTATTCTAATTACAATCAACTCATTTGAATAAATAAACACATACCTTCATATACAAACCTAACTAGAATTATACAACTAGCCATTTTAATATTAAAAATATAGATTATACATATCACATTAAAACCTATTGTATAACTAATCCACAAAGATATCTTCATATTACTTAGTTATACAAGAATAGATAACCCAAGTAACTAAAAGGAAGCTAGGTGTGTAGAATCAACTTCCTACACCAATCTAAGTAGGAGAGAGTTGCAAAAATTCCTTCTAAAACCTTAAATAGTTACAACTACAAACATATGCACATTCAAAATATGAAGAACAAATAAACAAAGAAAACCATAAGACCATGATTCATTTTGATAAAATCCCACACTCTAAACAAAAAGATTAATCTATATTATTTAGAAACAAAGGTTACAATACAATGTCAGAATGATGCTCTTCAAGAGTTCTCACACTACAATAAGAATTTGGAGCAATTCTGGTAGCATAACAACATCTCAACAAATCTTCAACCTGTCATGTATCAAATGCACTAAGACATCACATATATACTACTCCACATGAAGAGAGAGTGCCAAAAACATGCTAAAACCAAAATCCACACATAGGTGTGTACATGAGTCCATTTTAGAATGTTTTCATAAATAGGACCCATAAATTATTCATTTTTCTAATTCCAACACATGTCTCCTCATAATTAGCTACCACTCAACATGAAAGGTTCCTTCACACATGCAACTACCAATGCAAACTTAGGTGTTACCCTTACATGATTTAAATTTATCATAAATAGCTCTTGCATTGTCATTGTGTGAAAAATAAATTGCCATACATAACTCTTACACATAGCATAACCCATCATAGCAAGTTTTCAAAGTTTTTCATAAGCCTTGATATAGCAACTTAAGACAAAATCAACCTAGTTAGTCACAAATTTAGGTCCTCCAATGTGGGCGTCCAACTTCTTTAAATAATAGGGACTTTTCATAGTCATCACTTGCCATGTAGGATGCCACCTCACTATTAACCCCACCTCACCATTGGCCCCACAAACCGATATGACAACTTAGGAAGTTAAAACATTAAAAAATATAAATTAAACACCAAATAATAAATTTAAATGTTAGGACTCAAAGGTTAAGACACCTTAATCCCAACTGTAATTAAGTGCATAATTTTTGTTAGATAATAATGTTTATTAGGGGTCACATTTAATGTAAATAGTCCTAAATAACATTTTCAAGACTCTAACTTATAAGGTTAAGCCTTAAATTATTAAATTTATAATTTTTTCACTTTATAAACAATTACTTAATTTAATAAGCAAAAGGTTATGACCTAAATGCCAACCCCATGGATTACCTTTGTAAGGGGAGAAAATGTACATGGATTAGATCAATGAATTCATTCAAAATGAAACCAAAACAAGGTTAGAACCCACCTACTCATGAAATGCAATTGCCATAGCTATAAATTCAAACAACAAAGTTAGCTCAATCAAATTGAAACACAAATGAATTCAAAACATAACAATCTTACCATCCCATGGTGGAGTGTATTTGTGTTGATGATGATATGTTGGATTTCCTTTCAACACAAATACTTCATGGTTGCAAAAGCTTGATATGAACTAGAATGCAATGGTGAATGCTCAAATTTTCTCAAGACTCATTTGGAAATGATTTCTTCACAAATTCTTTAGATGAATTATGAGAGGGGTGAGGGTTCTTTTATAGATTTGATGAAAATGAATCAATGGATGAGGTTGAATTAGAAACCGCACAAAGAAGGGTGGAGATTGATCAAAAACACCCACGAAGGAGAGTGAATCAAGGAGGATGGATGGAGGAGATTAGTTAGAACTCAAGCTTGCTCCACCATTTTAGGAAAATGGTTGAGATATTTAAGACCAATGGATGGGGATTGATTTCAAGATCAAGGACCATAAATGGTTGAGACAAGTTGGTTGAGATATTTTGAAATGGAATATTCCAAAAGAATGTGCTTTGTGAAGGGAAAATAGGGTAATTAAACAATTAGGAATTATTTAATTCATGTAACAAGTGTAGACATTGAAAAATGTCTTAATCGATAATACACTTAAAAAATATTTACTAACATCATTTCCTCTTTAACCCATCATCTTTTTGCTTAATTGATTTAATTATCCTAGATAATTAATTAATTACATCATTTTCATATATTGTCCTAATTAATTTAATTGGGTTAATTCACCCCCCTTCACGCTAACATTTCATCTCATTAATTTAATCCCCTAAGTCATCTTATTTAATTAAATAACCCTAAGTTATTTAATTAAATATCATTTCATCTATCCCCCATTTATTAAATCATTTAATTTAATAAATATCACTTTAATTCTTCTAATCCCCTAATTTCATAAATTAAATCTTGTTTAACTATCAATTAAACTAATTTTCCTCTAAGCAAAGGGAATATTCCCATGGAATATTCCTTATCCCCTTTTTGCACAATTAAAACTTTGTTTTAATTTGTAAATTACGTTTTTTCCTCACCCAAACAAATATTTTAAGGAATATTCTCTCTCCTCCAATCAACTCACTTAGCTTCTTGAACAAGATAAACCTTCAACATTTTGAGCAAGTTACCTTTGACCTGTGTGAGCAGGTCAAAATTGTGTTTATTTGAGGCAAGTGCGAGCCCTTGATTAACTTTTATCTTGCATTCTCATCCATTGATGAGAATCCATGCCTCTCATCCCCTTCATCTTGGACCGTTGATTAAGCTTTTTGATCTCAACCTTTCATTCCTCATTTTCTCTCTTATAAATAGATCATTATTTGGAGACAAATGGATCCATCTTTCAATTGCAAAGTCATGATGCTGAGTTCACTTGCATCCATACACTCATATTCACTCACTTTTAGCTTTTTTTAGTTCATTTTTAATTGCATCATAGCTTAGAGCATCCATTAACGACTTCCATGCATCCATCTTAGCTTGTATATGAATTAGGGTTTTCATCTTTTATCATATATTTAGCTTAGATTAGCTTAGAAATAGCGTAATCAGTGTATTTTTAACATAAAATCATGGTAACTTAGTTGGCATCATGTTCATTTTTATCACAAACTAGGTTTTCATACATCAATCACAATGGTTTCATCGATTCTCTTCCATAGAATCGACTAAAACAAGCTCATTTACCGATGGGATTGGGAAAGGGTTATCATTTCACATCAACATGACACCAATCCCCCAATAGAATAAGTTTCAATGGATTAGAGTAGATATTTCAAAAGCTTTTGTAGTTTAACATGTTAAGTTTTAATGGCTTCCACTTCGATTTACATTGAATGATTTTATTGGGACTGAGGTTTAGTGGCTAAATCACACTTTGATTCTTCATGGATCGAGTGTGGTTAACCCATACTAATCCATCGGTCACATTTTGGCGCTAGAAGGATGGATTTACTAACTTTGTTTGATGATTTTATCTTTAAAAAATTGTGATTTGCAGGTTTCCAGGCTAGAGCAACACTTATGGAGGCACCAACGACGCTATTATTCACCAGAGTGATTCTCTTATTCACTAAAGCAAAGCTTTTGCAAAAGCATTGCTATAATTGAAAAAGCATCACCATAATTGGAAAAAGCATCACCATAATGCAAAAGCATCGCTATATTGTTATGACAATACTATCATTTTCTTGCTTTTATAGTCAATCTTAAAATGGTCATATCTTGGTCATGCCTTTTTCAAAGCCTTTTTTTTAAAATGGGGCAGAATTTAATGCTCTACGCAATGGTTCAAGTGTTTTTCAATTTTGGTGGAGTTAAATTTTCCATTTTTGCATCAAAAGTCAAATCACATTGCAACTTGGTCTAGGTTTTAGGGTTTTAATGCTTAATCGTTTATCTAACCCTAACATCTTCTTTTTTTTCTTGATTTAATCTAACATTTAGAACATGGATTTCAGGTTTGAAGAGGAGCATGGAGCACTTAATTGAAGAAAAACCATTCTTGTCTTTAAATTGTATAATTGTAACAAGCGTTTAACGCTTTGGGGCAATTATAACCCAACGTTCATGCTTTTTTCTTTATACTTTAGGACAACTAATTTTCCATTGGGATTAAAACTTACAATATTAGGACCAACTAGATTTCAATTGGGCTTAAAAATCATTTTCAAAGTTCGCTAAAATTGAACCCTTGTCATTGTTTTTTGGGTTTAAAATGAATGCACAAAGTTGGATAAAATTGAACCCTCATCTCATCATTGTTTTTTGGGTTTAAAATTGAACAAGGCAACTTCATTTTTCAATTAGTGCTTAAAACAAACTCATCGCTGCTTTCAAGGGTTAAAATTTACAACTATTTGCTATGTTTTGTAATTTTCAACACTGTTAGTGGATGCGTATGCAATTCTCTCATGCCATTTGGCGACCTTGAGAAATAGAAACACTCTCTAACACTTTGTAAAATCACCTACATCTTTCAATTTGGATTAAAACTAAACCCCCTTGCGAGTGTGAGAAAAAGGCATAGTGTGTGTTCTCTCTTTGTTCATGCAAGAAAAGATGATCGAACTATGGATGTACTTTCTCGCTATTGTTGATCTTTAGAGAGCCTGCCTTGGTGAAAAAAATTACTCACCCCAAGGGAATGACTCAAGCGGCAACGGGCTAAAGCCAAGCTCTTCCAATTGCTATATAAAAATGTGTTGTGATGAAAGTCATTAACAACAGGTGCGGATGTGTCATACCAACAAGTGTCACCCATAGTATCTATGTGATACGTAAAAATCCTTCCTTAGGGAAAGGACTAGGAGGCCTCTTGATTTTCCATAATCTTGACCTAATCTTCTCGCATGTATGGCCACCTTGAATGAAAGACCTTATTTAAATCCTTTGTTTAGCAAGCCAAAATCCTAAAATATTTGTTGGTGCAAGAACGGTCATTTTGAAACCACCCTACATTTGTACTATTCAATTGTAGAAACATAAAAATTCCTTTTAATCTTTGGTGGTCCGAGAAGTGTGTGTCATGGAGGGGAGCCAGTGTCGCCAAATCTCTAATTGTTCGCATTGTCTAGTGTTTGGAGAAATCTGAGTGGGGACTCAACAAGTATAGCCATTTCTAGCCATGGATTGTAAATGATTAGTCAGCTTGATATATTGCTTGGTTCCAAAATGATACAAAAACAAACATTCACTATCTTTCTCAAAAAATTCAAACACTTTGGTTTAAATATGGACCTCTTGAGTTAGCCTTGATATTACTGCTTGTCCTAAGGATTTATACTTAGCGATTTCTAAATATCTTGACATTAATCTCAAGTCCATATTTCCCAAATACAACATAGGCAATTATGTCTTTAATCTCATGATTTTCATGAAATGGACATGTGAAAGTTATGATGTTTTTGACATAAACATCTAGTTTAAAAACATAATCAAGGCAAGTGTTTGTAAAATCAATTCATTAAGCAAGATAAACTTGACACAATTGAACCCCACATGACTATTTGGAGACCAATTGCTCCCATTGAACAACCTAACCTTATGTCCACTATCATACAAGGAAAACATTACAAACATTGAGTCCAAAACCATTGGGTCCTATTTCCAAAATCATTTGAGTTCTATTTTACCTAAATCATTGAATCCTTAGGGTTTGATCACTTTAGAGGTATAACATGTTTCTCACTACCTTGGTCTTGGAAAACAAAAGCTCATTCTAGGTCAACATTGGGTCAAACATTTTATCCATCCTTCATCATATTTCATCCTTCACTTCACCAAACTTTGACACACCAACACTTTGGACTTAGACAACAATCAACCCAAACCCTAACTTCGCTACTTTGTATGTGAAATGAATCATTTTCCATGCATTGGAGTATAAATCATCTTTGAACTAGTTTATCTTGAAGGTCACGAGTCTACCCTAAAGATTTCCAAATTCATAAACATCCTTTATCCAAACATCAAAACATCAAATTCAAGTCAAAAGTGTTTTCCCAAAACATTTGCAAAGATCACTTTCCATATCATTCACCTTTTTCATTTCCCATTGTCACCATTGGTCCAAAACACCTTAGAGGTTCACTTTTGCAACAAGGTCAAAACACAAGAAAAATATGGAATGTAAACTTGATTCATCCATCATGAGTGGTCTAAATCAACCAAACTATCAAAACCTTACAATACCAATTGATTATCAAAACTCACATTTATACAATCCACACATGGGATCATTATATCCTACAAACCTCAATGCTACAACAAATGTGAGTATTCACAATCTAAATTTTAGAACACCTTTCCCTATGGTAGATTTAAATCAAATTCAAAACCTACAAATCTATCAACCAAATGATCAATACATGAGTCTTCAACACAACAACATTATCCCATCAAATCAATACATGCCAAATGTGAATATACCATATACAAACTTACTAAACATGAACATATCAAATCCAAACTTGGTGAACTATGGGATAGATACATTTGCAAATCACACCAATATTGTTCAAAATCCAAACAATATACTGGAAACTCAATGTATTGATCCAAATAAAGGTAACACCATGCAAAATCAAGGTTACCTAAATCAAAGCAATGTGTTTCCCAACCACAACAATGTTCAATTCCAACCTATGATGCAAAATCTAAACATCATCCCAAATCAGAACATGGTCCAAAATCAATTTGTGCATAATCCCATACAAATACCACTAGTGTATATTCCAAATATTCTTGACCAACAACCAAATCAACAACACCAAGGGTATCAAAATAAAAATATAGATCAAATTATGCAAAATAAAATTTCTATACTTAGAAATTTTGTTGATTCATATCACCAAGAGACATCTCCACCCAAAAATCAACACACTCCCCCATTGGTTAAACCATGTCATCAAAACATTGAGTTGTGTCTGCAACCACATCAAGAACAACATCTTCAATATCAAGAAGTTGGATATCAAAATCAACAACCTCAACAACAAGATCAATCACCACATCTCCAAGATGAATCACAACTAGATCAAACACAACAAGCACAAGATTCACAAGATAACAAAACCATCACCAAACGTGAATACACTCCTTTAGGGGAGCCAATTGAATCAACATTAAACATGTTAGTCCATGCTAAACTTATCAATCTTCTAGAAGCATTAAATGAAGGTGAATCTAGCATCAAGTTCCCATGGGATGATGATAATTCTTATTGTGAATACCATAGCACAAAATTTCATGATGCATGAGATTGTATCAAACTCAAAGATCTCATCCAAGACCTTGATCAAGAAAAAATAACTGTTGAATACAATGATCAAGATTCAACCACTAATGATGGAAGTGACAATCTCTCCACCACAATTATTGAAAAAAATGATCAAGATCTATCCATCAATGAGCACCTTGAAGATGTTTCTACCACATCCAACAATGAAATCAACATACATCAAGCGTCATTTTTTAATCATGATCAAGACCCATCAAGAATATCCAACAACGATCCATTTCAAGAGGCGTTAACATCATTTGATCCTATGATTGAAAACATTGACAATATCCCCACCACCATATTTTAGGATAAAATTCAAGATTCATCTTCCAATGATCATGTTGATAATGTCTCTATGTCACCTAACGAGCTAGAGGACATATCTCAAGAATTTATTCCAAAGAATGATCAACATCTTTCACCAAAGTCTAGAAATGGTCCTTTCTAAGACATACTGACATCCTTTGACCTCATGGTTGCACATATTGAAGGAAACCTTAATTCAACACTTGATCAAAATCCACTCAAAGATCAAGAAAATATTGAGCCAATACCCATGCCTAATGAAGACATTCAAGAACCCTTTATAAAGAACCCATCCTTTGAAATTGACCCATGTCAAGAGCTTGAATCAAAGCATGTCGAAAGCAAATACAAAATTAATCGAGATCAAGAATCTGTATCTCCAAGATACTACCATGATCTAATGGGTATTTTCCAATCCATACAAGATGTCACAAATAATTATCATATCCATATATCACATACTCCTCCATCTACCCATGAGATGCTTACTCCTAATGGATATATAGATAATCTTCATCCAAAACAAGAGTCTCATACTCTTGATATCATTACCAAGGAACAAGATTCTCCTACTCTTAATATTTTTACACATGATCAAGGCATATCAAAATCCATAGATATATCAAAAATTGATCATGAAGAAGACCTCTACATAGATGGTAAAACAAAAACATCCTTTGAAGAGCAAGAAAAAATAAATCATGAAGAAGACTCCTATATGGATTGTATAGCATCAACACCTTTTGAAGAAGCATCAAAATCAAACACATCCTCCATATAGATTGAAGAAAGTGAGTACAAGGATATCAAGCATTATCAAAAATCAGCAAAGCTAAACAATCTTGAACAACAAGGAAATGTTTTGTCAGCAGTAGAATAAAAGCATGTTAGTAATAATTCCATAATATTGGGGGAAACTTTATCTAGTTCAAATACCAACATGGGGAGCACGAAGAGTCCTTATGATGAAGTAACTACCAAAACTCCAACCATTCATATCATGAATTGTCGTCCACACATCTTTCCACCCACTAATTGGGCCTAGCCACAAGAAAGAGGTCTATATCAAAGAAAAGAGAAAATTATTGAAGCAAAATAATTGACAAAGAAAAATGGACAAGAAAAAATCGAATGGATACCAAAGAAAAATAAAGAAAATTATCCCTATCACAATCCATTAGTCAAAGAAACTATGGGGAAAAATCAAAAAGGGAAGTTCATCCATCAAAAGTGTTCATCAATACAAAATAAAGCTTCAAGAGTGACCTACAAAGTATATGAAGAAGTTTGTCCCCATCAAATCTCCATATCCACCCATCATTGCTCATCATCCCCAGTTTGGAGAATCAAAGATTCTAAACTGTCAACCAATCCATTTGCATCTCGTATCCCTCAATGCATGCCACCATCCACTTTGACATCCATAGTATCCAACTCTTGTATTGATCATGTTTTGGGTGGAAACTCTTTATCATAAGGACTCTTAGGGAACTCTATCGCGATGTGCACATCTAGGTAAGGTTAACTCTGGTATCGATAAAGAAGATTAGAGAATCCAGGGGTTACATTCAAGTTCCCATATCCTAACAAAGCATCTCCTCCTAGCAGGATATCATTGGCACATCATGAAAAAAATATCTGTATCAGCACCAACAACATCTACATCAGCACCACTAGGTGGTTCAACATGAGCATAAACTTTCAAAAAATCAAAAAAATCAAGAAAATAGTCAAGAGAAAAATCATCCTCTAGTGAAAACCACTTCGGTGGCACTTTGGACAAGTACCATGATGAAAACTTGGAAAACAAGTGACATGAGGAGAATTGAGAACCTATGTGCACCATTTTAGGAGGAGGCATCTCATCCCATCCATAATAAATCCCACATTCCATCCATCTTATCCATAATAAATCTAGGAACCCTTCATTATCCAATCCATTTTCATCCAATCTAACTTATCTTGATCTTGGCTAAGGTTTGGTATGTACTTCACACTTTCTTATGGTAAACATCTTGATATGGGTCACTATCATTGATCATATCCTAACCAACATTATTTGAGCCATGAGGCATTTTCCAAAGAGGCATACTCTATCAAAACATGTTATCCTATCACACGATAATCCTTGGCATCCTATGCATGCCTATCCATCCATCCATTCATTTATCCATGCATCCACCCATATCATTCCCTACATTGCTAGACACTGGGCGTAGATACTTACACCTTGCTTCAGGAATAAATCTTGAGTTATATCCTATAACTTATGTGGTGATCTAAAACATTTTCTAACACAAAATCAAATTGGTCAAATCATTTGTAAGAAAAAATCCAAATCACTAGCCCATGGCACATTTTGACGAGAAGATGTTCCTTATAAAGCTTTATCTTTTATCAAACATCAATCCAAACAATCCATATCAATTGAATCTACCTTGCACTTCAACGTCACATCAACTCATTCCAACAAAAATTGTTCCAAACCAAGCTTCAAAATATTGATCAAATCTTATCCAATTAATCCATCATCATCTTGAGATATCCTTCCCAATCCTCATGTCGCTTAACACTATCCTTGCATTATTGTGTATCCTCAACAATCTTATCATCATCAATCCATCAATTTCCAATCCTCGTGTTGCTTAACACGATCGTTGCATTGTTGTGTATCCTCAACGTTGTTATCATCATCAATCCATCAATCCGATCAATCAATCCTAGCTCGAATTTCAACAAAATCCCAAATAGATCAATGGTATCATTGTCAAATATCCACATCCAACTCGTCAACACTATGCAAAAAATCCAAAACACATCAAAATCCCCGAAAAGGTCAAACATCAAAAATCCAAAAAACAATGGTCCTCTTGTCAAACTACATCGTCTCTTAGCTTGAACGTAGGCAAGGCCTTCATTGATGTGCCCCCGAGACACCCTAGGTCAGTCCTTTAGAAGTCTATCATAATAAACTATTATCTTTCATATGTTAGTATTTTCATCTTGTAAATGGGTCGAGTCAGTAAAACTACGTCATCTCTGAGCTTGAACGTAGGCAAGGCCATCATTGATGTGCCCCCAAGACACCCTAGGTCAGTCCTTTAGAAGTCTGTCATAATAAACTATCATCTTTCATCTGTTCATATTTTCTTCTTGTAAATAGGTCGAGTCAATCAAACTACGTGGTCTCTACGTGTATAATGTAGGCAAGGCTAATCTTTGATTAGCCCTCGAGGACCCTGGGATAGGTATTTAGGTTAGGTTCTTGGTTGAAACTCGGATATTCTTAGAAAACCCCTAAACATTTGTAAAACTCAAGAAAATCCAAAAATATCCAAATATCTCAAAAACACAAAAATATTCGGAAAATGGAAAATTCAAAAACAATAAAACATTCAAAAGACCTAAAAAGCCTCAAATATTAAAAAAACCCTAAATAGTCTCAAAAAATTTGAAAATCCTAAACATTCGTATAAACATCCAAAAAGACCAAAAAACAACCTCAAAACATTTCAAAATACCAAAAACATTGAAATATTCCAAAAAATCCAAAACCCATCCATCCCATGTTGCTTTCACCCACAATAAAGCTCCGCCCATAATAAATCGATTGTCACCTTCAACCTTTGGCAAAAAAAGTAGAAAGCAAGTATAGAAAATTGTAAAGTGCGAACTTAAAAGTCAAAATCTAAATTCTAAATCATAGGTAAATGTGTCAGTGAAATTTGTAGCAACGAATCACCTTAGCATCATCGTCCTAACATCAAATAACCATTTGATCAACATGTCCTAGGATGTATCCTTCCTGCGATGGACATCAGTATCAGACATCACTTTAGCTAAACTTAAACTAGGCAGAGCTATAGATAACACTAAATGTTTGTCTTTGATCTTTTCTTATGATTTATCTTAAATGACCCATTTCGAGGACCTCTCGATGATGTCTAACAAAATGATTTAGAGAGAAAGGAATGGGGCATTGATCATTATCTTTTGTTTGATGTGCTTGTGGGTACTCTTGTGAAATAATCTTGGCACATACTTGCTTAGTTGTGTGTAGGAAGCTCGTTTGGAGTATGTTATTGACTATTGTGTATGCTTTGGTCCAATATATTCTAAGCTTCTAACTTGCATTCCAATGACGTTTCTTTATGTCAAGGTGTGAACAAGAACTATCCTATCTACTTGTTGAGTCAAGGTCCATTACACTAGATACAACCCCATCCTGGTTATCAATACCTTGATGCATCGTGTCTATGTGTTATATCAAACAATAAGGAACAACGGAAAATACCAATCCCGAAGTGTGAGCACCCATCCTACATTTCATCCTGCATTTTGCATTGTCTCGTCACCATCTCTAATAAAGTCTCAATGGATCAAGGACTTGTTGGATCTTTTGAAGCAAACATCATTAATGGTCATTTATTCTTTATTCTTCTATCTTCTCTCCACACTAACCTAGTATCATGACAGTCAACAAAAAAATTGTCAATGCATCCATCTTGCATCCACAAACCATCAGCATACATACATCTCATTATCATAATCATAAAGCATCCATCAGCATAATCATTTGCATATCACATCATACATTCTGCATTCTCATTTGAGTTGTGATGAATAATATAGATTTTCTATTCTAAGCATCTTAAATCATTGCATACAAATTTTCATCCATACATCCATATGCATACATCATCATCATAAAATGCATAGAAAATATACAAAAGGAAAATGCATCCACATCATTTGCATCCATAACATTTGCATATCATATCATCCATCCATTTCATATTGTGAAAAGATAATGAAAAAGAACATAACATTGCATCCATTCATAGACATAATCATTGCATATCATATAGAAAAAATATATGCATCCATATCATAATCCATCCATACATGAAATAAAGTGAACACATCATAGCATGAATCATTCATATTCATATCATGTATATATCAAAAAATGAGTGTCATGGTACAAAATCTAGATCAGTGTATGTATATCAATGATAAGTACAATATCCACAAGGCTATCAACTGTGATAAAGAATGGGGAAAAATCAAAAAGTGTCTATACATCAAAAAGCTAGCCCTGATGGCTACTACCTCTCCAACCTACCTCTCAGGTTGATCCTCTGCTTGGGGACATGCATCACTACATTGTGAAAAATTTGGTTGTCAGAGAGCTATTGGAACATCACGATGATAATGTTTCCTGTAATATGCAACCTCTGTAACTACCTCTCAGTATAAACATGTTCAAACTGTCTGACCATGAGTCACTGCCATCATAGTCTCAATCTGTTGTCATTGGGCAACCTCTTGATCTCTCTCAGTGGTCACAGCCTGAACTCTTTGTAGCTCTTGATCTATCTCCGTTGTGACTGCAACCACCTGTTGCCAAGCCTAGTCTCGCTCAATAGTAATGACCAAAACCTATTGGTGGGTCTGATCCCACTCACCAGTCAATATCTACACCTGTTGTATCTGAGAATCTCACGCATCTGGTGGTGGTGGTGGAGGTCCTGGTTGTGGCTAAACCTGAGGCTGAATCTATGGCTATACTTGAGGTTGTTTTCCAACTGGAAGAGCCCCCAGAACCTATCCATCCTATCCATCCTGGCCTCCCTGTCCCTTGCCTCTAGGTCTCTCTCTAGGAAGAACACCTGTTGGATCTGTCAAACGTCTAGGAGGGATGAACCACACATCATATGCTAGAGTAGTTTGAGCTACTGGCTATCCTTGATCATATGCCCAAGGTTGGACCACCAATTGTCTAAAGCTCTCTACAACCTCTGGAGCTGGAATAGTCGGTCCCCATGTGCGAACCTCTCTAGCTGATCTCACAAAAATGGCCCTATATGCATCGTCAGGTCTTTCCTATACATCCCCAAATAGATAAGCCACCCTATCTAGAATATATCTCTCAATCATTGTGTGCTCTTGACCCTGCATATATCGGATATGTCAGAAAAAAGACAAATACTGAATATTGTCAAACCATGGCGGCATCTATAGCCATGGGCGCTAGTGGAAAACTATCATGTCATCTATAACTCGTCTCCAATACGGGATCCCAATCTGTCCAGTGTGCCTAAGAGTAATGACACCTCTATATATCCAAATGATGGGATCATCTACTCCATGTCTACCATCTAAACAATCAGTCGAATCACGACAATGTGTAGCAGAGTCACCCCTGCACTGATGGCTCTCCCATAGCAATAGAAAAAATCATGAAAATCATGATATAAGGAGGATAGCATCACATGCCCTCACACAAAAAGTGTCCTCCTGTGCAACATCTGATGCCATGCCAAGCCCCATCCTGGGATAAATCCTCTACTACACCTATTAGGATCCACCAAACCCAAAATGATGGCTGCAATGATCAATCTAAAGGTCGACACATGACCTCTATATGTCTCCAAGTCAATCTGTGAGGTAACTAAGGCAATATGATCCATCTCCATCACCTCAAGATATGCATCAAATCCGGAATCAATATCGTAAATCACATGATCACCGTAAATTGGAAAACAAAGAATCCTCCAAACATCCTTCTGAGTAACTATCACCTCACTTGTCAAAAGGTGGAAAGACGAGGTCTCGTTGTGCCATCTCTCGCATAGATCTATCATCATCGCCAGATGTCTGAATCACAGTTGCATATGCATCGTACCACAAACCGATCTCTCCTAGGTGCTCTTGGCACAACTCTGACAAAGCACCTAATCTCTCCAATACAGTGGGTCTATGCTCCCTTGACATCAATGGTGGGAAGACCTCATGCATCCACGAAACGCACGACATCAGGAAATCATCAAATTTTGATGTTATTTAAAATTTTCGGCTCATAAATCACAAAATCATCGCTATCTACAATAGTGTTGCTATATTCAAATTTCAAATAATGACACCTGATGCATTTAAAATTTCAAATCAAAACATGCGTCGCCAAACAACCTAGCATCACAATTTAACTTTTGGCCTACCCTAACCCTAATTTCTAAATCAGAAAGTGTGTCGCCAAATAAGTATGCGTCGCCATTTAAAATTAGAAACCCTAATTTTAAATTGTGAAAAGCATCATTATATAAATATGTCGCTATAATTGATCTCGGCGTCGCTAGTTTTAGTTTGGGTGTCGCTATATAGCGACGCCGCCAGAATTTAAACTTTGAAGTGTAATAAATGCATCAAAAATTCAAATTTCAAATCAGGTTTTGAATAACATACCGATGGTCCTACACCAGGGAGCCGCTGGAACTCTTGAACTTAGTTGGACATGTGCTTGGGAAGCTCTCGACACACCATTTCCTCGAAGGGTCAAAGCTCAAATCCTAAGAATTCTTTAAGGTGTGAATGCACAAATGAATTGAAAATGACCCTTCTTGGCCTATTTAAGGTAGAAAATTAGGGTTGTTTGCCCTAATTTAACCTTGAAGATGGGGTTTATTATCATTTTCACCATTTTTGCCAATCTAGACCTAATTTTGCATCGTTTTTTGCATTTTTGGCATTATTCTTGCATCCCGAAGCCTTTCTAGATCCTTTGGGTAGCTTTTAACCTTTGTCGAGAAATCAACCCAAAATTCAAAATTTATGCCCGATTTCTCGAGGGGGCAGGGAGGCAGCTTTATCCTTCCGTTGGGGAATCTCAAAAATTAGAATTTTTTTATTTTTTTTATTTAAGTATCAGTTTTAATCCAAAAAGTGTTATTCTTTGAACCAAAGCAATAGGTACCCTGCTTCAAAGAGGGCCAAAATGTAGACACTGAAAAAAATGTCCTAATCGATATCATACACTTAAAACAGATTTACTAACATCATTTCCTCTTTAACCCATCCTCTTTTCACTTAATTGATTTAATTAGCCTAGCTAATTAATTAATTACATCATTTTCATCTATTGGCCTAATTAATTTAATCGGGTTAATTCATCCCCCTTCACGCTAACATTTCATCTCATTAAATTAAATACATCAAAATATTTAATTTAATCCCCTAAGTCATCTTATTTAATTAAATAAACCTAATTTATTTAATTAAATATCATTTCATCTCTCCCCCATTTATTAAATCATTTAATTTAATAAATATCACTTTAATTCTTCTAATCCCCTAATTGCATAAATTAAATCTTGTTTAATTAGAAATTAAACTAATTTTCCTCTAAGCAAAGGGAATATTCCCATAGAATATTCCTTATCCCCTTTTTGCACAATTAAAACTTTGTTTTAATTTATAAATTACCTTTTTTCCTCACCCAAAGGAATATTCTCTCTCCTCCAATCAACTCACTTGGCTTCTTGAACAAGCTAAACGTTCAACCTTTTGAGCAAGTTACCTTTGACCTGTGTGAGTAGGTCAAAACTGTGTTTTTTTGAGGCAAGTGTGAGCCCTTGATTAACTTTCATCTTGCATTCTCATTCGTTGATGAGAATCCATGATCCATGCCTCTCATCTTTCAATTGCAAAGTCATGTTGTTGAGTTCACTTGCATCCATATACTCATATTCACTCACTTTTAGCTTTTTTTAGTTCATTTTTAATTGCATCATAGCTTAGAGCATCCATTAATGGCTTCCATGCATCCATCTTAGCTTGTATATGAATTAGGGTTTTCATCTTTTAGCATATCTTTAGCTTAGAACTAGCATAATCGGTGCATTTTTAGCATAAAATCATGGTAACTTAGCTTGCATCATGTTCATTTTTTATCATAAACTAGGTTTTCATACATCAATCACAATGGTTTCATCGATTCTCTTCCATAGAATCGACTGAAACAAGCTCATTTACTCACAGGATTGGGAAAGGGTCGTCGTTTCACATCAACACGACACCAATCCCTCAATAGAATAAGTTTCAATGGATTAGACTAGGTATTTCAAAAGCTTTTGTAGTTTAACATGTTAGGTTTTAATGGCTTCCACTTCAATTTACATTGAATGATTTTATTGGGAATGGGGTTTAGTGGCTAAATCGCACTTCAATTCTCCATGGATCAAGTGTGGTTAACCCATACTAATCCATGAATCACAACAAGAAGATTAAAGGGTAGGATAATTAAATAATGAAGGATTATTTAATCATGATGGGATAGAAGAAATATAGGTGACACTAATTAAATAGTTAGAAATATTCAATTAGGGTGATGATGGGGAATATTAGTGTTCAAAAGGATGAATTAATTAAACAATTCAGGATCATTTAATTAATAGAGAGAAATAGGGTTAATTGGTGAAAAAATTTAATGATGCAAATGAAGTTAAATGCAAGGATAATGATGAAAGTAATGTCGATGATGGAAAAATGTGAATCAAGATGTGTGATATATGCATTAAGGAATTTTGACATGTCTACATTTTTCCCTTCTTTGACACAATGTGCTTGTTGCATTTTTTCAAATAATTTGATGCTTAGATCAAGATTGAATTTTTTTTTGATTCCCCACTATGCCTCAGTGGTGAGCGAAAGGATGATAAAACGTTGGGCTGCCCTCTCGGGAGATCGATCAAAAAATAAAATTTTCAGGTCAAGCTCGTGACAAGGTTCAAGAGTAGTTTTGATGCATAGAGGACAAAAAATTAGGTTCTAGGGGTCACGTTTAAGATTCAAAATGATCCAGGATGCTCAAAATTTAACTTAAGAGGGTTTTCTAGAGTAAAAAATAGGGTTTGGGGGGGTTAAATAGATAAGTAGGTTTGATTTACCCCTCATTTGCACTTTTAGCCTTATGAAATTTCAGAGCTCTGGTGATCTTCACCTACAATTTTCGATTCACGATAGCACAAGTTCCAAGTGTACCACACCAAGAAGACATGGTTTGTTAGTACCAGCGACCAACCAACATAGGGATTGTGACATGTACCCTTTCCATTCTTACTTTCATCTTTTTTATGTTTCCACATTTAATGTTCATCAAAGTTAACTAAGACAATAGTGGTAATTTCTTAGGAAGGTTGCTATTGACACGATATGACCGCTATTGTAGTAGGTTAGATGACTGCTTTCATTAAAACTACACACTAAGGTTAGATTAGATTGCTATAATAAAAACTCATCGCTATTATTTGATCACAGTCGTTAAAAATGATCATATGGTTGAAAACTCAAGAAGTTTGCCGCTATCATTTAACATTGCCACTATTATGGCAGTAACAGGATTGCTATTATCTAGGAGAGTTGTTATCATCCTAAAACAAGGCTGCTAACATTCTAGAAGAAGCTCGCTATTGTTAATAAACATTTTTTAAGCTAGTTTGTTTGAAAATTTAAGTTCCTGATTTATTTTGTAGAAATTTTTTGATGTTGTGGGTTAAATGTATGTAGGCAATTCTCAAACTGTTGTATTCACAAGAGCGACAACCTGGGCATCTGTTAGATGACATAGCTGGCTTCCAAGAGTTGGAGCGGGACTTCTTAGATGTAGTTGGTCTACAACATATCACATAGATGCTTGAGATCATAGCACACATGGCTATGATGACAGCCTTGGTGGAGAGATGAAGGTTTGAGACTGCGACCTTTCGTCTACCTACAGGAGAGTGTACAATCACTCTTGAGGACGTATGGAGGATCTTGAGGATCCCGATTCATGGAGAGCATGTGACCTATAATTTTAGGATGGGTCTTCTTGCCATGTAACAATTACTCAAGGTGCAAAAGCTACAAGTGATAGATTCAGAGATTGACTTGACTTCATTCATTGATGATGTCAACCTATGGTGATGGTACTAGTGGGACTTATCTTTAGGCCATTGATGAATGATAAGAGGGTTAGGGGATTCCTAGTTGGCTAGGGAATCTGCATTGAGCAGATGATGGAGCACAGTACTATGTATGCCTGGGGTCCATATGTTCTTTCCCATTTATATACAGATATGCATGAGGTTGTCTAATGTGGTGGCAGCAGTATTTTGTTTGAGATGACTCTCCTTCACGTGTGGGAATGGGAGAGGATTGTAGTTACACGAATAGATGGCTTAGTTCGATGAGATCCTGATGATCCTTATTTGTATGGATATTCAAATTATTTACATTGCATACATTTATGTCAATTGTCATACTAGTGAGCCATTTTTGATAATATAATCGAGTTCATTGGTGCCCATATATGGCTTGTAAGGCATGGGCCAACAATCAAGAGAATTTGGCATACTATTGATAGACCAGATGGTTGATAGGTAGAGTAGACATTATATTAGAGATATGTCTTCTAGACAGGGTTTTGAGACAATTTAGAGAGTGGTATACTTGCCTCACAGATGATTACCATGCTCAACTTGGATGCACGGCTCGAGAGGCCAATGTGTGGGGACTGAGGGAAGATTTGGTAGAGCAATCACATAGTTTATAGAACTTGCTCCTATTAGCTATGGGATGTTGGTTCTCCTTATTCGAGGACTACTAGAGATTATGCATAGTGGTGGGCCCGCAGATGGCCATTACGATTTATAGTTCCCGTTGGTGTTGGGCTAGTTATTAGACAAGTTCAAAGCATGATTAGTATTGGTGGACACACAGGAGACAGAAAGAGGTGTTGCATCACACACAAGTTGATTCAAAGAGCTCAGAATGAGCATGATGGGGATTAGCAATAGGATGATCAGGTACAACAACATGATGGAGTACCCCAGGATGATGAGAAACAACAACATGCTCCATAGGCTCCTCCCCCACAGGGAGATATGGCAACTCATATTGCACAATTTACAGCCAAGAGAGATCAGGCCATCTAGGATCAAGATTCCTAGGATGGGGAGAGGGATGCCAAGATTTCCCGATGGTAGGTGTCAGATACCCAGGTAGTTGTATTAATTGTAGAGCATGACACTATCAAGGCTAAGAGAGATACCTTGAGGCAAGAATTAGTCACCGAGAGATAGTAGCAGTTAGTAGCAAAGATAACACTAGCTTCCTCTATTATGCAGGCTCAGTATTAGGTTGAGTGATTAGTATTTTACAGAGGCTATTTATTACAGGACACTTAATGAATCTTAGGTTCCTAGAGGACAAAGACATCCTCGCTTTGGGGATCCCAACTCTTGTACAGGTGCAATGTCCTCAAGGGGACAGTTAGTGAGTAGACCTTTAAGACAACCTTCTCATCCAATCCTACAACCTCATTAGTCTCCCACACACATCCACAGAGACCAACATGATGGGGAGCAGCCCTCTTGAGAGAGAGGATGGACAACAGGGATGATATGATATTTCATGATCTAGCATTTATGTTATTGTATCATAGACTCTAATGTAGACATTATCTTTTGTATATACATTCATCGGCCAATTTGAGGCCTCGTATATATTTTGATATGATTTATCACACATAACATTGATGTACTTTACATTTCCATTTTTTTATGATATTTGAGATGTCATTTTTATCATGGCATATGATGTGTTATGAGATTCTTATATGTTTATGATATGCTGACAGATGCATGATAGATAATTTATGATTGTATGTTCATGTTTTTGTACTTTTTGAATGCTTTTATATGATATGGATGTATGGATGATTCATGTATGCTACTTCCATGGATGTTATGATGTATATAATATTATATGATATGATGGGTATGATATGATAATGATTTCATGGATGAAGGATGCATGCAGTACTAATGATTTTGTAATGGAGGATGGAAGTGTTAGCTAGAAAAAATGTTAGTAGGATAAGATGATAGAAGAAATAGAATGAATTGATCCAATTCCATATATTATGACTAATCAAATGATATGCATTGATGAGTGATTGATGATGATGTGAAACATAATGAATTTTCTTTTTCTTTCATAGAGAACTAAGTAGTGTTTTCAACAATCCTTATTAATGTAGCAAATAGACATGCTGCACCAGGGTATTAATGACCAAGGTGGCTTTGTATATTTGGATGTAAAATCCCTCGAGCTCCCTTCGGATTGATAATACTATTTTTCTTGGCTTCTTCCCACGCCCCATATATTTGAATATCTCTAGGCCCCTTTTTAAAGAGCTTTGCCCGCTATTGCCACGTGTTCGCCGCACACTCCTCGCAAGGATTTCTTCCCTTGCTTCTCTTCTGAGCCCCACTATGCTTCCATGTGTCAGTAACACGAGCCTTTAAAATCCTGCTTCCCTTCACTTCTCTATCAAGCTCTGCCTACGTGCCATGTAGCATCATTCTATGTACACCTTTTGGCATACTTTGCAATCAGCACTGGTAACGAAGAATTTTCTATGTGTCTTCTTCACAGGGGTTTTCATCGCAGGGAAGGAAGGATCAATGAAAATCCATGCCCTATTGCTATGTGTCCTAACTGACTTCTTGGGTGAGCGACACATGTCTGCAAGGGATTTTGCTGCTTCTACACTAGGACCACTGCCATCATTTGCGGCAGATGCATCTGGCTCGAGGGTGACTACATTCTATGGCTTAGAATATTTTCTATTGCAACGACCTTGGGGAATCATTACTATGAACATCATTGCTCGTGATGAGGGAATCATTTTTTGTTACTGGCTTTCAGGTGGTGGGATGATTTTCTATATATACTTCTTTTCAAAAATGAGTTCTGAACATACATAAAAATTGTTAAAAGACACTAGGCCTTTTGTATTGTTTTATGATTATTGTATAAGATTCACAGACTGTTCCATTGTTGTTCAGCTTTCTATTTCTTAGCTATTTGATAAAATATTATACTATGCCATTATTGTACTGGGTAGTTTATTTGTAGAACTTCTATGATTTCAATATAAGTTTGCTGATTTAGACCATGTCTTGGACTCTTCTTTTCAATAAATGTGTATGGGAGTTATTTTACGTTATTGGATAAATTATTCAGGTTTTCATCTTTGATTTTTGTTATTCTGGAACATGCAAATTGTTGAACAAACCCTTAAATCCCATCCAAAAGATAGATTTACTATGCCCACACCTACATCTTGGTGCATCACCTTAGTTAGATCTTTATTTTAATATAACTGCTTCCTTTTCCCATTCCAAAACCCCAAATCATAGAAGAAGCCAACTTCTTTAAAAACTTGGAGGTCACTTAGTTTAGCACAACTGGTCCCCCCATTAATTGAGTTTCCCATAAGGATGTTGCTTGTGAATTTTTGGCATCAATAGTTTCTTTTTATGGCACGCCCAGTGGGACTACTTAAATGTACTTAAACCTAAAGTGGGTGTATGAGCCATCCACCTATTACTAGATCCCAAACAGTAAATAACCTTGGCTTGCTAGTGCCACCACTAGTAACAATATGAACTAGAACCCATCTAGTGAACGTTCTGATCCCTCCACCAACCATGTTGCTAATTTCTAATAGAAATTATGTGGCATGGGATGCTGGAAGCCCCCTTATAGCACTAGTAGCACCTTTAGTTTGGGCCCCTATATCGGCCTCTACTTTAAAAGTTGTATAACAATTCACTGGGGAAGGATCAAAAACACCATCCAAACACCTGCAAGATGTGGCAGACATGTGTTTGGTGCATGGTGTTACCAATCAAAATATAGCACTAAGGTTGCTCACAGCCTCTTTCAAAGGTAAGGTACTAGATTGGTACCACACTCTACAAGTTAACACTATTGGCACCTGGGATCAGCTCAGAGATCCTTTCTACGAAATATTTTCAAATGATGGAGATCGTTCTTCGCTATATCATCAGCTGGAAACCATAAAGCATGCCCCATATGAAGCCATGACTAACTTCAACACCTGGTTCCACACAACTTGGCAGAGGATCTAAGCTACTATCTTCCCACTAGCCAAGTTGGCATTCATGTTCTACTTGAAATCCATCAATGCCGACATCTCGATGATGATCTAGTCCCTTGGTGGAAACACTCTACCGGATGCGTACATCGTTGTTGAAGTAGAGAATAACTTGATCAATGCTAGAAAGTTGTCGCCTCAACCTGCTATGCCTATATTTCCAGAGATATCAGTTAGTTCTCAAGAAATAGCATCTACCAGTGCGTCTACTCCTACCTAATCTATGTACACATATTTGAGCATGCCACAAAACGTCACTTCCACATCTAGATCTTCAAAAGATGAGATGAGCAACATCAAGGAGTTGTTATAGAATATTTCAAATGAAATAACTACCATCAAGTGGAACTAGTTCGTTCCTCCGAAGCCAACCTACCAAAATTATCAAGGCGAAAGATCTTCCTACCAGCAAAATTAGTTCCAAGGAGGCTCACGCACAAATTCGCAAGCTCAAACAACTAATAAAATAGTGTCAGTGCCTACTCCACTACAGAATACTTACCCAAGCTCAAGCAGAGAGCTGATGATGGGGCAAAATAATCTTGTCGATGACATCAATCCCTAGTGTTTCCCTTGCAACACACATATGCCCTGAAATTGCCTGTGTGGCAACCTACAACAAAAGGTGGTAGAATAGCACAGCCAAGGTACATTGTTAGACCCAAGAGGTTATGTATATGCCTCTCCACAAATGGAAAACATGGTACTCATCGCGCAAATGCAAGGGATTTCCCTAGAACAAGAAACAGATACAGCTCACGACCACGCGCTCTTCTCATGGATGGAAGAAGAAGAGGCAGTGTTTGTAAATGATGCATCCACATCAAAATCCCCACAAGTGTAGTCTGATTACAACACTCACTCTAAGAGGAGACTCAAGGGAGAACTAGTCATCCCGCAACCCAAAAGTGCCTCCGACCAGACTCCTAGTACCTCCACAGTTCACAACAATTTTAGCTGCAAAGGGAAATTGTTATAACAAGGGATAAGGAACAACATCCTTCAAATCCGCCACCATTCAATGTGGTGGAACAATTGAAAAAATCCTCTGCTAATGTGTCCCTTTGGGATATCTTAGCTATTCTGGAGCAAAAATCATTGTTGTAGAAGGACCTACTTGAAGATACGGTCATTAAACCAACAGAACAATCACTCAAGGAAAATATTTGTCAGGCCATTGATTCATCACCCACAGCCAAAGTTCTCACAAATAGTACAAAGGAAGTCTCTACCGAAGCTAGAGATAAGCCAAAACCAAATCCCTTTTTCCTAACTCTTATTGTGGGTAAAAAATTATTGCATAATTCCATGATTGACTCTGGTGCTAGCACTACAGTCATGCCCAAAAAAATAGTTGAAGCCCTAGGACTTAGCTATGAACCTTTAAAAAGGGGGGTTTATGCATCTTGATGGGAACAAGGTTGAAATCATAGGTGTCATTAAGAACCTCCCCTTGACTTTATTCTCCTATTCTAGTATCACAGTTCCACAAGATATTGTGATCATAGACATTCCCCCCATGTTCAGTTTTTGCTTACCCCGAGAATTCACTTCAAATATAGGTGGATATATTTCTTTGGATTGGTCACACTTGATCCTCAGGACCAAGCATGGAGCTAAAATGAAGATAATATCCGAACCTCTACATTCAAAACATGTAGCAGATGAAGCCATGATCAACTTTGAGGCCACTCATACCTCTTTCACCAAAGAGGAAATGTATTGTACTGAGCTACTAGAGGATGAAAAAGTGACCGGAGACCGAACCGATCAAGAAGAGGTCCTTTTGAGTGAATATATAGACATTGATCCCTTTGGAAACTATCATGCCACCGGGTTGGGGACCTATGTCATCTATGATGAAGATCAAGTGATCCCGAAGGTCATAAAGGAATCTGAGAGTTGTTAAGACTTAGAGCTATGGACTTTGCACTTTGATGGAGCGAGATGCAAAGTTGGAGTAGGAGTTGGGATATGTTTGAAATCCCCATCCAATGAAAAACCACTTAGGTCTTTCCACTTCTAGTTTGCTTGTTCGAACAATGAAGCTGAATACGAGGGCCTAGTGCAAGATCTAAGCCTTGCAGAGCGGATAGGCATTAATCAAATAATGGTGTTCAGAGACTCTGAGCTAGTGGTCAATCAAGTTCAAGGGCTCTCTGCATCCAAGAATGTTCGCATGAGATCCTATAGACATAGAGTTTGGGACCTAATTGAAAGATTTGAAGCTTTCAATATCCTGATAGTGCCCAAAGAGAAAAATACAGATGTGGATCGCATGACAACAATCAAATCTCAATTTGATCCTACCTCTGACCTAATTCATAACATATGCTCTATACAAGTGATTGTCCAACCAACGATCCTAGATAATGATCAAAGTTGGAAAGTGTACAAAAGTGATGAAAACATCGCCTCATTCATCCAATAATTGAGAGAGTTCGTTGAGCAACTCCAACCAAAAATTGCTAAAGCCTATGAAGGGAAAATTATTCAATTAAGGTCCAAAAAGCTTCCAAAAGGATTAGTCACTCTCGAAAACCTATTCGATTACGATGATGCAAGAAATGACAAAAGGAAGTTTGTAGTGAATAAAAGCGACTGCATATTTTCAGGTCAGAGACGGAAGGAGGCTCAAAGTCAAAAAAGATGTCTCGCATCATGATAAAGAAAGAATCATCTATTTCTATGAGAAATATGGAGTAGTGGCCTGGTCATATGATGACCTCAAAGGATATGATCATGAAATAATCCAACATACTATAGAACTGACAGAAGGAGAAAAACCTGTCTACCAAAAGCAGAGGCCAATAAAACTGAAGATTGAAGCCTTGATAATGCAAGAGCTTACAAAGCTAATTCAGTCCCAAATCATCTTCTCGATCAAGCATAGTACATGGGTATCTAACTTGGTTCCAGTCCAAAAGAAGAATGGAGACATCTGCCTATATGTTGATTTCCAAGATCTGAATAGAGCATCCATGAAGGACCACTACCCCTTGCCTTACATGGAGTCTATCTTACAAACGGTGGTAGGATTAGAGATGTTTTCTCTGTTAGACTATTTCTCTGGTTACAACTAGATCCGGGTAAAAGAGGAGGAACGTTTGCATATGCAAAAATGCCTTTCGGGCTCTCAAATGCAGGAGCCACCTTCTAGTGGTCAATGGATATTGTTTTCAAGGAGTTGATCAATAAAATCATCTTTCTCTACCTAGATGATCTTATAGTATTTTCCAAGCATAAGGATGATCATTTTGATCACCTTGAATTGTTCTTTAAAAAATGCCAGGAGTTCAGGATATCCCTAAACCCAAAAACATGTGTTTTCAGAGTGTCGCAAGGAAAACTATTGGGACATGTAGTGTCCAAAGATGGAATTTTAATCGATCCAGAGTAGGTGAAGGCAATCAGAGAGCTTCCCCTACTAGTCAATAAGAAGGGAGTTTAGTCCTTTCTAGGAAAGGTAAATTTTGTGACAAATTCATTTATGATTTTGTAGGAATAATTAGACCTATCACCCTAATGCTAAAAAGGATCAATTGTTCAAATGGACAAAGGAATCTAGAGAAGCCTTTGAAAAGGTTAAGGACACCATTTCTTCAGTTCCTATACTGGTAAATCTAGACCTATCAAAGGACTCTATAATGTATGTATTCAATAGAAAATCTAGCATCACTACTGTGCTAACTCAAAAAGATGATGAAGGAAAGGGAGAACATCCGAGAGCATTTCACTCCCAGACCTTAAAAGATTATGAGATGAACTAAAACTTCATCAAAAGGAAGGAATTCACCATTGTTAAGGGACTCAAGAAGTTATGACACCTCATATCTTGCAACAAGGTGATTGTATATGTCACACATTCTAGTGTGTGTGAGTACATCATGGAAGGAGAATTCATCAAAAAAAGGGCCAATTAGATCACTAAGATCCTTGAATATGATATTGAGGTCAATCCCACAAAGACCATCCGAGGAAGAGGACTGTGTGAGTATTTGGCACATGATGAAGAAATGGTAGTTGAAGTAGAGCAACCCGGACTTGTTATAACAAATGAACTTGAGTCCAAAGGCTGCTGGCTAGCAGATAGATTAAGATTCATGCATACTAGAAAATATATGTTGGGCCCTTCTTCTCAAAGAGAAGATTCTATAGATTGCAGAAAAATGGATATGCACTTATTAAAGGGGTCCTCTTCAAAAGGAACTTCAATGGTGTTCTACTGTGGTGTGTCACCACAGAACAAGCAAGGAGAATTCTTGACACTTTCCACAACAGTCCCGCGGGCGGAAATTTCTTTGCAAAAACCACCGCTATCAAAATTATGTGTGTTGGATATTTCTGGCCTACACTATTCAATGACTTGCACTCTTTGGTTAAGGCATGCAAGGAATTCCAATTCTTTGCACCAAGGAGGAAAAACTATACAATGCCTCTCAACCCGATAGTGACCGAGGAAACTTTCGCTCAATGGGGCCTTGATTTTTTCGGGATGGTTAATCCCACCTCCAGTGCCAGACACAAATGGATCCTCATAGCTATAGACTACTTTACTAGATGGACTGAGGCCATACCCCAGAAGAATGCAACGGAGCCAGAGATTGTGAACTTTCTCAAGGAATTGGTAACAAGATTCAGCCCACCAAAGACCATCATTTCTGACAATGCTAAGGCTTTCTTGGGTTCTAAGATATGTCAATTCGCACTCATGAATGGCATATTCATGAAAAAATCATCGAACTACTACCCATAGGGGAATGTCCTACTTGAGTCGACTAATAAAAATTTAGTCCAACTCATTAAAAGAATTGGTTCATAACATCAGAAGGAGTGGCATAAGAACCTTTGGGCAATGCTCTAGGAAGATTGCATAACCCCTAAACAAGTTCTCAATACTTCACCATACGAATTGGTTTATGGGAAGGAAGCACTATTTCCCATTTCCATGGAGATTCCTACACTATAATTGCTCAAATCTCTTGAGGTAGAACGAAATGAAGCCATAGAGGTTTTGTTGGCTGAGTTGTTGGAAGTACAGGAAAAAAGAGAAAAGGCCCTAACAACCATGTCTAACCACCAACAGGTGGTTAAGAGGTGGTTTGAAAAGAAAACCTCAGACCAAGGCTTCAAATGTGGAGACCTAGTGCTAAAGTTCAATGAGAGGGCCGCAAAGCCTGGCCAACATGAAAAATTTGATAGTCTATGCGAAGGCCCCTTTAGAATAATTCAATGCAAGAAACACAACGCATTCGAATTAGAAAATATGGAGAAAGAAGCATTGGGGATTCCAGTTAACAAAATCCTCCTCAAATTGTTCAATTAAGCTTTATTAATTATTTTTCCTGTGTAAATATGTAATTATTGTAAATTTTCCTTTGTGTTCTTTTGTTCAGTCGATCTTTCCAAAGCAACCCATGAAATAGAAATGAACCCATATGCAAAACTGAAAAGGTACTCAATGAAGTAGAGAAAAATGAACCCATAATGCAGAATTACAAGAAGCAAAAGAGACAAAAATTTAATAAAGTTGTATATTCATTCAATGGTATTATATACTTCAATATTACACTTCTAGAATGGCTCTAAGGCCATACTTTTAAAGTATATCAATATGCTATGCAATTTTATATACGGTAAAATCCTTTTCTAGGAATATATACAAAAAAATATATGAAAAGTGTTGTGTCTTAAATAGCAGTAGTGGGAGCGTCATTAGAAGCAACATCTGGAACAACTTCGTTAGTAGGATCAACATGAGCAGCAAGATCATGAACAATATTAGGGGCATCAACAACAGCAATGACCAGTGGTGGAGCATGCACCAGGTCCTTGAAATCAGTATACCACTCCACGTCGTAGAACAACACCACAATGTAACAGTGCAAGAAGTGGCAAGCGCAAGTGACTCTCTAGCGGTGTTCTTCATGTGTCAGGATGTAGAATCCACTCAAGAATGACACCCATGACACCATTGCATATTCTTCAATATGTTTGCGTAGGTCACTTGTCGTGGGAATACCCAGGCCATACACCACATTCGCCAAAATTTTGCCAAGGCCGCCAAGGTACCGCTTCAAGAAGATTTCTAGTGTCAGGAAAAGAATCATTTGCTTAGGGACTTGTATATCAAGCAAGGATGCAACAAAGTGAGAGAACATGTCAGTATTGACCCTATAGTTATCTTCATACTCTATACAGTCCCTACCCAGAACCCACTTCATTGTTATGATAGCTAGCGAATGCTTGTTCTTTGTCATTTGCTTCAAATGCCTATTAGAAACTTCACCTAAGAAACTTGTCTGAGACTTATTGCTCATGAGCCTAATTGGGGTATTCTTGATGCCTAATTCTACCCAAATACCCAAGTGCTAATTCTTCCCAATTGCTAAGTGCAATTCCGCTGTTGTCTAAGAGTCTATTTATAGAAATAGCCAAGATATCTGAGGTACATGTGTGCCATAAGCATGATGCTAATCGAGTGTTAACTCGAAAATCCCACCAAGAGCCGACTCAAATTTCCCACCCAGTTGCATCTTCCATGTACGAATTGTTGTGTGCGAGGTTAAGGAGAGGTAATTAATTAACACAAGTTGGTGGCAGTCCCAAGTGATTGTCCATACGGTTAGGTGCCGATGTGTCACACTGTAAGCATGTTTTAGTCTCCAAGGAAAAAATAAAATCTTTTCAAGTACTCATTGCATATTTGGCTTAATCATTATTTTTAGGATATTAATTTCCAAGCATGCAAAAGGTTTATACGCCTTCAATCACTGGCTCAATTTCCCAAGAAAATTGCGCCGTAGGAAATGATTACTAACTGTCATTATGAATTCTTGTCTTTTCAAAAGGGAAAGAAATTCATTTTGCATGAGCAAGGGAGCTAACGGTACATGCCAAATTTAATGCAAAAAGGAAACTACTGTCTACCACTCTAAGCTGATAAAAAGCTAAGTGTTGCATGTGAAAGAATAAACAGTGTGAAAAGCTTCCTGAGTATGCTATCCAGTGTAAATTATGAGTGCAGAATTGCTAAAGAACACAAGTAAATTACAATAGGCTTGAGTATCGCAGAAATCCCCAGCACCCTGAAATGGCCCAAAATCCTCAAATGGAAGCACAAGGTGAGGTGACCCAAAGCTTGTTTGACACCATGCATGCGGCACCCATAGCCAAAAATTTTGGTGATACCTCTTATGCTTCACCTGGGATACTAGAGAAGCCAAAGTGGATTCGTACGCAGACCACAGAAAAAGTAGAAAACTCACTAGGACTAGAACCAGATAAAGGAAGAATGGGATAACATTTGTGGTCCCATCCACAACACAAACCCTAAGAGTCTTAGGGAAGCAGCTTGTGAAAGAATGAAAGTGGCCACTAGCGAACGTTAGTTGGCATACAAGCAATCATTTTGTGGACTCCCATAGTATATGGTCTCTTTTGTGCATTATTGCATGGAGCTAATTCATGAGGGAATTCAATGTTTCAACCTAGATACCAATACCATTGAAGGCTAGGAGCTGAGAGTTATAATCAGCGAGGGGGCTATCAGAGACATGTTGTGCATCCCAAAAAGAGACTCTAGAGTAGAACGGATGGAGTCATTCACTCCAGAAAATGAGGATGACTTCTGGAGACGCAGAGATCATGATATGAATTTTTATAACCAGGAAACCCAAAGACCTCAGGAAGATTTGGAAAATCCACCAAAAATTCTAGTCGCGCACATCGCTTTTAAACAGGATATGTAGGAAGCCTTCTCTATGATGGCTTTTGTTTGTGGCATGGACGAGGACAAGTGGGTGAAAGAGTTTCAACTGGGTTTGGGTTTTCAGTTGAGGAGGCAACATTCCTTATTCTGGTATGACTTCACATAAGCCATTGTTTGAGAAATGATGAGACAAATCAAGGAATATAGAACACAACGTAAGTTCAAGTTTCCTTCTCTCCTTGCTCATATGTTCTTACATCAGAATCCTGACTTCCTCAAAAAACATATGAGGTTAGCTATTTTTTATGAAAATGGATACAAAAGACCAGTTTATGTATGGACTCCTCTCCTCTTCACAACTTATGACTATTATGCATTCTCAAATTATTTCTTGACTCTGATTTTGCAAGACTTGAGTGAGGATGGCAATCTTTATTGGCTTTCTGCCGACCAAACAGAGTGGATGCATAGTTTCACTCCTAAATGCGATTGGTTTCTCAGAGAGGATTTAACATTCATTCAGATGCATGGCTTTACTGAGGAACCGTTCCTGCTCCCGTCATGCATCATAGATCGGGTGTTGTCCCTTGAGATGTTTTGGAAAGTGTTTGTTATTGACTGTACCTTTTGCGAAGGGAAGGCCAAGAAGAAAGGATTTTTCTACTGCCCACTAAGCTTCAGAACAATGGTTATGGAAAAGAAGTAGACACATAAGCTGCTAGAGGAAAGGTTGGCTCATCTGTGGCTAGTATTGATTTGCGACAAATGGCAATATAACCCTAACAATGACTTAGCAAGCATAAATGTTCAGGTAACTCACAGTCCCCGTCCTTATTGGGAAATGTGGCAGAATCCCCTATTAGAACATGATGATCTATTTGTAGACCTAGTTCACATTCCTACAAAGGATAGGAGATTGCCATGGCTCAAATTCTATTTCCCTTTGGAAAATTTTGATGAGAAGTTCCAAATGGGTGCCACCCTTCACAATGAATAGGTCAAGATGTGGCTATGGAGTGAAGAAAAGATTAGAGATTTTTGGATTTACCATCAAGAATCAAATGCCCTAATGCCCCATTCCAAGACATAGACACAGATGAAAAATTTGATACTCTATGGAGAACAGAACATGATGATACCGATGCAAGCGATGATGAAGATGTTGACCCAGAGGAAGCTAGAAAATATATAGGGAAGGGGAAGGAGAAGGAAAAGGAAGTGAAGACGGCCCCAACACAAAAAACTAGACAAGCAACTAAGCAACCTAGCACAGCTACTCTGAAGCTGCAGGTGACTATATCATGTTCAGGAGCCTCACAAACATGTACATGGGCTGTGAAAAGACCCAAATTAGCCCAACAACAACTGTCGGAGGTCATAGAGGTGGATAATTCTGCACCCATGATCCAGAAGATCTTCGTCAAAATTTGAAGTTTCTCATTTGTCTCCAGAATCAATATCACTAGGAAGAGCTCATCGAGAGCTTTCCAACGGCATTCGTTTCACGCAAATTGGAGTCCATATGAAGGAATTATGGGAAGTCAATTTTTTGGTCAAAATGATGACATGGCATCACCAACACTTGACACTTGATGAGACACATAGCATGTTCGTGGCAGGAGTAGTGAGTTGGCATAAATAAGGATTAAACCATAATTATTAAAAGAAAAAAAAAATTATGGTTTAAAAATAAAATAAAAAAAATAATGAGGATTTAGTGGGATTTGATCCCTTAATCCATGCCTTAAAATCCTCTTTCCTTCCCACTCTTCATGAAAAGGAAAATCCCTCCGTATACATAAATCTTTAAATAAGATTTAATTCTCCTAAATATAAAATCCCTATAAATGAGGATTTTAATCCTTTTAAAATTTTAGAAGCCCATTACATGATAGTTAAGGAGGTTTAAAATAAATTAATGGCCTTAAAATTATATTGGAATTGATTGGTTTTGATAAAAGCCAAAAACTGAAATCTCTTATTTTTAAATTTTCACCCAAATATTTAAAATTTGTAATCCTCCAATTTGTTAAAGAGGTTGAAATAAATCCTCTAAGGCTTGAGAATAACATGTTAAAGGGCTTTAACAAATTATTGAACATTTGAGGATTATTTTAAGGGGGGGATTATTGTTTGCATATGTAAAATAAGGGAGATTATGGTAGATTTGTACTTGTATGGGTAATATTGTAAAATCAATTGGTTAGTAACCAATTGGGGTAATATTGGTGTATAAAAAGGGGTAGAAGTGTAGGATGGAAGCTAAGTGATGGGAGAAGAAAATTCCTTGGAGAAATTTTGCTCAATTTTCGTGCTATTCAGGAGGTTGCTCTTGCGCACTTTCAAGGAGGGATTGTCAAATTTCTTTGTAAACCAAGGGGAGATTATGCCGACATGTTGTACTATTTTTTTGGAGAAGTAATTGGATCAATCCACTCATTGGAGAGGGGCCTGGAGACAGTCATTTTTATGATGAACTCCGTTATCAACTTTGTTTGCATCTCTCTCTCTTTCTCTCATTTTGTTTTCATCACTTTGTTATTTTCATTACTTTTATTTATGTTCATGTGATAATTCTATTGAATCAATTTGGATTTAAAATTGTAATCGTTAAGCATTCTTAAAAAAATTGTCATAGATTCGTAAAACAAATCAAGTTTGGTATCAGAGCTTTGTGTGACTAGTATTGCAAAGTTGGATGCTAACACATTCCAAGAAACAATGAGGTGAAGGTGAACTAGAAGAATACAATCCTGAGATTGGAAAACGAAGGACTTTGCCAACAATGGACAAAACTAAAGTTGGGAAAAGTCCAGAGCAAGAGCTTGATGATAAGTCTTTTCAGCGAGCCTTTCTCGACATGAAGGCTATGGTGGAAGAGCTTTATGTAGAAAAGAAGAAGCGCGAAAAGGGAGATTCTTCGAAGCGAGAAAAGAAGGAAGATCGAAAGGACAAAGGAGGAGAAGATCTAGAAGCTCCATCTCCTCCATCTTCCCCTTCTTCTCTATCTTCCCCTTCTTCTTCTTCCTCTTCTACTACTATTAATCCTTTCAAGAGAAAGTCTAAGCCTATTATTAAACTGGATGTAAAATTTGAATTTCCTAAGTACTGTGGCGAGTTAAATGCCAAAAATTTAGATGATTAGATCCAGTAGGTAGAAGTGTATTGTAGGATTCAAGGCCTAATAAAATATGCTTCTATAATCTAGTTAGCCACTCTCTGGTTGGGAGATGCAACTCTCACCTGGTGGGAGAGTAGGACTCAGGAGGAAATTTCTCGCCATGGTAAGGTCAATATGACTTGGATGGAATTTGTTGTTTCCCTTAAAAAATAGTTTTATCCTTTAGGTTATATGCAACAATTAACAATGAATTGGAAAACCTTTAGGAAAGGTAAGGGTCAGTCTATCCAAGATTACACCCATGAGTTTAGAAAACGGGCTTTTGCTTTAAATGTTCCATTGTATACTTAGGATACACTACTTAAGTACATAGGTGGTTTGCATTCTTACCTAAGGCATACTATTCTAATGTTGAGTCCTAGTAATCTGGATGAAGTGTCATTCCAAGCCACTCATTTAGAGTCAAGGGGTAAGAACACTTTCAATGATAATTTTTTAGAGAAACCATCTAAATCTGAGGGGAATTCTAAGGGTAAAGACAAAGACAAAGATAAAGACAAAGGGAAGAAGACAACTACAGTTAAGAAGGAGGGTGATACACCCACATGCTCCCATTGCAAGAAAGAGGTGCATGATGATTCAAAATGTTAGAAGCTGCATCCCGAATTAAGGGCGAAAAGATATGGAGGCAATAAAGAAAAGAAAAAGACTACTACAGTGATTCAGCAAGATCTTGGATCCAACTTTGGAGATGAAACTCAGATTGTTGCTACTAGGGTCCAAGGTAAAGGGAAAGGTATAATTCTCTCTTCTGATGCAAATGTTTCTAATGAAAATGCAAGTACAATTAAAGTATTTATTCCTCCTAAAGCTAATAAACAATGAAATGAATTGTTTCATATTCGAGTTGTAGCTAAGCACACTAAGATTGACACATTGTTTGATACAGGTTCTCAAGTCAACTTAATATATAAAGAGGTGGTAAAGAAACTTAATCTAGCTACAACACCTCATCCAAATCCATATCCACTTGGATGGGTTTGAAATGATGCTCAACTGTAGGTAACAAATAAGTGTAAATTGAAATTTGCTATCACTGCAAACTTTGTTGATGAGGTAGAGGTAGATGTTGTTCCTTTGGATATTTGCGAGCTTGTGTTAGGGAGTCCTTATCTGTATGACAAAAAATCAATCTTTTATAGGGGGGAGAATAAGTATCATCTCTTTAAGGATGGGATAGAATACATTGTACGTCAACAAAAAGTTAAGACTAATCTTGCACTAATTAATGTTGGTCAAATGAAAAGGTTGGTCAATTCTAGTAAGAACTTTGTATTAATGCTTGTAAAACCCAAAGAGGATGAAAAAGTTGAAGCATTTAAAGGGTGTGATCCAAAGCGTAAAATTGAGATGGTCAAAATAGTTTCTGCTTATAATGACTTATTTCAGGAGCCAAAGGGGTTGCCACCTAAGAGAGAGATACAACATGAAATACAGTTACAACAGGATGTGCCTCTTCCAAACATTGGCATGTACCATTTATCAATTTTGTAGAATGAAAAAATCAAAAAGAAAGTTTAGGAGTTGGTTTAAAAAGGAGTCATCTATCCTAGTACATCTCCTTGTGGTTCTCCAATTGTGTTGGTTCCAAAGAAGGACAGGTCTTGGAGAATGTGCATCGACTATCGAGCCCTGAACAAGATAACAGTAAAGAACAGGTATCCTCTTCCCCGAATTGATGATTTACTTGATCAATTAAAACATGTAATTTATTTCACTAAGGTAGACTTGCATAGTGGATATCATCAGATAAGAATTATAGAAGATGACATTTGGAAAACTACATTTAAGACAAAACATGGACTGTTCGAGTGGCTGGTCATGCTCTTCGGACTTTGCAATGCACCAGCTACATTTATGAGAGTCATGAATGATGTCTTTCGTCCTTTTATTGATGATTTTGTCATATTCTATCTAGATGATATTCTTTTATTTAGTCAAACTTGGGAAGATCATGTAATTCATGTAAAGAAAGTTTTTGATGTATTGAGAAAAGAAAAAATCTTTGTAAAGATGTCTAAATACGAATTCGCTAAGACATCCTTAGTGTACTTAGGCTATGTTGTCACTGAAGTCAGAAGTTTCTTAGGTGTAGTCCAGTACTAGAGGAAGTTCATTGCAAACTTCTCCTACATTGCATCACCATTGCACGCATTGACCAATACAAAGACAACTTTTCAGTGGGGAGGTCCACAGCAGAAGGCCTTCAACACTTTGAAGGAAAAGTTGAGCACAACACCAGTTCTAGCTTTACCAGATTTACACCAACTATTTGAGATCAAGATAGATGCAACTGGATTTTCTATGGGAGCAGTGCTAATGCAAGGAGGTAAACCAATCTTCAATCACTTTGAAACCTTTTCAGGTGTAGTTATTGACTATCCTACTTATGATAAGGAAATTTATGCATTAGCTTAGAGTGTTAAAAAATGGAAACACTACTTAATGGGGAAAGAAATTGTAATTCACACTGATCACCAACCACTTCAGTACTTGTACTCACAATCTAAACTGCAACAAAGTAGGCACTTTAGGTGGATGGGTTTTCTTCAACTGATTCATTTGGTAATTAAGTACAAGAGAGGTGCCCATAACAAAGTAGTGGATATGTTGTCTAGGCCTCCTATTATGAATGCTTTGATTATCCTTAAAGGTAGTTCCATGGTACATGAAATTTTTTAGGAACATTATGCTAACAATGAAGACTTTAAGGAAATCTATTCAGCTCTAATTGCAGACAAACATGTAGAAGAGAAAGATTACTATGTGTAGGATAAACTATTGCATCACTTGGGAAAGTTATGCATTCCAAATGATGAACAAGCGTAGGAAATCAGAGAAGCACACACCTCATTGATTGCAGGATATTTTGTGGTAAGCAAAACAATCACTCAATTACAAAAGTATTGTTACTGGCCTTGTATGCAAGAAACTGTAACTAAGTATATTGGACGTTGTGTTATGTGTGCAACAAGTAAACCTAGCAATAGGAAATTGGGGTTGTACATGCCTCTACCTGTACCATCCCGCCCATGGGAAAGTGTGTCAATGGATTTTTTTCGGGGGTTACCTATGTCTAGGAAGGGACATTATTATCTGTATGTAGTAGTTGATCAGCTCGGAAAAATGTGTATTCTAATGCCTTGTAAGAAACAAGTCACTGCTGAACTAACAACTCAGATCTACTTCCAATTTGTATGGGTTCATTTTGGGTTACCTACTTCTATTGTATCAGATCTAGATTCTTGATTCCTAGGGGAATTTTGGTCAGCCTTGTGGGGACTCATGGACACCAGACTGAAGAAGAGTACAACCTTCCATCCACAGACCGACAGATAGATAGAGGTAGTAAACATGACATTTGTGCATCTGCTCAGAGGGTACTGTAACAAACATCCCAAGTTGTGGGATGAGAGTCTTCATTATGTGCGGCATGCTTACAACCATGCAACACACTCTTCTACAAAGAGGTCTCCTTTTGAGACTTTCTTTGGTTATGTTCCCAAAACACCAATGGATTTTTCTTTGGGAAAAGATGATGTTGAAGATGGATGCCATGATGCAGAGAAGGCTTTAAAGTTCATCCAGAAAGTCCAAGCAATTCATCAGGTAGTGGAAGCACAGTTGGAGAAGATTCAAGCCAAATACAAGGCTCGACATGATAAGCATCATAGTGATCACCATTTTTAGGTTGGAGACAGAGTTTGGTTACATATCAACAAGGAAATAATGCAAGGAGAAGGAAGGAAGCTCAAGTTGATTTGGTATGGTCCCTTTGAGATCTTGGAAATGATTGGAACCAATGCCTTTCACCTTAATCTTCCTCCATACATGCACATCTATTAGGTTTTTAATGTTGAGAATCTAAAGTTATACGAGCCTCCAATGATACTGGATGAAGACACAAAAATTTAGGTTCCATTAGTTGATGATATTTCATCGGAGTACATGTCAGAGTTGCCAGAGGATGTCGTCTTAGACAGAAAAATCAAGACTTCATGAAGAGGAGTTGTTGAATACCTCAGAGTGGGAGTGAAGGGGATGAATCCAAGCAAGGAAAAATGGATGGAGATTGGTAAAGTGAAGGAACTTTACCCTCACTTGCTTTCTAAGTAATCAAGCTTTCAGAGGTCCAAAAGCTCTCCAGTGGGGAGGACTAATCGTGAGGATCTTCGTCAAAATTTGAAGTTTCTCATTTGTCTCCAAAATTGACATCACCAGGAAGGGCTCATTGAGAGCTTTCCAATGGCATTTGTTTCACACAAATTGGAGTCCATATGAAGGAATTATGGGCAGTCAAAGTTTTGGTCAAAATGATGACGTGGCATCACCAAAACTTGACACATGGCATGTGACGTGGCAGGAGTAGTGAGTTGGCATAAATAAGGATTAAACCTAATTATTAGAAGAAAAAAAACCTTATGGTTTAAAAATAAAAATAAAAAATAATAAGGAGGATTTAGTGGGATTTGATCCCTTAATCCATGCCTTAAAATCCTCTTTCTTTCCCACTCTTCATGAAAAGGAAAATCCCTCCGTATACATAAATCTTTAAATAAAATTTAATTCTCCTAAATATAATAATCCCTATAAATGAGGATTTTAATCCTTTTAAAATTTTAGAAGCCCATTACATGGTAGTTAAGGAGGATTAAAATAAATTAATGGCTTTAAAATTATATTGGCATCGGTTGGTTTTGATAAAAGCCAAAAACCGAAATCTCTTATTTTTATTTTAACCCAAATATTTAAAATTTGTAATCCTCCAATTTGTTAAAGAGGTTGAAATAAACCTCTAAGGCCCGAGAATAACATGTTAAAGGGCTTTAATGAATTATTGAAGATTTGAGGATTATTTTAAGGGGGGATTATTGTTTTCATATGTAAAAAAATGGAGATTATGGGAGATTTGTACTTGTATGGGTAATATTGTAAAATCAATTGATTAGTAACCAATTGGGGTAATATTGGTGTATAAAAAGGGGTAGAAGGGTAGGATGGAAGCTAAGTGATGGGAGAAGAAAATTCCTTGGAGAAATTTTGCTCAATTTTTGTGCTATTCAGGAGGTTGCTCTTGTGCACTTTGAAGGAGGGCTTGTCAAATTTCTTTGTAAACTAAGGGGAGATTATGCCGACATGTACTAATTTTTTGGAGAAGTAATTGGATCGTTCCACTCATTGGAGAGGGGCCCGAAGACGTCATTTTTACAACAAACTTCATTATCAACTTTGTTTACATCTCTCTCTCTTTCTCTCATTTTGTTTTCATCACTTTGTTATTTCCATTATTTTTATTTATGTTCATGTGATAGTTCTATTGAATCAAGTTGGATTTAAAATTGTAATCATTAAGAATTCTTAAAGAAATTGTCATAGATTCATAAAACAGATCAACCCAACAAAAGGCAGCTCACAAATGTAGCTTTTGAAGAGGGTTCACAGGAACCTGCAACAAGCCAAGGATCAAAGTCATCTATAGCACAGGTATATTTCTCTCTCCCTCTTTTTGATTCACAATCCCTGGTTTCTTCCATTGTCTCGGTGTTACCTATCACTTCTAGTGTCAGCCTTTCTTTCTCTACTTCTACTGCAATGGTTGTTGGAGGTTTCTCCCAATTCTCCCAAGTGGGACATTTTTCTTTTACTCCCCCATGAGTTACTCCACCTTTCGTCGAAGCCCATTCCGCATACACTATTGCTTTTCCTTTTACATCCATTGCGTCAGCTCCGACCCAACTTGCTCAACAAATGGACTCTGATGTATCTCCACTACCACTGCCGCTTCATAGACTGGGCCTTGGTACATTCCCCCATTCTCCCCACAAATGCTCTCCCTTCTGAAGAAGAAATCAGTCAAAACCACTACTCTCTCGTTCCCTTTTGTTGTTCCTCCCGGTGCACCCTTTTCTAGCGAGCTCATTAGATCTCCAATATAATTTTTGTCGGAGAGCAATAAAACAAGACAATTACGGGCTCTCAAACTCTAGAAGAAAAGGGACAAGGATGCTAAAAGGCCGGAAGAGCCAAAGGTGCAGACACTTTTCAATGAGGATCGGCAATTATTGCATTTTGCAACCATGCATCCGAAAATCATCAAGCCTCAGGGGGAGATGTGACCTGAAGATTACACCATCTATGCTATGGGACTTGATCTGCACATAGCCTGACTACAAGATAAAGTTGAGCTCATGGAAGAGACCCAATGTGTGGTGACCACTGACTTTCTCCAGTCCGGTTGCCAACTGAAGAAGAAAGAAGATGAGATCAAAAATTTCAAGGAGAGGATAGAGGTCCTACTGATGAAGGACAAAGCAAGGGATGCCAAATTTGCATGCTTATCACAACAAGCAGAGCCAGAATAAGCTAGACTCCAAGGGGAACTTGCAAAGTTTGAATCCCAAGATCCCAACCTGGTCATGAATTTGCAGCAGAAAAACCAATAATTATAGGATCAGTTCGCATGGGCGGAGGAGGAGATGCAACATAAGAATGAATAATTTCAGCATCAACACGCTCAATTGGAGCAAATAATGCAGCAAAAGGAAACAGATTTCCAAGGCTGACAAGCTCAATTTGAGAAGGAAATCTAGGAGGTAAGGCTCTCCCTGAATAGGGTATCTTCAACTAGAGGCCAGGCTGAAGAATAAAGGCTTACCAAGTTGAGAACCCTGCAAGATCAACTTTCCACTATGGACAAGAAGATTGCAGAAATGACGCAGAACGTCGGGTCGAGGGATGCAAAAATTGGTCTTTTGAATAATTCTACCCAACCCCCTGTTGCCCAATCATACCTCCTTCTAGTGGCCCAACGACTATATATTTCATATTGGGAAAATTTCAAGGCCTTCTATCTGACTCTTCAACTGACGCTTTAGTTCATGGCGGAGGCAACAAGTTTAAGTAGGGAGGTTTGTAGAATGATTGAGAAATTCCCACAGTTCATTACAGAGAAGGTTCCTCAGGCGGAAAAATTGTTGGATAAGTTGTACACATTGTTGAATGAGGACTTAGTGCACACGGGGATTGAGGACCGGAAGTCAGCTACTAAGATAGGAAAAGACTTCATTTGTTTCCACACAGCCATCCTCCATGCTAGTGATTTCTCTGCCAAATTGGGCCAAACTATGAGCAGCATGCAGGAAAAATTCTCCCAACTGACTCAGATGGGTCTGCCTTCCTCGTTTCTCTTTGATGATTCAGTGGCCACAATGAAGTAGATTGCAATGAATATTGAGGATAAGTAGCAGGACATATCTACTTTTTAGAGCTTCATTCAACCCCCTACTATCGAGGATATTGAGGGCGTCACTCATCAGATAACATGGTTGCTCTTTCAACTTGGGTCCAGGACCAGGATATCCATGAAGCTTTCATTCAAAGAAGTGATCGATCTGCATGAAGTTCAAGAGAATCTGTGTGGCATATCGACGCCATGTGAGGCTGACCGGCTGCCTCTGTAGACTGCTCTCTCAAAGCTTTGACTCCATTGCCCAATGAATAAGACTCTGGTCTTCGAACCAGAAATTTTGAGTTCCTTGTTCTTCAGAGGAAACGCACTTGGTAGTTGTCAAAATTTGTGGATGCAAAATCCCTCAAGCTCCCTTCGGGTTAATAATACTATTTTTCTTGGCTTCTGCCTGTGCCCCATATATTTGAATATCTTCGAGCCTCTTTTTGAAGAGCTTCACCCGGTATCACCACGTGTCCATCACGCGCTCCTCACGAGGATTTCTTCCCTCTCTTCTCTTCCGAGCCCCACCATGCTTCCATGTGTCAGCAACGTGGGCCTTTGAAAGCCTGATTCCCTTTGCTTCTCTATCGAGCTCCACCCGCATGCCACGTAACATTGTTCCACATACACCTTTTGGAAAACCTCGTAGACGGCACTGGTAATGAAGACTTCTCCACATGTCTTATCTGTGGGGGTTTTCATTGTAGGGAAGGAAGGATCAACGACAAGGCCCACCCTATTGCAATGTGTCCTAACAAACTTCTTGGGTGAGTGACACATGTATGCAAGGGATTCTGCTACTTCTACAATGGGACCACCGCCATCATTTGTAGAGGATGCATCTGGCTTGAGGGCAGCTGCATTCCTTGTGATGAGGGAATCATTTTTTGTTACTGGATTTCAGGTGGTGGGATTATTTTCTATATATACTGCTTCTTCTTTCCAAAAACGAGTTTGTAACATACAAAAAAATTGTGAAAAGACACCGAGCCTTTTGTATTATTCTTTGATTATTGTATAAGACTCATAGACTGTACCATGTTGTTCAGCCTTTCTATTTCTTAGCTATTTGATAAAACATTATACTGTGTCAGTATTGTACTAGGTAGTTTATTTGCAGAAATTTTATGATTTCAATATAAGTATTCTGATTTATACCATGTCTTGAATTCTTCTTTTCAATAAATGTGTATGGGAGTTATTTTACGTTATTGGATAAATTATTCAGGTTTTCATCTTTGATTTTTGTTATTCTAAGACATGCAAATTGTTGAACGGGCCCTTAAATACCATCCAAAAGATAGATTTACCATGCCCACACCTACATCTTGGCGCATCGCCTTAGTTAGATCTTTATTTTATATATCTGCTTCATTTTCCCATTCCAAAACCCCAAATCACAAAAGAATCCAACTTCTTTAAAAACGTGGAGGTCACTCAGTTTAGCACAATTGGTCCCCCCATTAAGTGAGTTTCCCATAAGACTGTTGCTTATCAATTTTTGGCATCAATAGTATCCATTGCATGGAATTTGACTCCAAAAAAAAGGAGTATTCTTGCTCATACCAAACATACAAAAACTTTGTTACAGTGTATGGGTGAGAAGCTTCAAAACATTTCAGACCAATTGCATGAGAGGTATGAAGAACCTAACATGCCACCGCTACACGAAAAATGCCCCAAAAATAACTTCCACACAAACAACAAAGCAAGTATTCACCATGGTAGTATTGCAAAAGCATCCAAAAATTAGAATGGAATCAACGATCAATGCCCACATTCCTTCCTCTCTAAATCCTTATGGGAATCCTCGAGAGATCCTGGGAATGTTACAGTAAGATAAATCAAAAGATAAGATCATAAAAGATAAAAAAAAATGCTATTATATCACTTGCCATAGATGTTTGATGTTTCAAGGATGTTATCCATTGATGATGTCTATTTTAGGAATTCTTTATCCATTAAGACATATGTCAGGATGTTGATGATGATTCTAAAAAGGTAGGTAGTTTAACACTTAGGCATTGTTTTATCTAATAACGATCAAGTCTTCATAATTTTTTCCTTGGAGGGTTTTTGGATTTCGATGTCGCTTTTCTTGTCAATTGCTTTGTCAAACGGTGAAGATGATGATTCATTTATTATGGATGGATAGTTTATTGTGAATAGGCGATGACAAAGATAGGATTTTTGAATGTTTTTGTGCTTTTGAGATTATTTGATGTTGTTTTCGTTGTTTTCAAGATATTCAAATTTTTTTGGTGTTTTTGAGAGATTTAGAGACCAAGAGGAGGACCTAAGGGGACTGACCTAGTGCCTCAGGGGCACATCAATTGATGTCCTTTCCTATGTTCAATCTCAAAGATAACATAGTTCGACTTACCACGACTAACACTATTTTTGGCTTTTCTAAATTTATGAATGTTTTGGAGTTTTCAAGGTTATTTGGATTTTTTTAGATTTTTTGATTGATAAAGAGACCTAAAGGGACTGACCTAGTTCCTCAGGGGCTCATTGATTGATGGCCTTTCCTACATTATACACGTAGAGACAACATAGTTCAATATTTGACTCAAAGAGTACAATGTTTTTGGAATTTTGATGGTTTTTCAAATGTTTTTTTTGGATTTTGATGGTTTTATGAATGTTTTTTATTTTGATAGGCTTTTTCAAATGTTTTTTTTATATTTTCGCACAATGTTGACGAGCGTATATGGATATGTGATGATATTAGTGATCTATTTGGGATTTTATTGAAAACCAAGCTAGGATTAGATAAATGAATTCATTCAAAATGAAACCAAAACAAGGATTAGAACCCACCTACTCATGAAATGCAATTTTCATAGCTATGAATTCAAACAACACTATGTATTCAAATTGAAACACAAATGAATTCAAAACATAACAATCTTACTATCCCATGGTGGAGTGTATTTGTGTTGATGATGATATGTTGGATTGCCTTTCAACACAAAGCCTCCATGAATTCAAAAGCTTGATATGACCTAGAATGCAATGGTGAATGCTCAAATTTTCTTTAGACTCATTTGAACATGATCTCTTCACAAATTCTCTAGATGAATTATGAAGGGATGAGTGTTCTTTTATAGGTTTGATGAAAATGAATCAATGAATAAGATTGAGTTAGAAATCCCACAAAGAAGGGTGGAGATTGATCAAAAACACCCACAAAGGAGAGTGAATCAAGGAGGATGGATGGAGGAGATTAGTTAGAACTCAAGCTTGCTCCACCATTTTAGGAAAATGGTTGACATATTTAAGATCGATGGATGAGGATTGATTTCAAGATCAAGGGCCATAAATGGTTGAGACAAGTTGGTTGAGATATTTTAAAATGGAATATTCCAAATTAATATGCCTTGTGGAGGGAAAATAGGGTAATTAAATAATTAGGAATTATTTAACTCATGTGACAAGAATATTAAAGGGTAGAATAATTAAATAATGAAGGATTATTTAATCATAATGGGATAGAAGAAATATATGTGACACTAATTAAATAATTAAAATCATTCAATTAGGGTGATGAAGGGGAATATTAGTGTTGAAAAGGATGAATTAATTAAACAATTCAGGATCATTTACTTAATAGAGATAAATAGGGTTAATTGGTGAAAATGATGTTAAAAGAGGATTAATGATGCAAATGAAGCGAAATGCAAGGATAATGATGAAAGTGATGCTGATGATGGAAAAATGTGATTCAAGATGTGTGATATTTAAGGCATTTTGACATGTCTACAACCTTAAATATAGACAATGATATTAAAAATAAAACTCAATGTGAATGTACAACATATATATTTTGTACAAGCAAGAAGGAAATAATACATATGAGATATATTTATGAATACATTTTATATGCATATGAAGCCATTGTGGAAGAAGGAAAGGAAGTAGATACTAATTATAAATAGGTTCTTGTTATGTTTATTTGTACAAAAATATTGTAAGTTTCCTAAATAATGTATGGTGGTTGTGGTATTGTTAAACCCAAAAGGGGTTTTCCCCTTTTATATATTGTATAATGTTTTATATTTGTATATTCTATAATTTTTATTTTGTTTGTTCTCCATTTCATATTTAATGGTTAGTTACTTATATATTTTATTCTCAAAAATTATCTTGTATTAAAACTATATTTTATAAATTATATGAGCATGTACCAAAGTGTCGTTCTCTTGAACCCTTAGTTGGTTCTCCTTATTTTCTTAATTTTATATATTTGGACATTCATCATATCCCACATTATTTTATGTTGTCCTTCCTCTCTTCCTCTTTTGGTTTGGCTCCTTATAAATCTACGGTCTTCTCATCCATATGACCTATAATTTTCCTTAGAATACTTGGTTGTGATTCATTTTTGAAATACTTAGCTAATATTTATCTTCAAGTTATTATCCTAATATAGACATCACTTTCTTACATATAGCTAATCATTTGGGTAGATCCATCTCTTTCATCTTTTAGGAATATATTTTACTTGGGTAGTTTTGGTCTTTTGTACATTAGAATTTAGCCTCAAACTTACCATCCATGCCTTTATAAGGCTTTTCATGCTCTACTACACCCATCTTGAACTTCTTGTGTGGATGGAAACAAATAGCTATCCCTTAGGAATATTATTTTAGCTCCTTTTTGGTTTCTATTCACCTTTCCTTCACCATATTTATCGCTTCAAATTCCCTTGGAATATCTTATTTATCACCAAACAAAGTATACAATATTTCTATATGAGTTTATTTTGACAAGGTGTTCCCACAACCCATCGCTTCAAATTCCCTCAGAATATCTTATTTATCACCAAACAAAGTATACAATATTTCTATAGGAGTTTATTTTGACAAGGTGTTACCACAACCCATCCTTACTCCATGGTTGCACCTTTGATCCACAAATCACCATTACACTTTTCAAATGCATGGAAACCTTCCCATAATTAATGTCTTTCCTAGCTCACTTGTGTGTTCACTCCATGTGCTACAAGTCTATATCTAATAGGGATAATTTCAGCTAAAAGAGTTGGTGTATCTATTCAATGGACTTGTACATCATAGAGCTCCAACTATGCAAAAATTATTGATATTGGAAAAGTTTATTCTTGAAATTCTAAAGTTTCATTCATATTCTCCAAAGCATAAGCTTACCTCCCTTTAATATGTTAATACAAAGATAATAATTACGTGGATGCTTATTTTCCTTATGTCTATGTATATGTAAAACCATAACACAACTTCTTGGGGATGTGATAGAGTAAGTTGCAAAAGGTCAATAAAAACTAATGATTTTTTTGTTTGATGATCAATAGGATGAGGTGGAGGTCACCTTCACCTTCTCCTAGCTTATTGGGTCCTCTATACACTTATTCTCCTCATGATTCTCTTTTTCTCATTTAGAGTGTTCAATTGACCGATGATTAGAGGGAAGGGGGTAGAGGAAAATGAAAACTATCAAAACCCATAGGAAATATCTAGTTGAGACCACAAAATACTAGGTTGCTCTATAGTAGGGAAGTTACTTAGATTTTAAATGGACTAGTGGTGTGTGTGATTGGTTTGTTTTCACTAACTTAAGTTTTTTAATTTTGAAGTTTTCGGTAGTTTACAATATTTGACAAGAAATGTAAAAGTAATTTGAAGGAAATTTATTCATCTTGTAGGGAAAATGAAAATACAATTAAATCTATGTTTTATATTTTCAAATATGGTATGAATAAATGCAACTAATCATGAAGTGCAATCTAGGATGAAAGTGGTTCTTGTATTCCTTTCCCTAAATGGTTTTTCTATTTGTAAAATAATATTTCACAATTGCCACTTTACAAGAAATTAGGAAATCAACTCTTACAATAATACAAACAAATAAATCTCAATATAAATCTAAATAATCTACTTTTCAATAAGTAATTTTTCATTTTTAATATTTTCAAATTTTTACTCTTATAAACATTATGCTAAAGTGGAAGACAAGATCCACATATGCATGCTAGTTTATGATTTTTTAATATTTTTGAAGATAATGTTTAATGCCATATTTTTTACCTTTTACCTTGAGGCACAATGTGAGGTTCGTGTCTACAATATTTCCTAAATTTAATGTTAAATAAAAATTTATGATCTAAAAAATGAAATATTTTATCAATTCAAAATAAAACAAGAAATAAATAATCCATAGATGGTTTGAGATTTTTCTATTAAAACTAATGAAAAATTCCCCTTCACAAACATTATGTACCCAATGTCTTCAAATTTCAAATATTTCATTAAAATGAGAGTAATCACTAATTTCAATAAAATATAATCCCTTACAACAAAAAAAAGCTTGATTACCTTCTCAAACTCAATGAAATATTTCTATATGTTTTGTCAAAAAATAAAAGGAGATTCATGTTCACTAGTTTTATGTGTGTTGTTGAAACACTTATGACAATAGAAACTTAAATAGTGTTGGAATACAATTTCAAAATGTGATGGTTTATTCTAGTGTTCAAATGAAAGTTTTCTTCAAAAAAAATTTGCAAGTACTAACAAAAACATAATTATTTGGTTTTGTTAGTATTAACAACATAACGAGAAAGATATAATCCTATGAATTAAGAGAAAGACCCTCCCTCATGTAAAGAAAATGAACTCATGATGAATAAATAAGGAATATATTTTCTAAGGTAGATAAGAAAATTAAAATTTTCTAGGATGATATTTCAGAGATCATTGCTATAGATCATTCCAGTTATTTAAACCAAAGTTTGGAAACTATTTTAAAAAAACACATAATATCACGAATAGTTATTTAAACACATCAAAACACAAAGGAAACTAAGGAGAAAATTGATCTAAACTATTACAAACTAAACAATATAATTTAGTTACAAACAACAAATTGTACAAAAGATATTAAACTAACTATCCACATATGTGTTGGTGCATTATTTTATTTTTGCATTTAGTTAATTACTTTATTACATATTATGCATCTAGGGTAGGATAAACTTACTTAGGTAGGTATCTACTTAGGTATATTATACTTGTATCATGAGACATGTACTCTCCTAGTTTGGCGGAGATGTTGTGTACACATGCAAGTACATCTCCTATTATCTTACATTCGTTGTACATTCATATTTCTTGGTGATGTAGCCTCTACATACCCACTTGTAGCTCTCATTTGAGTAATCAATACAATCTAATATATAGTCATTATGTATTTACATCCTTTGAAACAATATAATTATTCTCTCATTTTGATTCTCTTTGTGTTTTGATTAAAGCTCCTTGATTTTGGCTGACTATCTTCATGATCAAATATTACATGGTCTTATATCTTGTAGGATTTTTGATTGAACTAGTCTTTTTACAGATCTAGGTTGCACATAATTGGGTTGAATTTTACCCTTCCATCACATACTGAAGGCCCAAAAGCTTGTAAATTAACCAATACTTTGTCAAAATTAGAGCACTTGGGCCAAGACCCTTAATTTTCTTTGTTATTTTTTCTCCTAAAAAAATTCCCTATTTCTATAAGGTTGTATGCCTCACACAAATATAGAGAAATATATTTTTCTAGATCCATTATAAAAATTATTATGAGAGATTTCAAACAAGTGGTCATAGTAAGGCTTTGGAATCATATTGGGAAAGATATGATGGTCTAAATTCAACATTTGATGCCAATTTTTGATGGATTTTTCTGTCATAAATTTTAGGAAAATTGTTAGATCTTGATATATGTTGTAGGTTGAAGTAGATAAATATTTTCAACATTGTAGCTTTCTTTGGCATCAGTAACATGTCAAAATCAATATAACTTTATAATTTTTGGCAAGTGGCAATTGTACATGAACAAAATATTGAGTGCCAAAATAATAATTTGTTGGAGGGATCTCTTGAATGAGTGATTTTGGGGAGGAGTGTCATCTTGTGATAGCTCCTTCTTTCAGTTCTTTGGGTTGTGTTGATTTCTTCTAATTTTATCATGGGAAATCTTTAAATTCCTCACCTAACTCCATACACTTATTCATCATTGAAAAAAATTATATGGAATCACTTATGGAGTCAAATTAATACTACTTGAATACAATGGAAACCACTCTTGAACCAATATATTCTAAGGAAAAGAGGGCATGGATTAATGAACATGATAAAGATATTTTATATTCATGTAAATTTGTTTCATTTTGTCCCCAATTTCAAGTGAAAATTTGTGATACACCTAAGGAGGCATGGGAAAATCTTGCTAAATTGTATTGATCAATTTAATGAGATTAAGAGTTACCAAATTCATGAATCTTGATCCAAATAGTTTTGACAATATCCACCATTAAGCTACTAAGGTCAATGATCTAATAACACAACTCAAGGAATGTTGTATTGATAAAAATAACACATAATTAGTTCTTAGTGTTATTTCCAAAATTTGTACATAATTTGTAGTTTTTATTTCTAGCTTTCATGCCCATTGAATTTTTAAGGAAAATGCATATGCAATGCCCAAATTTGATGATTTTTTTGAAATTATAATTCAAGAACAAGGGGAAGTTAATCCAAATGGGTCTCATCAAGTTTTCCAATTTGCATGCATTAATGTCTAGTGAGTCTAATGGATAAAATAATTAGGGATTCTTGAAAAGAAATAAAAGAAGAAAAATGAAAATCCACACAAAGATATAAAACAATCATATAAGAATGAGAAGCCCAAATGTGTATATTGTAAGAAACCAAGGTATGATGGATACCAATATTATGCAAACCAAATTAAGGAGTTGAAGCATTTTCTAATGAAGAACAAAATCAACTTCCCTTGAACTATGTCAAGAGGTTCATCGTCTTCTTATAATTTAGAGTTAGAGAGATAGAAGACACAATTACTTGTCACAATTAAATATTTTGAGGCAATATATTGTTTTATAGAGTATATTTTCTTTATTTGAGACAATATACACCACATATCTTGATGGATAACAACACATACATGCATTTTTATGGGAGGGGATATATTGACATGAGAAAGAGATCCTTCAATGATATTCTTTGTATGCATTCATTGTCTACTAATCTCCTTTCTATCTATTAGATAACACATGATGGGATAGGGAAGAGTGTTGATTTCACACCTGATTCTATGTTCATTTAATATTTGTAGACTATAGATATTGTTGCAATTGCAGAGTAGATGATTGGTCCATATTATAAACATTTTCGTATTTTTCTCTTGATGTTCCTTTAGCTAATGTTCACACTTAGGAATTTAGTGTGGACACTTTTGAGGAGATATATTATGGTCATTTGAACCTTTAATTCATTTTATTGACTAGTGTTCTAGAGACACATGATAACATTTGATCTCCTATTTCTTCTATCGAGTCTAGTGTTTTTGTATCTATGGATTGCAATGATTATTTTAGTAAGACCATATACATAATATTCTAAATATAGCTCCTTGGGATGAGTACTTGACATATGTAGTTGGTTTATTTTGTGAGTCCCTTATTGTGGATTTGGATGACATTCTTGAGGACATTCACTTCCTCTTTTATGACACTTCTTGTGTAATGGGTTTAGTGGAAAATCAATTAAAAGCACAATTAAATCAATTAGAGTTAGAAATCTCAAACACCCACGCGAAAAAGATTGATGAAAACCCACTAACTAATGAAATTGAGTGCTCCTACTTTAGAAAATGACCATCAAAATCATAATTAACATTCAAAATCAAATTCAAAAGAAGTACAAACCTAACATTCCAATATGAATTGTGTTGATTTGATGTTGGATTGCTCAAACCTTAGAACCCATTGTTGCAAAATCTTGAATTGACCTAAAAGATGCTCTAAATGATCATAAATGCTTAGATTCAATGCTCAAAGTGGCATGAATTGATTACAATGCTTCTAGGTGATTTGAAATGGAGAGAGATTGCTTATTTTATAGATTTTTGAAAATTAGATCGAGGGTGGAGATCAAATCGAGATCAATGGTTCAAAATGAATCTTGAAGATCAAGGGTTAGGATTAATTGAGAGGTTTAGTTTACTCAAAATATCTCCTTAATTTTAGGGAAAATTCCTTAGAATATTTTTTGAAAAAGAATATTCCTTAGAATATGCTTTTGAGAGGGAAAATTAGATAATTCAATAATTTAAAACTATTTAATTATGTGAGGAAGAGAATATTCCTTTTCAAAAAAATAATATTCTATGTGCAAGTGGAGGGAAGAAAATTAGATAATTAAAAATTATTTAATTATGTGAGATAGAAGAAAATTGATTTTTTTCTAATTAAATAATTAAAAAAATATTTAATTAGGAGGGATAGGGGAAAATTAGTAAAAAGTGATGAAATAATTAAATAATTAGAAATTATTTAATTAATAGAGGAAATGAGGTGATTTTGAGGGAAAATGATGAAAAATGGTGAAAAGTGATGAAAATGATGAAAATGATAGAAAATGATGGAAAATGAGGAAAAGTGATGAATTAGTGATGAAAGTGAGGAAAACGATGAAAATGCAATGTTAGTTAATGTGTGATACATTCAAGAATTTTCATATGTCTACATTTTGCCCCTCTTTGAGGTAATGTACTTGCTACATTGTTTAAAAGATGATTGTTGCTCATAGAAAATTTTGAATTTTTTTTTATGCCCTACTGTTCCCCAATGGATGAAAGGAAGATGGTAGCATGCTAGAATACCCCCTTGAGAGATTGGAAAGAGAAAAAATAATTTTTGGGTCAGGCTCATGACAGGATGACAAGATTGGTTCCAAAGAGAAGAAAGCAAAAAATCAAGCCCTAGGAGACCTAAAGACTAACTAGGAGAGATAGACAAAGATGCAAAATATGCTATTAGGGAAGCTAAGAGTGAAACCCTAGGGTTTGGGCATCATATATATGCATTTGGGTTCAATTCAGCCTCATTTTCACACTTTGAGTTGATAGATTCTAGAGCTTTGTGAGATTTCCTAGCTTCAAATCTTACAGCATCCCTGCGACTATGACACACACAGTTCGAGCTACACATTATGCAAAGGAACTCCATAATTTCTAGCATCCAACTAGAGCAAGTGCCTCAGTATGTGACTAACCCTTTTTTCCTAGCACGTAGTTTTAGGTAGCTAAATGTAGGGTTAAAATTAGGAAAAAAATACATCACTTTTCAAGTGGCACAAGTTTGTAACCCGATGTGTCCTTTTCAATCCCAACATGATGCTTTTGAAACAAGTTTCAAGTTTCTACAAAAGAATTGGGATAGGAAATTTTGTAGCGTGTTTGACTGTTAAGGTGTGATGCGTTAGTAAAAACTCTCGCATCTATTTTAGGAAAATGTTTTTTTTGCAAAAAGTCTCATGTTTCACTGGCATCAAGTAATGCTTTTAGAAAAAACGTTGCTTTTGTTTTAGGGTAAATTAGACTTAGTTTTTTTTGCATTTTTTGATGATTTGATGTTGTGAGCGATATGATTGCAAGTTGTTCTAGACCCTATTCTCTCATGTGAGTGATGACTCTTAGGAAATAATGCATCATAACCTAGAATCTTAATTCATTTCTGACATAACCCCATGAGAGATAAACATGCATACAAGTAAACATAATGTATACATCAAATAAAAAAGCCACAATATAACACAAGATATACCCTCGAAAAACCCTCAAGAGGAAAAAACCTAGCCTCCAAAAGTATATGTACTACATCTTATTATTCAACAATAAAATAATGCAAGAGTTACAATGAATACCTCTAAAGCATCAAGCCTCTCCAATGCATCCTACGTGTCCAAGCATGAATCTGCAAATCCCATACCATGCTTCACATACGCACTCCTTAGAAAGACTCAATAATGATAGCCCACTCACCCATCCAACCTTAACCAATAAAAATATGTTTTCTTTTATAGATTCAAGCTCACACAAATACAACCAAGTGGTAATATAAAACTATGTGTCATAAAACCATGTGAACACAAAACCACTAATCCCTTATTTAATATTGGGTACTAAGCTTTTACTTTATTAAATGTTCCCCAATATTAAATTATTATCCCATGTCTACCACACATTAAATAATAATACAATGTTACAATACAACATATAGTGGCGGTGCAAGGCACCATAACTCTTAATGGAAAAATGATGCAAAGTGTAAAATGTTAGGTCATTTTGTTGATAATAAGGTCTTGAAGACCATTTCTAATGTATGAAAGGTGTTTTGAGTCAATGTTAGGTTAATTTCTAGGTGGATGATTGAGTCATTTTTGTAAAATGTTGCAAAATTGGAAAAAGTTGTCAAGGAAATTTTCCAATATTGGCTTTAAGGGAAGTTCAACGGTCAAGGATTTTAAAATTTAGTTTGTAACTGTTGGGGTAGGCTTGTAAATGCATAAAAATCTTTATTTCATCATTGGAGGAGGTTGTTGATGTAATTTTGAAATTTTGAATAACAAAGCTCTTGTTTTCTACATTTTCAAGGAAAAATTTGTTGCTATAGCAAACAGTATGGTCTTGTACGACCTGTAAGTGATCAAATTTTTTTTGAAATTGATGGAGGTATGAATCCTTGTTATTTTTCTTCTTACTTTATTTTATTTCATCAGGATTTGTGTGAGTTAGAGCAAATTTTCTAAAAACTGCTTGGAAACCCTAGTTTTGAGGGTTTTAGTGCAAAAAAATGATTTGTGACCCATTCCACCAATGAAAATGCTTGATAATTGGTGGAATTGGGTTATATAGGGTGTATTTTTATTTCATGGTGTTGGCAGGAGCAGGGGGGGAGGTCTGATGAAGATTAAGTGATGCCCTAGGTGGAAAACCTCTTGTTTTGGGCATAAAAGGTTGCATAGGAGTAGGTTTTATAGAAAAGGTGTTTGGAAGCCATTATACTTGGTAGGATTTTAATTTTTAGACCCCATATGATGTTTTGGTGGCTTTAGAATGCATAATTTAGGTTAAGAGGGTGCAAAACCAATAAGTGCCTTGTTGAGTGAGCCTAATTAGGCCTTGTGGGCAGTGTAACAGTCACTTTTTGAGGGATTTGTCTCAAAACAATCATACCTTCACTCTTGATATGCTATTGAATGCCAAAAAGGGTATCTAGAATAGTGATTGGTTTTTTGGTTTGAGGCCTTATTTGTAAATTATGTCAAAAAAAGGGTGTTTGTTGTGCTACTAGACAAAATGGCAATTTGTGAAGAAAATCTTTTGTTTGATGTGTTAGGGTTTTAACCAGTGGTTGTTCTAAGTTGTATTGTGATCCCGCCCCCTACTCTACATCAATTGGTCCCCAAATAATTACCTAGTGTGATTAACCACACCGCCTAGGTGCATCATTACAACATTATAATATAACATTTTATGCAATGGTGTACAACACCATATCTCAACATTCTCACACTTTTATACATTGCATAAGGATAAATACATGAAATACATCATCATATCCATACATTAAACCACATGAACCTCCATAATGTTATCATGGTCCATCAAGATACCTGCAATAAGAACAAATTGACCACCATCTCAAGCAAGAACTCCTCTCATCCTCCAACGTGCCACCTATGGAAGAAAAGGAACATGCTAAGGTGAAGATGCACCAATCCAAGAATGAAAGCATCAAATTGAAGTGATGAAAAATGATCCAACCAATTTGTTTTCAACTGTAAAAACCCACATGATCAAAAATAGCATCCACAATGCATGCTAATACATCCAACCATCCATACCCCCTAGGCATCAACAATATCAATAAACTTATGCCAACAACATATGCAACCCATGAACCATAATCACAAGCTCCCTATATCAAACCTTTCAATGAAGAACATACATATCCAATAACTCCTACTAAATGGGCAATGTAAAATCATATCAAGTCTACCAATCAACATTATATCAAGGTGTGATAAATGATGAAAATATGAAGTACCAAGAACAATAACAATGATCCACTCATGTAACCCAAATAGTTGCATAATCTCTCACATTTTTCCACCATCCTCCCAAATCATATGAACATGAACCTCCAAGAAGGAACCATGAAGAGAGAAAACTTGTAAACTGTAGCATGTCCTACCAACACCTCAAAAGTGTAACAATGTGTCAAGTATGATCTCCTAACAGCCCCAAATGAGAAGCCTCAACAAGACCCAAACAAACATTCAATCTCTTAGATCAAACAACATATGAATCATGTACAATACCAACATGGATGTAAGCCTCTCTAACCAAGAAGATCAAACTCAAAGTAACCATTCCCAAATTTGGAAATCAGCCCATAAAAAATCTCCTAAACTCCTTATCAATGAATAATAACATAAGCTCAAATGCACAAGGAGATAACCATGCCAAAAATCTCTCAAAATGAAACCTCTAGAACTAACTATTCATAGCTCAAGATCCATATCTATGAAAGTTAAATCATCATAAACTCATGCTAAACAATCCTCAAATGAGTCTCCCAAAATCAATCACCATGAAATAATTCATTCCCATGAGAAATCAAAGCATGAAATGGAACACATCAAGAATAGGATGGGCAATACAAGTATTATATAATAAATAGTCGAGTAGACCAAGAGTGGGAATGATAATGATCCTCTGGGATAACCAAGCCATCATGACTCACTCCAATAACAATCTCCTTTATCGGTCCATCATCAACTCACACCCATATCCAGGTGCAAGCTCCTTAGTCTTCCTATTGAAACCTCCAAAGAGTAATTGTCTCAAGAAAATGTCTCTAATCACAAGAGAAATCTATCCTCGCCCACGTCTCCAAGTATCCATGAGAACCTCCAACCGATCAATACATACCAAACTCCAAATGCAACATAGTACCATCATTAAGTAATCAAGCAAATGATCAATGTACTCAATACCAAGAGAACCTACAAGATAAATTTCAAAGCTCCAACCACAAAATTAGGAACCTATCATGACATCCATGATCTAACCATCTCCTCCTGGGAGATCACATGCACTAATGAATACATCCTAGTCTCAAGAAAACCTATATCATTCCAAACCTCTAAACTGGTATCAAGAGTAAACCATGACACAATACCAATCACACTCTAAACCAAGAAATACTATCTCCAATCACATGAAGATAACCATCTCCTCCATGAATATCATCCAAGTCCACACACACTCAACTGTGATCCCAACAACTCTAGAGAACAAGTGAAACCAAGATCTCCAAACTAAGAAGATACATACAACCACCATAAAACCATCACAAACCAATCCAACACCACCAAATCATCACTATCAAACCCACTAAAAGTGTGTAACCAATGAATGTACCAAACTATCATGAAATTGTTATAAAACCACATGCTACAAGTCCCATGAAGCGACTAATCAAGTACTCTAACCATCCATCCTCTCACTCCAAAGCAACATACCAATGTAAAAATGACCACAAGCAAGGCCAACTAACAAAGTCTGAAACAACAATGAATCAAGCCTAGTGGATATAGACAATCCAAATTTGAGTCATCCCACTACAATCAATAGGATACACATACCTACCAATCACATAACTCGTAGATCCAATCACTGAAACATGCAAACTCATCATCACATTAGTAACTTGAAAATTGGGATATCAAAGAAGATAATCCTATAGACATCAAGACTCAAACACCAAATCAACCATAGATCTAATTTTCCAAACATGTCCACAAATGAGCAATCATAGTCAAGGAACCAAATAAGCATCCAAGAGATAAGAACAACCTCCTAACACCAAACAACCACATACATGATCATGTTGTGCTAATGCATAAATGTACCTGCATACCCATGACACCATAACCATAGCCATTGATATACCTAAACTCAACTATCACCCGTACGAGACTCCAAGTCTCCACTCATGTCAAACCATGTCCTCAAAACTGAAGACAATCTGTGTACCTGTCACCATCAAAGTCCAACTTTTAAAAACACCTATAAACCTAGACCAAGAAGCACCAAACTAATAATCAATTGTACCGCCACAAATATAATATTAAAACATGTACTCCCTCAAGGTTTCACCTCTTGACTCATCTGAATTCTTACATAATCACACCCTAAATCTCAGGCTCCTACAAGTGATCAAACAAGTTTACATATTTTCCCTACACCACAAACTAAAAATATGACTAATCCACTATTTATTGCACTGCATATTCTTTCCAATGCCTATTCCAAATTGAAAATTCGATTATGTATGCAAACGTTATGACTAAAATTGTGTACAAGAGAACATCTAGATTCTAGGTCAAAATACTAATAAAAAATAAAAATTAGGAAACCAAACCTATACCACTCCATAGTTCTTAGAATCACCTTTCTAACGGGTATAGGAAGTAAAAAATCTAACTCCCGTGGAAAAAGTTATGATTTTTTGAAAAAACCTGCTATATTTTGTCCAATTTGGCCTAAAGGTGGCCTATTGGCGATGCCCAGGCTGAGCCACCGGTAGCTCATTGATGGTGGTAGTTGGCTGGTGGTGCTTAGGTGGTGCTGCACTAGCGGTGGCACTTAGTACTAGTGATGGATTTGAAATCCATATCAAATTCATTTTAATTTTAAAACCCTTTTAAAAACTCAACGAACTTTACAAAGAATTATTTTTTTTTAATAAAAAACTTGGTGGTTTATTTTTTTAAGGGTGGATCCATGGGGGCTAGGGAAGGGTTCCCCATAGGACCCCCTTCTAGCTGTAGTTTTTGACGTTATTCGACAAGGTTGCTAGTGAGGTTGACACCTCGGACCGGTAGTACCTGTCAGTACCACCTGTGATAGTAGGTTGTGATCAAAGTAGAGGGGGACCCAACAACTAATTTTTTTTGTTTTTCAATTAATTTTTAAATAAAACCTTTTCACAATATATTTTTTGGATTTTATAACAATTTTTCCACTGTAGTTTTTTTAATTTATTTTTTCTACGAATGGGATTTTGCAAGTCGTACATTCGTATGGTCTATGGCCATTTTTTTTTTTGCTTTTTTCCCAACTTGGCTAAACTAGGTTCAATTTTATGCTTATTTTCATGTCTCCAATCTCCTGGATCCAATGGTGAGGTCTGCTTTGTTTAAAGAGGCCATTTGCAAAATTTCCTCTACAAAACCTTGATATAAAACTCAATCCAAGAAAACTCTTTTCACCCATATTTTTCAAGCTTCAAATCTACAATAAAACCAACAAATTTTAATAACCCAAAAGCCCAAATCTAAAAAAAAACACCTACAACATGCATTCAATATCTTGTAATTCCTCTGATCTATCATGCATGTCCATGGATTCAACTTTGCAAAAATCTACTCAAAAAAGGGTTATAACTGAAAACATAGAAGCTCATGCTTCCCATCAACCATGAAAGCTCCAATACCACTTGTTAGGAAATAATGCATCATAACCCATAATATTAATCCATTTCCTACATATTAACCCCATGAGAGATAAACATGCATACAAATAACCATAATGCATAGATCAAATAGACAAGCCACAAGATAACACAAGACATACCATGGAAAAATGCTCAAGATGGAAAAACCCAACCTCCAAAAGCACCCATACTCCATCTTATCATTCAACAATAAAACAATACAAGAGTTACAATAAATACCTCTAAAGCATCAAGCATCTTCAATGCATCCTCATGTGTCCAAGCATGAATCCACACATCCCATGCCATGCTTCACATATGCACTCAAAAAGACTTAGTAATGACAACCCACTCACCCAACCAACCTTAACCACTAAACATGTGCTTGATTTTATAGATTCAAGCTCACACAAATACAACCAAGTGGTAAGATAAAACCATACATGCCACAAAACCATGTGAACACAAAACCACTAATCCCTTATTTAATATTGGGTACTAAGTTTTCACTTTATTAAATATTCCCCAATATTAAATTATTATCCCATGTCTCCCACACATTAAATAATAATACAACATACAACGATCCCCAAATAACTACCTAGTTTGGTTAACCACACCTCCTAGGTGCATCAAAACTAAATAATTATTTATTTACAACATTATAATATAACACTTTATGCAATGGTGTACAACACCATATCCCAACAATGATTGCAAGTCTTGGATTGGATGGGAGGATTGATAGATATTGATGTGGAGTTTCTTTTGGTTGTTGGATTATATTATGTTGGTTACATGTTAGAGCTCCAAACCCATCTAGCATTGATGACCGCACTAGTTGAGGGATGGTGATCAAAGACATCCTCATTCCATCTACCCACTAGAGGGGCTACTGTCACACTTGAGGACATGTGGTAGATTCTAGGGGTATCCATCCATGGAGAGAGGGTCATCTATGATGTGGATCATGATGAGGAGGCCCTAGAGTGAGTGATGGGATATGATGAGCAAGAGGTAGATGATGGACAGATTTATTTATGATAGTATATCACTAGGGTCAGTGACACCATCATTTTCATGGCTAGCTTCATTTGCGGGAAAGTCATGCCCGATAGGAGATTCAAGGATTTTGGCATCAGATGGGGTTGGGTCCTTGAGAGGATCATGAAGGAGGGATGTCTCTTTATATTGGGTCCTTGCATGCTTTCTCACCTATACCATGACATGAACCAGGTGGTGTGTAGATCTACGACTAGTTTATTAGCAAGTGTTACACTACTGTACATATGGGCTTGGGAGTATGTTGTCATGCTTGGACTGATTAGGGAGGTAGTATGTGAGGTAGGTTATCCATTGGTGTATTGATACGATACACTATTGACACAATGACACCTAAGAGACCTCGACTATTGGAGGCACATCATTGACGAGATAGTTGAGTTTTGATGGCAATCCTAGCTATAGATAGAGGCATGGGATGATGATGGTGAGAATATCCTATATTGCAAATAGATGAGGTGGTTGATCAACCAGACTCAACACATTTTAGAGTGCTATCTACCTAATAGGGTCAAGAGATAGTTTGGAGAACAACAAGATGTACTTTTTGATGATTATCATGCTATATTTTCTCGTATTGTCTAAGATATCATAGATTGGGGGCCTATGCCCTCTCCACAGATGACAATTACAGAGTTCACTTAGCTATCCCAAGTTCAGTGGATCTAGGAAGATGGATAGGAGGATCCAAGCACCACTCCAGGTTATGACACACAATGGGTCCCACAAAGACCCATTAGATCTATAAATCTTGATGGGGGGTTGTAGGAGGTCGACAACATAAAGAGGCTGAGATGGGGAGAGCTCAGCATCAGAGGTAGAGGGAAGTAATGGAGGCACCCATTGCATAGGTTTCAGTGTAGGGACATGGACCAACACATGTTACAGTATTGGTAGCAGGAGGTCCAAAAGTTATAGGACCGAACATTAGTCCTAATGAGCAGAGATTGAGAGTCACTCTTTAAGAGTGGGATTAGGCGTTGGGGGAGAGAGATAGTTGTCGACAAGAGAGATGGAATCATTATATAGTTGGTTCAAAATATTTCAAAGAGATATGTTGAGATCTCATGCCGACAATAGCTTGAGGCTCAATTAGCTTAGATTGCAACTGAGTGGGACCAGGAGAGGGGACGTTTCCAAGAGTTGGAGGTTTTTGGACAGGGGTAGATCATCTCCCTTGCTCAACATATACAGGAAATTAGGTCTCTCCAGAGCAAGGCCACCTATTATAGGATCTTATATGATATAGTTGTTCCAACACATAGGTGACAACCTAGAGTTTAAGAGAGGAGTGCAACTTGACCTAGTGGTTCAGACAAAGGATTGGTGGGTAGGCCTTTTTAGGGTCATTCACAGGGCTAGGTACCATAGCCACATGGCTCATGAGGATAGGACCACCAACAATAAATGGATCCTCCTCCTCCATAGCCTCCTCCTAATTGAGAGGAGAGGGGGAGTTCTATGTAGCTTGTTGTATATATGATTGATGTATTATTAGATAGATTATTTGATATATATGCATTCATCCAATTTTGATAGCCTCATGTACATATATTTTTAATGTATAGATTGTATCACAAATTTGATGAGATGATGTTATATATCATGACACATTTTTTACTAGGACATTTACATGATATGAGATCCCTTTTGATGTGGCTGCAAGATGTGTATGATTTTTTATGATGTTATGCATGCATGATGATGTGATGATGATGTAATGATGTTTATTTATGATATGATGATGCATGTCTGTGAGATGGTGTTGTTACTAATGTTTTATTGATGCAGTATGTATGATATGATATTATGATATGTGGATATGATTATTTTTGTATTTTTCTAGTATTTTGATGTTATGCATGATTATGGATGTATGATTGAGATGATATATGATATGATGTATGATTGATTAATGCATGCCTAATGATTTTGTGAATGTAGGATGCATGTGGCACTAATGATGTTATGGATACAAGGTATGAGATTGATTTTTTTGTTTATGTCATGATACTGGGATGGAAATGTTAGTATGATGAATAGATGGATAGAATTGATTAGATGATGTTGCTCCAATTTGTTAAAAATCTATTTATTATTATCATTGATATGAATGATGTTTGGTGATGTTGAAAAATTGATGAGTATGTTTTTTCTTGTGGGTATACTAAGTGATTTCATCATAGCAATCGTTATTAATATATCAAATAGACACGATGCACCAAGGTATGAAGGACCAAGGTGATTTTGTATCTTCAGCATGGAATTTGACTATGCAAAAAAGAGGAGTATTCTTTCTCATACTAGACATATAGAAACCTTGTTATCAGTGTGTGAAATAGAAGTTTATAACATATTAGACCAATGCATAGAGAGGTATAGAGAACCTAACATGAAAAGGTTATTTTATGTTGCCTAAAATGACTTCCACACACACAAGGAAAGTATTCGCCATGGTCATATTACAAGAATATCCAACAAACACGACATATGAAAACAATGATCGCACCCCATTCCTTTCTCTCTAATCATTTTTAGACATCCTTGAGATATCATCAGAATAAGACCATAAGATAAATCAAAAGAAAAGACCAAACTAGCAGATTTGTCATACCACTTGCCAAATATTTTTTTGTTATAGATGTTGTCGAGTGATGATGCTTATTATATGAATGATATATCTATTAAGGCATATGCTTGGTTGTTGATGGTGATCATGATGGTAGGCAATTTATATGTAGAATGTTGTTTAGTCTAATAATGATAAAGTCTTCATGAGTTTTGTATGAACTTCATGAATTTCAATAGTTGCTATGTTTGTCTTGACTACTTTGTCAAAGGTCAGGGTGATGATAATTTTATTATGGATGGACAGTTTATTATGAATGGCGGGTATGACGATAGTTTGTTTTTGGAATTTTTTGAATTTTTTGGGGTTTTTTCAAGATTATTTGAGGCTATTTTTGGGATTTTTGGAGTTTTTGCATTTGTTTTTTATGTTTTAAAAATATTTGGATATTTTTGGGTTTTCTTGATATTTGGATGTTTTTGGATTTTTTGAAATATTCAAAATGTTTTTGGATTTTTCAGAAATATTTGGATTTTTTTAATTTTCTTGAGAATATTTGGATGTTTTTCAGATTTTCTTAAGAATATTTGGATGTTTTTGGATTTATGAAAATATTTGGATGTTTTTGTATTTTTGGAAATATTTGGATGTTTTAGATTATTGGAAATATTTGGATGTTTTTAGATTTTAAAAAATATTTGAATGTTTTTGGATTTTCAGAAATATGCAAGACTTGAGAGTGGAACAAGAATCTAATCCAACAACCAGTTTTAGGAGGATGCCCCCAATTAAGAACAAGATTGCATTATTATGGATAGGTGCAATGATGTAGATGAAGGATAATGATCGTGTGGTAAGGGTTAGAAACTTAACAAGTGATCAAGCCATGGTTGGATACACACTTTATTGTGAAGTGGATGGATGGATAGGTGGAAAAGGAGGTTTTTATATGTCATGGATAGGATGGACGGATGTAAAAGAGAATTTTGAGAGATGATGGACAAAACTTATTCATACACGATGCCTATTTAGCACATTTTCACCATAGTACCTATCCTAGAAGCGCCACCAAAGTGGTTTTCACTTAAAGGATGATTTATTTCTCTTTACTATTTTGCTAAAAAAAAAAATTAAATATTTCTTTATATTTTTTGCTAGGATATTACAATAGGCTAGGTGTAGAACTTATTGAGATGGCTACTATTGATGGGTTTTTCTAGAGGTTATCCTTTGGGGGTAGCCAACTTATATTCCCCCGAGCCATAGCTTGCAGTAATTACAAAGGTTCCCAACCAATTCGGTTCAAACTTTCCTTTACTCTCTTGGTTGATTTGGTTCTTTTGATGTTCTTTCAGTACTAGGTCACCCACTTGGAAGCTCATGTTCTTGATTTTCTTATTGTAGCTACATCGAAGATGGTTTTGATATGATTGAAGGTGATTGAGTGCACTCAAATATCTCTCATATAACAATTCAATCTCTTGTAATCTAGATACTCGATACTCTTCATTGTTGATAATATTTTGTAGAGATACTCTAAAAGAAGGAATTTTAACCTCAATAGGAAAGATGGCTTTAATACCCTAGACTAGGGAAAATGGGGTAGTACCAGTGGGTGTTTGAATTCTTGTCTAGTAAGCCACAAGGCTAGATTTAGTTGAAGGTGCCAATCACGACTGATATCTTTAACTATATTTTTGAGTATCTTGAGGATGGTTTTATTATAGGCTTCCAATTGATCATTTCCTTAGGGGTAGTAAAGGGTGGAAAAGCAGCATTAGATATGGAACTTAGTACAAAGATCTCAAACATCTTGGTTCTTGAAAGGTGTTCTATTGTCAGTGATTATGGTTTGTGGTATACCATAATGGTAGATCAAATAGTTTAGAATAAACTTAGCTATTTGTTTACCTATGATGTAGGTCAAGGGTATATCTTCTATCCATTTCATGAAGTACTCATTGGTGGTGATAATAAATTTATGACCGTTGGATGAGATGGGGGATATCTTTCCTAAGGTTGAGTTATCATTGTGAAAAGGGCCATGGTATAGTGATTAGATGTAATTCTTGTGTCAGGGAATGAATAACCTGACATCAAAGACATTTCTTGGAAAATTGATTAGCTTCTTGTTCCATCATAGGCCAGTAGTATCATGTCCTTGGTAGCTTCTTGACTAGATTAGGTCTGCTAGAATGTGACCCACAAACACCTTCATGCACTTCCTACAAGGAAATCAATACCTCTTCGGGGTTAAGACATCTAAGTAATGATCCATCAAGACTTCGTTAGTATAAAGTATCGCCAAGGATAGTAAAATGGGAGGATCATCAGATAAAAAATTTCTTTTGAGTGCTAGTGAGGTTAAGGGGTGTAATTACATGTTGGAGATAGTTGTAAATGTATTGATACTAGGGTTAATTGGTACCAACGATTTCACACACAAGTTCAAAAAGACATCGAATGCAAGTATGAGAAACTATTACACAAAAAATTCACATTTATGATTGTTTTGTGGCATGTCAAGAAGAGACCTAATTGTATCCATGGCATTAAAAACTTTTTTATTGATCCATGGTATCTTTTCAAAGATGATGACTATAAAATATTGTTTCATTATTCCCACCATCCTTTTATAGGGAATCAATTTATCATCCTTAGTTTGATACTCATTATTGACTTGTCTGATTACTAGTTGTGAGTCACCATATACCTGTAGCTCCTTGATTTTCTATTGTATTAGCATTATTAATCTTGTCATCAATGCTTTGTGCTCTTCTATGTTATTGGTACAAGGAAAGACTATATCGTATGATTTGGATATAGAATAGACTTGAGGGGTAACAAAGAGAATGCCAACTCTTAATCCATGTTGGGTGTGAGATCTGTCAAAGTATAATTTCCATTGGTTTGTTTGATTTGTTAAAAGGATTCCCTCATATGGAAATTCTGATATCAAAGGATGATGAACATGAGTAGGTGCCTCAACCAACTGGTCTACTATCACCTATCATTGTATTGTTTTTTTTTACATACTCTATCAAATTTGCTAATGATCATGACCTATTTCACCATTCGACTGATTAGGGTTGCTTTTGACAAAAGATATTTTAGCGGTTCTATTTTAGAGATGAGCTTAATTTTTTTATTAAGCATGTAACATCTAATCTTTTGTGATGTAAAGATGACAGCTAAAAAATCTTATTCAATTGATGTGTATTTAGTTCATAGCCTACCAATGTATGACCGATATAGTATACTACCCTTTCCTTGCCTATATCGTCATGTTGTGCTAATAGAGTGTCTATAATTGTTGAAGTAGTTGATATATAAAGAATCATTAGTTTTTCTGGCATAGGAGGCATTAAGATAGGAGGAGATGCCAAATAATCCTTTATTTGTTGGAAATCGTGTTGACACTTCTCATCTCATTTAAAGGAAATATCCTTGTGAAGCATATATGAACCTTTGGATGGACTAAAGCTTTCATTGAAGACTACGAAGTTGTTTCAAGGTCTTTGATAGAGGTATTTCCATGATTTCTTTGAACTTAGCAGGATCCACTTATATACCTCTTCGAGACACAATGTGTAAGGAAGCTAAGGTAGCGGAACAACTTCCTACACTAATCTTGAGAGGAGGATAATACAAAAATTTATAGATCTTTACAATAGTTACAAAAACTAAAACAAAAATAAATATAAATATCATGCATACCACAACATTGTGATTTACGTGGGGAAAAATCTTTCGAGAGAAAAACCCCACATTCCAAAATCTGCCCAATATTATTCAAAAATCACAAACATTGTAATATACTTGCAAAGCAAGCTTCTTACAAGAGTATCACCAACCAAAGATCTAAAGGCCACAGGACCACTATCAAACTCTCAAAATACATCACAATACCCAGTTGTAGTACAATGTCCTCATAAAATATGGTTACCTTCTAGGGAAAGACAAGCCAACAAAATATCTATCGTCAAATCTGAGACCTAATGATGAATAGTCTAGATTTACAATAATAAAATATACATAAAATTTAGCTTTTGGGGCAATGACCCTGAGCTCTTGCTAGGGCGTGTGGCCCCTAGACCCTTTGTCAAGGAGGTGATCCCTTCAAACCCCTCATAGGGGGTACCCCTCCCCACGCCCCCTCGTGCTTACCTATCAATAGTAAACCTTATATAATTACAAGGTTGAGACATATTTTCTTAACAAATCTAGCACTTTTCAAACAACTTGCAAGAGCAATGAGAGGGTGTATAAACATCATCTCTTAATTGCTAGGGGTTGAAAGGCCTGTAGACTCTGAACACCATCTAAACTTCTTTGTGCTCATGAGCTTAGTTAAAGAATCAAAAACATTCATCAAAGTCTCTACCTTAACCAACTTCACCCTACCATCTTTGACCATATCTCTAACAAAATGATAATGTACATCAATGTGCTTGACCTTGGCATAAAATGTCAGGTTCTTAGCTAGACATTTCACACTTTGATTATCACAATAAATTTTCACTACAGCTTGTTTTATTCCAATATCTAAACATGGTATCTTAACCCAAATGGCTTATTTACAAGCATGTGTAGCTACCATATACTTAGCTTCAGTGGTGGAAACAAAAACTATAACCTATCACTTACTCATACAACTAATTGCACCTTCAAATAAATAAGCATTGGTGGATTGTCTGCTATCAACACCACCTGCCCAGTCTGAATTCGCATAACCATGATTATCAAGGGAAATATTGTTTTTAGTCAAATTACTATGATAACACAAGGAATAATCTAAGGTACCATGCAAATATCTGAAGACTCTTTTAAGTGCATCCCAATGAGCTCTAACTAGGATTACACATATATCTAGAAAGAACTCCAGTTACTTGGGCAATTTTTGGTCTAGTATAAACCATAACATACATTAAACTTCCAATTGCACTATGGTAAGGAACTTTGCTCATGTCTTTCATCTTTGGTGGTGTTGATGATGTTTTATGCACAACAACAACTCAGACATAATATGAAATCCTATCTCTCTTGAAAGGTAAATCTCTATCAGCAAGCCTCAAGAGATAACCCCAAGGTCTCTAATGTCAGGTCTTGACAATGCATAAACAACTCAGTGATAAATGTGAAAATGTTGGTAATCACAAAGGCACCTTACTACAAGCAAAGACTGAATCTTGAACTTATCAGATCTAGCAATGTAATGATACTTCAATCCTAAATCTAATCCAAATAATAAAAGAAATAACAAAATATTACAGTTTCAAAGAGATTCCTAAATTTAACTACTCCTAAGATTAACAATGCAAATGATGAAATACTTGAAATGGACCAATCCCTCATAAACTAATTCCTGCTTGACCAAGATAAATCTACAATCTCATAGAAACAGTGCAATCTTCTAAGGTATTAATATTTTCAGATCATGAACATTCATCCAAGACAACCCAATTGCAATTGAAATGAATAAATCTCCACAATTGAACTAAGCACAATGAATATAAAGGTCCAAGCTAACTTTGCAAAGCAACTAACAATCAGCTAGCTGCAAAAAGTATGGACCAAGGATTGTTGCAAACACTTCAAGCATCAAATCATAAACACCATTGAATTAGATCTAAATCTAAATCTAATAACCTTGAACAATTTGAAAGATAGAATCATAAGAACCATGCAAGATAATTCAATACAAAAGAGATCACCAGAAAATCACAATGCCCTTCATGATTTTTCTTATATAGGACAACTCCTTTCAGCATGAAACTGTCACTCCTCAAGCATAATGCTCTTCTTTGTATTGCATTCAGATGGTTAGGACACCTCTGAGTCAAGAGATAATGAAGAACATCATCATACCATTCGCCAGGAGAAACATCCTCTAGATTGTAATGCTGAGCTGCAAGATCAGGGCCTATTTCTGCCATTGTCCTTGTAAGTCCTTGCCCTCTTACCAGCTTCATGGGTTGGATCTCAATATCATACTCTTGTAACATAGTTACCCACTTAGCTCTGCATTCTCCTAGCTCATTTTGCATCAACAACAGCTTGACTGCAGTATCTGGAACTATTAAAAACACTTTGTTTCTGAGAATATAATGTCTAAACTTATTTATAGCTCTGACTAAGGCATAGGACTTCTTTTCCACACTTGGGTACCTTAGTTCAACATCTTTCAATGGGGCACTCATGAATGCTATGGGATGTTCATTTCCTTGATCAGACTTTTGAGTCAACATAGTAGCACAGGAGTGATTAGAAGCAAACAAATATATATAGAATGGCTTAGCATAATCTGGACTCACCAAAACCAGAGCTTCAGCAATAGCCCTCTTTATCTCTGCAAATGCTTCCTTTGCTTCTGCATTCCATTCAACTTTGGCCTCTTTCTTCAACATTGCATTTAGTGGCTTGACTATTTCTATGAATCCAGTGATAAACTTCCTTAAAAAGTTGATCTTGCCAAAGAATGACTTCATTTCTTTCTTACTAGTAGGTGGTGGGATCTTGAGTATAGCTTCCACTCATTCTAGATCAATGTAAATTCCTTTCTTTGAAATAACATGTCCTAATAACTTTCCCTCTATCACTCCAAATAGGCATTTCTTTGGATTGAGAGATATACCAAATTCCCTGCCCTTCTAAAACACCTTACAAAAATTTGCTATATGATCACCTCTCTTCTTGGAAAAGATTGTCAGATCATCCATATAAATAATTATGCACTTACCAATTATGTCCTTAAGCGCAATGTCCATGGCCCTCTAAAATGTGACTCTGACATTAATCAAACTGAAGAGCATTCTTCTATAGGAAAAAGTGCCCCACTTGGTGGTGAAAGCAGTCTTATAACTGTCCTCATATTGCACCATAACCTAGTTATATCCTGAATAGCCATCTAAGAAAGACATCATTTGAGATCCATTAACAATCTAAAGTACTTGATCCAGTGAAGGTACTGGATAATTATCCTTTTTTGATGCTCTGTTGAGATTCCTCAAATCTACACACAACCTGATTTCACCATTCTTTTTCCTCATAGGAACCAAGTTTGCAACCCACATTGAATGTCTAACTAGAAATATGATTCTTGCAGATAGCAAATTCTGCACTTCCTTCTGTATTATGGGTTCCAGTATTGCATTAATTGGTCTTTGCCTCTGTCTAAAAAGTTTTACTCTTAGATTTACAGGGATAGTATGAGTTATGATTGATGTGTCATAGGTCTTCAAATCTTCATCACTCCAGGCTATCACATCTGGATATTTATGTAATGCGTCAATTATTCCTTTCCTTTCTTCTGGAGTGCATACTTTTCCAATGAAGAAATTTCTGGCATCATCTTGAGTTCCCATATTATATTTTTCACATTGTCCACTGATGGACTCCTTCTTGGTATCCTGTTCCTGATCTCTAACCCTATCTAGACCAAAAATCCTCTCTAATTGCACCATTCCTCTAGGAATGGTATTAGTTTTCAAATTAAGTACTCCTTCCAAATCCATTTCTGCTTCTTGGAGTTTAGTTTCATCTATAATTTGAGAAGCAAAAACATTTGTACTTGTGATAAAATCTAAGATATACTTGTCATCTTCAAATGACCTGGAAGTTGGTGAAATTGTTAGGTACTGAAGGTACTGGGGTCAGTTCCACTATAAACTTCTTCAATCCAGAAAGAGACAGAGGTTGCAATGTACTAGTTGCTTGAGCAAGGGAGTCAGCTGTCTGGTTTTTACTTCGTGGGATCAACTGAATGTTGAAGGCATCAAACCCTTCAATAAGGTCCCATACTCTGTGTCTATAATTGGTCATCCTTCTGTCACAACAAGAGTATTGTCTCCTAACTTTCTTAACCACTAACTCAAAATCCCCCAAAACCTACAAGATCTTGACTTTTTTCTTTAGTGCCATTAACAGTTCATGGACCAAAGCCTCATAGTCTACTATGTTATTCATAAAATGAAATTGAATTCTATGAGTAGCAAAGAATGTCTTACCTTTTGGACTAATTAGCTCAAATCCTGCCCCAGCTCCTTGCTTTGATTTGGACCCATCGAATCTTAAAGTCCAAAAACCAGGAACTGTAGATTTCCTTGTTGTATCCCTTGCACTATTGTTGCTGGATGGTTCTTCAGAAAGCATCACTTTCTTCTCCTTAAGGTCTTCTTGGACATTCTGGATATCAATTTTGACTGCTGGAGTGGGGTTGATACACTTATGCACTTGTTCCACTGCAGTCTAGCATAAGCAACAATCCAATTCTGAATGAGGGGCATTATGAACCCTACACCAATTTGGCAAGAGAAAATCTCTAAAATTCATCTTCCTACCCAACTGAATCTAATCCTCAATGCATTTCTGAATGAATTCCTGGAAATTATCCAATAAAATGAGCTGACTGTCTTCAAGATCATCTTCATTTTCAACTAGTTCCACCAAGGATTCAGTACTACTGGATCCTATTGTGAGGTCAATAGGTGTTGTGTGGAACATAAGGACTTCCTCTGCATCTGACTCCTCAAAAGGGGCCACAAGCACATAGTTACCCATGCTCACCTCAGATATTAAAATTTCATTAGAGGTATTCTGATATTTTGTAATCATGTATCTCATCTTGGGTTCCCTTTCAATTCTAATCTGATTTGGCACTCCCTTCCAGGGAAGCCACATATGAGATTTATCAGTTGATACATATCCATTCAAGGCCCTAGTAAAGTCTCTTCCCAAAATCAAGCCATAAGCATCAGGTATATCAGCCACTTGTATATTGATAACCTGATGAATCCTAGGGTCAAAAGCAACCCGCATATGAATCATATTTAATTCCCCAACATTAACTTTGGTTCTATCCAATTGTGTAACTTTCCTTTGGGAATCAACAAGAGTAATACCCAAAGCTCTACAGACACCAAAGGGCATTACATTGGTAGAGGCACTTGAATCTAACTAGCAATTGTGCATGTGCTTACCAAATATATGAACAGAAATTAGGAATGGAGGAGTCTCTGTTTTCCCTTGAAACAGAGTTAAGGGAGTATCCACTTGAGCAACTTGAGTTTTTTCCTTGTCTTTTCCCTTATCTCTAGGAGGCACATGAACTTTATTTTGAGTCTGATTTTGCCTTCCTACTATTTGAGAGCTAGATACTTTGTTGATACTTTCACTAACTGATCTATCTTGTGATATGGAATTTGTATTATAAGCCCCTAGAACAACATTTCTAATGGTTGGAACTCTCAATAACTCAAATGTAGATAGACTTACCTTTAGCTTCTTGAGTTCTTCTGCAACATATATGGCTAGTTGTTCTTCACTTAGATTAGCAGGAGTCTCTTTTGGATAGTCCACCATCATGTCTTTGCTTGCTTCAACACTTCTTCCTTTTGACATGTCCATCTATGCTTGTCCTTCCTTTGATAGATACTGCTTAGACACATGAGGATATGATAGATTATTATTGGCATTAGGATCTGGAGGAGTGGTGAAGTTGTTTAGTGGAATGGAGGTGGTGAAGGGACCTCCAGCTGGTGGATGTCTATGTGGCATGTTTATCAAATAATACTTCTTAACAGGCCTCTGGAAAGTCGGTACTTCTTCAACATAAGCTTCTTCCTCATCCAAGGGGCCATTGTCATTTACTGTATTTTCATCAAACAAATGTGAAATCTCATCTCCATTGCATACCTGGTCTGCCTCTTCCTTGAACTGGTCTGATTCTTCTTCAGGCACATTATCTTTGCTTTGTGGAAAAGGAGCATGGTTCAAGACAAACACTGGTGAATCATAGGGAGTGGATGGCACCATTTCCTGACTACTCAAATATTTCTCCACTTCATACTGGAAGATTGAAGCTGTCGTCTAGAATTATTGACAATCTAACTCAGAATGCTGACTTCTTTTATGGAGCCTACACCATCCTGATAATGCAGCCTCAACTAAATATACACCATTAGGAGGCTTCTCTTGATTAACTAACTGAATGACTAGTTGATCCAATGGAGTAGGGACTCCTCCATTAGTAGGCCTCCTGTTCCAAGTCTTGTTTTGTCCTAGTGGCTATCTTCTGTCAAAATGTTGTCCTTGTCAATTTTCTCTGCTATAATTAGACTGCATATTTCTGTAAGCAGCTTGCAACTGACTGTTCTAGTTCCTCAGATAATTCACCTCCATATTCAACTTCTTCACTTGTTCAGACAATTCATCTAGTCTCTCTTTATCAAAATTTTTGTATGGAAGTTGGCTCACATTATTTTGAGGATATCCTACTATAGTGCTAGTACTCAATGACTGGTTCAAAACTTCAGAATTCTACAGATATGGGGGATAGCTAGCATGAGATTGTGGATGCAGAGGCTGATTTGCATTTTGCTAGGGATAGTTGACTGTAGGTGGCACTTGATTCACTGGAGGCCCTGGGTGAGGAACTGTAGGCAACTGGGGAACCTGATTCATGATTGGGGTATGATTAGTGAGAGCCTGATTGAGAGCTGGGACCTGTCTAGGGTGAGCAATGAGTCCTAATGATGGTAGAGGTCCAGACAAATGTTGTCTTAGGGTAGTGCTAACCTTTACAGCCTCTGCATATGCATCAAGCAAAGTATTAGGAGGATTGTTTCTCCATTTCAGGAAGGTGGTTGTCAGACTATCAAGTCCCTCATAATAGACCTCTAAAGCAGTGGGCTTGTCAGCAATATAGGGGGCATGTAGTCTGGTATAGGTGTGGTGAAACCAGTTGTTGAAGGACCCTATAGGCTCATGGACTTCTCTCTTAACATTAGTGAATTGACGGTAGAGCTCACTGGGACTGATGGGAATCCTAAACTTCTGCAAGAATGCAGTCTCCAATTCATTCCAATTCTGGATAGACCCAGCAGGTAAATGAGTGTACCAATAGAATAAATCCTCTCCCAAGGAGTAAGGAAAGAGTCTACATGCATGCTACATCCTCATGATTGATTCCCCTATCCTTAAGGCTAGTCTAAAATATCCTGTTGTGTTCCTCAACAGTTCTATTGGGATAATTAACCTGGAACTTTGAACAAAAGTGCTTAGGGTTCTTGGGCATGCCATTGTAATTGGAAAAGGTCAATGGAGATGGGTTATTAGCTAGGAAAGCCATAGGTGGAGGTGGGGGTGGTAATGGCTGATTTACGGATGACTGAGGTTGTTGGATGGGAATGTCCTCAGATGAAGATGAAGATGAACTTGATGAAGATGAGAATGATGGAGCTGATGGAGGTGGTTGGGTGGATGATGATTCTCCCCTTCTCTTGGTCCTTCTTGACCTAGTAGGGGTCAGTAATTCTTGAAATTCCTCTTCTTCTGGAGTAGATCTGGTTCTTCTGAATCTTTCAGGAGAAATGGCAGACAAAAATTGATCCAGCTTAGCTTAATCAGGCCCTCCTTCTAGCGCTAAATTTTTGATGATGTTTTTTGCACAGCAACAACTCAAACAGAATATGAAATCCTATCTCTCTTGAAAGGTAAATCTCTATCAGCAAGCCTCAAGAGATAACCCCAAGGTCTCTAATGTCAAGTCTTGACAATGCATAAACAACTCAGTGATAAATGTGAAAATGTTGGCAATCACAAAGGGACCTTACTACAAGAAAAGACTGAATCTTGAACTTATCAGATCTGGCAATGTAATTATACTTCAATCCTAAATCTAATCCAAATAATAAAAGAAATAACAAAATATTACGGTTTCAAAGAGATTCCTAAATTTAACTACTCAGATTAACAATGCAAATGATAAAATACCTGAAATGGACCAATCCCTCATAAACTAATTCCTGCTTGACCAAGATAAATCTACAATCTCACAAAAACAGTGCAATCTTCTAAGGTATTAATATTTTCAGATCATGAACATTCATCCAAGACAACCCAATTGCAATTGAAATGAATAAATCTCCACAATTGAACTAAGCACAATGAATATAAAGGTCCAAGCTAACTTTGCAAAGCAACTAACAATTAGCTAGCTGCAAAAAGTATGGATCAGGGATTGTTACAAACACTTCAAGCATCAAATCATAAACACCATTGAATCATATCTAAATCTAAATCTAATAACCTTGAGAAATTTGAAAGATAGAATCATAAGAACCATGCAAGATAAGTCAATACAAAAGAGATCGCCAGAAAATCACAATGCCCTTCAATTGTATTGAATCACCGAATTTCAGCAACAATTCCAATGTTCTATTATAACACTTGCTCAGAATGACCTAACTTCTACCTCTACTCTACTGCTAAATTTGCTCTAAGAACTATCTCTATCTATGTATCTATCTATGTCTATCTATATTACAAATGAGGCAAAATGCCCAATTTATAGGAACCCCAAAGTATGTCAGCCCAATAAGGGTTTTACAATAATAAAACAGCCACAAACAAGTCAGCCCAATTAATGTTTACAATAATAACTAGCCATAAAACAGGTTGGCCCAAGGAGAATTCAAAATAAAATAAATTAGCATTTAATGCATGAACTCAATCCAGGTCGGCCTAGGATCTTCAATACAATTGGAACCAAAGCACAAGTTTCAATGCAACCCTATAGTAACTGCTTCCTTCCATTCTTATCCTAAGCGCACCTCCAAGTCGGCCAAGGGTGGAATAACTATATTTCAAATTTCCTTTCATAGATTCAATTTCATCTCCAGAATTTCCTTGATGACTTAGCAAAATATCAGTCTACACTCAGCAAAAACCACCATTAATATTCATTATAACACTATTATAACATGTAGATCAAGATTAGCCCATCATCAGTAATGTATTCGTCATCCAAATAAATTCAAACACATATCAAAATCAACCCAGAAACCTCGTTCAATTGCAAACTACATAGTTTGGGAATTTGAGCAAACTGCGAAATCCGGGCTAGAAGGGAAATTCCCAAAAAAATTGGCCCAGGCGGATTCCGACGAAATAAGCACAAAATCAACAATTAATCACTAAAAATGCAGAAAAGATGCAGATAACTGTGCAATATATCAGTTAAAATCATGGAATAATAAGAATTTATCATTAAAACCATCCAATTCATCCAATTTTCAAGTTTCACCAAGCTTCCCAGAAAATTCAGAAAAATCCGGTCAGACCAGATTTCCATGAAAATGATAACACTGCATGAATTTTGGGAAAATGAGGGGAAGAAGGAGAAACTGGGAAAATCTGACTGGACAGGAAAATCTCAAGGCTAGAAGAAAACCCGAATATCGAAAATCTAACACAAATTCACTCAAATTGATCGAACAATCAGAAATTTGAGGAACTGGGCATGGAAATTGTTTAACTTGAACCTCCTATAGATCTCCTTTGAATTCTAGGTTCATTCGAAAGAAAATTAAGATGCAATTGGGACACCCTAGGTATGAAACCCTAAATTTTAACCATGAATGCATAGAGCAAGCTCGAGACACAAAAAATTGAACCCCAAGCAAAACTAAAATTCCAAAGCACCACAAGACCAAATATCACAACTCAACGGGATGCCAACGATAAAGCATAATGGCAAGAATCCCCAAAAACCAACCAAGTTCGAAAAAATTTGGCCTAGGTGGAATTCTGTGAAGACCCAAATTCTCTAAACTGCAGTGTCGAAACAAACTGAGCCGGAATCTGAATGCAATCCAGGAAAATCCAGACGGGGCAGAAAATCCTGAAATGGGGGAAAAACTCAGATTTCGCCCAAAACTTCATTTTTTCAATATGCAACTTAGGGGGAACACTTAGGCAAGCAAGATGAACACTTTAGCTCATGCCAAGGCAAAGTAAATCCTCAAAATTGAAGGGGGAAAAACACAAAAGCGAAAGCAAAAGAGGGTCCCTGCTTTCAGCGGGGCGTGTGTGCAAAAATTTCACAACAGGTGGGATGTTGGACAATCTAAAATAGATAACTCTATTCCAGTTGAAAAAGGAACACACAATAGTCTATAAGCTTGCATATTCAACCTCTGTAAAATTGAATTGGAATAATTTCTTTGGCCAATCCATATCTTTTTGTTCACTCTATCTCTTTTAATTTTCATCCCAAGAATTTGTCTAGTTGCACCAAGGTCTTTCATTTCAAATTTAGCAGCAAATTAAGATTTCAGTTCTGAAATCATACCTTTCCCTTTACCAATAAATAACATATCATCAACATATAATACAATAAAAATGAAATAATCACCATTAATTTTATAATAAACAAAATGATCTAATTTAGAACACTCAAATCCCAAACTCATAACATATGTATCAAATTTTTGGTACCACATCCTAGGACTCTATTTTAGTCCATACAAATATTTCTTCAATTTGCAAACCAATTTACTTTTACCTTTCACCACATAGTGCTCTGAATGTGTCATATAAATATCCTCCTCCAAGTCACCATGAAGGAAATCCATTTTCACATCCATTTTATCAACCTCTAAATCATAAGCAACAATAATAGAAAGAAAAAATCTAATGGATGTCATTTTTACAACAAGAGAAAATATCTCACCATAATCAACACCCTCAACTTGAGATTAACCTTTCAGCCAACCTTTCTGTGTACTTCCCAATACCTCCATCTAAACCAGTCTTTTTCTTGAACACCCATTTGCAACCAATAGGTTTTCTTCCCTCAGGAAATGGTATAAGATCCCATGTATCATTATTTTTCAAAGCTATCATTTCTTCATCCATAGGAATCTTCCAAGATTCTACATCATTCATACCTAATGCCTCTTCTACCTATTTGGGTTCATCCATGTTAGTATTCAAAGAAAAAATACATCTCCAGTCATCAGGTGAGTACCTTTCAAGTGCTTTTCTATGCCTTGTAGACCTACAAAAAAGTTGAGTTGGAGGTTCTTCCTCCTCTTTTGAAGATTTAGAGCTAGATGATCTCTCCTCAACTTCTTTTCTATCTATGAGCCTTGATTCAACTTTCTCAAGTGTAGAAGGAAGTTGAATCACATCTTATTTGCTTTGTTTTAGCTGCAATGTAACATAAGAAGGCTTAATTTCTCTAAAAATAACACTTCTACTATATATTAACTTTTGTGCAATAAGATCCCAAAGCTTGTATCCTTTCACACCATGACTATATTTGATGAAGATACATTTCACAACCTTACTCTCCAACTTTGTTTGCTTCTCCTTTGGTACATGTGCATATGCATCGCAACCAAAAACTATAAGATGTATCAATGAAGGCTTGTGGCCCAACCTTGCCTCTATAGGCATCTTATCAACAAGAGTTGATGTAGGAGACATGTTAATCAAGTAACAAGTAGTGGTAATAGCTTCAACCCAAAATATTTTTTCTATACCAAAACAACTCAACATACTCCTAGCCTTCTCCATCAATGTCTTTTTCATTCTTTATGCAACTCCATTCTATTATGGAGAGTACGGAGTTATCTTTTGTCTGTGAATACCACAATATTTATAGAATCTATCAAAATCATTAGAGAAAAATTCACCACCATTATTAGTCCTCAAACATTTTATTTTCTTTCCAGTCTACAACTCAACCATTGCTTTAAATTCTTTAAATCGCCTAAAAACTTTAGATTTACTCTTTAGAAAATACACCCATGTCCTATTATAATCATCAATAAATAAAACATAATATGTGGATTTTCCAATTGAAGGAACATCTACAGGACCAAACACATTGGAATGAATAAGATCTAATACACCACAAGATTTATGAGAACTCGAGTAAAACTAAAAGTGGTTTTATTTTTCATAATTGCAATGCTCACACAAATCAAATTCAAGATTACAATTAGACAATCCTTCAAAAAGGTTTTTATTTTTCAAGGTCTTAAAACCATTTTCTCTAATGTGGCCAAGTCTTTGGTGCCATAACATAGTTTTCTTTATAGGTAAATTTTATTTAGAAGAAAGAGGACCCTTGGGTACTGATGCAGAGCAGGGAGGAAAAATGCTAATCCAACCAAAACTAACCCTAACCAAACAAGTTTGCAAGTTTATAAACCTAACTTTACAGATTTCCTTCACAAATCCACCATTCACTTAGTAGGTTAGCAAACTCAGCTTTCCTCTCATATCTTTCAAAAGGAAACACAAACCAAAAAACCAAATAGCATTCCAGACACCCATTTGGACATTCTTTGACATATCTCAAAATCACATATGCTTACTTTGGAACAACACCTCTTAAATTGGATTGGTATGTTGAAAAAGGGCTCAATTAGCCCACTTTTACAAAGCAACTCCCTCTAAAAATCTCTCCTAACTCCTAAACTCCATGGAAAATCTTTCACCAGGTCACAAAACATCAAAATCCACCACTCTTTGCTAGAGAAATTCCCTCCAAAACATCAAACTATAAAACCCCCATTTAAGTCATTTTCCAAGAGGGTTTATTGAAAGTATGCTTTCCCAATCCTTTCTCACTCAAACAACACTTCAAACACATCCAAAAATTCCTACACAAGCTTAGTCAACCTTCAAAAATTTCTTCCCCAAAGGTTTTTAACCATTTCCAACTTTTAACCACCAAATTTCATGAAAATTCAATGAATTTGTCTGCTAGGGCATCACACAAAAACCCTTAACCGACCTCCTCTTCTCTTGAAACCTCATAGACACCTAATCCTACCTTAACTCACCCATTCCATAAAGCTATAGAGATATCTAACGGTGGAATGGGTGTTCAATCCTTTTTGAGTGACTACAAACCCTTAAACTGGGTTTACAAACCCGTTTTTAGTACATTGTTAATAAAACCCCTCAAACTCTATGCAAATCCACAAAATTAGATTCAAAATGGAGATACAACAGTCCTCTATCAAATTATACCACTTTTAGAGCAATAAACTCTTGTACAAAATCGTACAGATTTCTGCAATAGCAAATTGTAATGAGAAAATATATAAATTGTAGTGGAAATAAGGAGTTTTTATTGTTTTTCCTTCGCATACAAAATCGCCAACCTCTTTCCTCGACTTGTATGAGGATTTTAAACTTTTTGACACCAAAAAAAAACTAACTCTACTAACTTTTAAACTCCATGACCGTTGGTTTCCCATAATTTGCATTTTGCACTTTTTTTACAATCCTGCATATGACAACGTTTTACAAAATTACAAAATATGACCACATAAACTCAAAACTGACTAAAATGACTCAAATTACATTTAGCATGGTCTATTATGACCTTATTGATGACCTTTAGACTTACTCACACCAAAACTTGACCAAGAAACCATATTTACAAAACCTAACATCATGGTGCCCCTACACCATACACCCAGCCTAAAAGAAGACCTCAAGTCCCTTGAGGAACATCAAAAACATGTTGCCTCTTATCCTTTAATGCTCTACAACCTACATCTTCATCTGGTGACCTTTTCCAATGGGTCAAGAACTGGAAACTTGCACTATCTATGTCTTTTAACTAGTTCCATCTTTGGATATGCTATCCTCCATTTGATGAATGTCTAACTTTCCCTTCATGTGAAACTGTTGTTACACTTGCTTTTATATCTGCAAGATATGTGTAGCATCCCTATTTTGAACTGTCTTCTCCCTCATTCTTGAAGCAGACTTGAACTCATTCCCTTGTATTTTCCAAACACCGTGTTTCATTCCACTTTTCTCCTTTACCCCTATCATCAGGTTCACTGCCCTTAAGACCTCTATTTATCAGATTTAGAAACCACTGCCTCATCAGTTTAGAAATCCCTATCTTGACCAAATATGACTGCCCCTTAACTTCTTTTGCAGCTAAAGGACAATGTATTGTCCCTACCATGATCTCTTCATGCATTTTTAAGCAATTTTTCACTCCATCAAACAATTCATCCTTGAACTTCTTTGTCGTAGACTTGGACACCAAACTATCACCTTCTTTTCTTCCTTCCATCACTACATCATCCTTCAAAGTTATTTTCCTAGCATCTACAACTTTTTCAACGGCTACACACTCTTTGTTTCTCCCTTCCTTGAGCTTCAAAAACTCCTTTTTGCCTATCATGATCACTTTTGTTGCCTTACCCTATTCCTTCACATCTTCTTGCATTGGTGTTAGTGTGAAAGTATTAGCTCTTCCATCATAAATGGCATGTCTATCAAACTGCCATAGCCTTCCAAGTAGTAAATGGAAACAATCCATTGGTAAAACTTCACAAAGTATCTTATCTCTATATCCACCAATACTAAACTCAACAAAAGCTTGTTCATTCACCAAGATAGACTAATTAACATTCACCCAAGATGCTCTATATGGTGTTTCATGAGGCACTTTTTCCAATTTCAATTTATCTACCATTTCATTTGACACCATGTTATCAGTAGAACCAAAATCTATCACTACCTTACATACCTTCCCTTTGCATTTGTAGATGGTCTTGAACAATTTCCTCCTTTGTGTTGATTCCTTATCCTTGGATGCCTTTAGAATTTGTCTTCTCACCATCAATGACTCCCCAACTTCTGGAGCAGCAAGTTGACTAGGAGAATTTGCACTTTCACATTCATCTTCTTGCACCAACTACACTTTCTTATCGCCACCACTAGATATAGAACCTTTTTTTTTAGGGAACTTGTATGTTGGATGACCAAACTGATTACAATGATAACACCTACTTGAAAATGTATTTTAATTTCTACCTCCACCAAATCTTCCTCTAGAGCCTTGTAATCCACCTCTTTGATCAACAATTTGTTCTTTACCTTTGTGTGCATCTTCTTGGATTTCACTTAATTGTCTTGAAGTAGAAAATAATCCTCTTCCTCTAGAAGTGTTGCCTTTGCCTCTATTTGTCTTGTCTTGCCTTCTTTTCACCTTTTCTTCATCCCTTATTTCCATTTCATAGCACTCAACAGTTCTTGGATTTTCTGAGGTTAGTTCATCTTGAATGTTAAATCTCAATCCACCCAAATACCTAGCAATATTTTCATTCTCATCTTCATTATGACCAGACCTAATACTCAACTTGTAAAATTATTCAGTATATGCTTTAACATCCATTTCTTTTTATTTAAACCTTGAAGTCTCTTAAACATTTGAATAGCATAATTAGAAGGTAGAAACTTACCTTTCATTTTTGCCACCATTTTTTCCCAAGAAACAATCTTTGATTCACCTTTCTTTCTTCTCTCAGATTTCTCATAATCCCACCATAATAGTGCATGGCCCTTCATCTTTATTTTTGCAATCTTCACCCTTTACTCTTCATGAACATCTTCACACTCAAAGTAATTATTCAAGGTTGCAATTGAATCCAACAATTCTTCATCATTCAGATTACCCCCATATTTTAGCACATCAATCTTCACCTTGTGTCTATCATCCTTGACTACTCTCAGCAACTTAGCCATCCTCTTATCATTAGGATCCAATTCCTCTTCCTCTTCACTGTCATTTTCCTCTTCTTCATTGGAGTCACTCTCATCATTTATGTCCACATCTCTTTTCTACCTTGTTTCGAGAGCAACAAGCCTTTCCCTCAACTCTCTCATCTCCTTAGCATGCTTTTCTTTCAATTCACCAATTTCTCTAGCCACAATTTTCCCTTTTGGAGGAATTTTTCCTTTCAACCTTCAACCTTTCACTACTTCAAACTACAACTTTCTCCTTCAAAATATCTACTTCCTGAGCTCTGATACCACTTGACACAGAGCAGGGAGGAAAAATGCTAATTCAACCAAAACTAACCCTAACCAAACAAGTTTGCAAGTTTATCAACCTAACTTCACATATTTCCTTCACAAACCCACCATTCACTTAGTAGGCTAGCCAACTTAGTTTTCCTCTCATATCTTTCAAAAGGAAACTCAAAACCAAAAACCAAATAGCATTCCAGACACCCATTTGGACATTCTTCGACATATTTCAAAATCACATATGCTTACTTTGGAACAACACCTCTTAAATTGGACTGGTACACTGAACAGGGGCTCAATTAACCCACTTTTACAAAGAAACTCCCTCTAAAATTCTCTCCTAACTCCTAAAATCCATGGATAGTATTTCACCAGGTCACAAAACATTAGAATCCACCATTCTTTGCCAAAGAAATGCCCTCCAAAACTTCAAAATATAAAACCCCCATTTAAGCCATTTTCCAAGAGGGTTTATTGAAAGTATGCTTTCCCAATCCTTTATCACTCAAAAAAAACTTCAAACACATCTAAAAATTCCTGCACAAGCTTAATCAACCTTCAAAAATTTCTTCCCCAAAGGTTTTCAACCATTTCCAACTTTTAACCACCAAATTTCATCAAAATTCAATGAATTTGTCTACTAGGGAATCACACAAAAACCCTTAACCGACCTCCTCTGATCTTGAAACCTCATAGACACCTAATCCTACCTTAACTCACACATTCCACCAAGCTATATACATATCTAATGATGGAATGGGTGTTCAATCCATTTTGAGTGACTACAAACCTGTTTTTAGTATATTGTCAATAAAACCCCTCAAACTCTATGAAAATCCAAAAAATTGGATTCAAAATGGAGATACAACAGTCCTCTATCAAATTATACCACTTTTAGAGTAATAAACTCCTATATGGAATCATACAAATTTCTGCAACAACAAACTGTAATGAGAAAATACATAAATTGTAGTGGAAATAAGGAGTTTTTATTGTTTTTCCTTCACATACAGAGTCTCAAACCTCTTACCTCGACTTTTATGAGGATTTTAAAAATTTTGACACGAAAACAAAATTTATTCAACCAACTTTTAAACTCCATGACAGTTGGTTTCCCATAATTTGCATTTTGCACTTTTTTTACAATCTTGCATATGACAACATTTTACAAAATTGCAAAATATGACCACATAAACTCTAAACTAATGAAAATGAATCAAATTACATTTATCATGGTCTATTATGATCTTATTGATGACCTTTAGACTTATTCACACAAAAAATTGATAAAGAAACCATATTTACAAAACCTAACATCATGGTGCCCCTGCACCAGGTACCCAAAAGCCATGACCATCTACTAAAGATGAAACCCTAACCTCTTCCACATACTTTCTTTTCACGGTTTAGTACTATTGCACTCAAAAATGTATGCATCAATATTATACAATGTGTCCTATCTGGCATCTCTAGTAATCACCATAGCACCTCTAACTAGATTGCATCTTGCATCATAAAATATTACCTACACACTTGCATCTATTAGTTTTCTCACAGATATCAAATTTTGTGCTAATCTAGGGATATGCAACACACCTTTAATCCTTTTTATTCTACCATTAGGAAACCTGATTCTAATGTTACCATGACCAAAAATATTTAAATAAGAATCATCACCCAAGTACACCTTACCTCCATCAAATTCTTCATATTCAGAAAACCAATCTCTATTAAAGCTCATATGGAAAGATGCACCCGATTCAATTAACCATGAATCATTACCTGCATGATTTGACAAAGCTATAATGAATAGATCACAATATTCCTTCTCAGAGTTAGAATCAGAATCAAATCTCTTCTTTTCTTCTTTGTAGTCCTTACGAATATGCTCAAGCTTACCGCAGTTCTAACAAATAACTTTGGACTTATCCAAGAGATTTGGATCTCCCCTTGGTCTTGGAATTGTCATGCTTCTCATTCTTCTTTCCTTTTTCCTTAGGCCTTCCATGAATATTTAGGGCCTCCTTGGCACTGATGGATACTTTTCTCCTCATTTATTTAGAAAGGAAACAACCCACCAAATCTTTAGTCTTCAATATAACATAAGTACTCCCAATATCCATAACAACAGAATCCCATGAATTAGGCAAAGAACAAAGAAAGATTTAAAATTTCTCCTCCTCATCCATTTTGACACCAACTAATGTCAATTGAGCCACAAAAATATTGAATTCGTCTAGGTGGTCTATAATTTTTCCACCCTCTTCCATTCTCAAGGAATACAACCTCTCCCTCAAGAAAATTGTGTTCACTAAACATTTGGTTGATACATCTCACCAAGTTTATTCCATAGTTTTTGTGTAGAGGTATCTTTATTGAAATTGATTAAAACAATTTTTTCCATACCCTTCGCTTTATGATCCATAACATCATATTGAGTAGCCAAAGTAGGATTTGCGGGCCTTGAAACATTCTCATCAACAACATCCCACAAATCTCAATCTATCAACAGATTCTCCATCAACTTCCACATCTCAAAGTTATTTCCAAGATATTTCTCTGCCTCTATTCTCCTTGATGAACTTGTCATCTAAAAATTCCTACAACAAGATCACAAAGTATCTTCTACACAAGCTCCCTTTCAAATCCAAATTAGTTTAAAAAACCCAACAACCCACAACCAAAACTAAAGTTGATCAGGCTTTGATACCACTTGTAAGGAAGCTAAGGAATCTAAGGTAGAAAAACAACTTCCTACACTAATCTTGATAGGAGGATAATGCAAAACTTTATAGATCTTCACAACAGTTATAAAAACTTAAACATAAATATCATGCATACAACAACATAGTGATTTACATTTTTAGGAGAAAAACCCCACGCTCTAAAATTCACCCAATAAATTATTTACAAATCACAAAGATTACAATATACTTGCAAAGCAAGCTTCTTACAAGAGTATCACCAACTAGAGATCCAAATACAACACGACCACTATTAGAGTCTTAGAATACATCACATTACCTATATGTAATACAATTCCCTCATAAAATAGGGTTGTCTTCTAGGGAAAGACAAGCGAAAAAAATATCTACTGTCATATTTGAGACCTAATGATGAACGATCCACATTTACAATAATAAAATATAAATAAAATTTAGATTTTGAGGCGCTGCCCCCGAGCCCCCATCAAGGTGCATGGCCTTCAGACCCCCTACTAGGGGGATGATCCCCTGAATCACTCAAGGGGGGTACCCCCACACCCCCCACACTTACCTATCAATAGTAAACCTTATGTAATTGCAAGGTTGAGACACATTTTCCCAACACAATGTATCCTAGTAGTTTCCTAATGTGACGCTAAAAACATATTTCTATAGATTGAGATGTACTCTATATTGTTTCAATCTATCAAATATGTGCACTAAGACATCCAAGTCATCTTGCCTTGTTTTGGGGTTTTCTAAGAGGTCATCTACATAATCCTCCATGATGTCATGAAATATATCATGAAAGATAAGAGTCATTGCTCTTTGATAGGTAGATCCAACATTTTTAAACCCAAATGGCATGATGTTCTAGCAATAAGTCACCCACGGGCAAGTGAAAGCATTCTTATGCTGGTATTCTTGGGCTATTTTAATCTAATTGTACCCCAAAAATCCATCCATGAGGGAGAAAATTTTGTGTCCTACTATTAGATCAACTATGATGTCTATGTTCGGTAATGGAAAAACGTCTTTCAAACAAGCCTTGTTGAGATCCCTGAAATCAGTGCATATGTTTAAGCCCCTAGTCAGCTTTGAGACTAGTACTAGATTAGATACCCATTCAAGATAATCAATTGGCCTAATGAAGCCAACATTGAGGAGTTTTTGTAATTCCACCTTGACCAAAATAGCTATTTGTGGATGCATTTTATAAAGCTTTTTCTTTATATGTTTTGTTCCTAGAAAAACTATCAAATGATGTATTACTAAGGATGTTTCTAGTTCAGGAACGTTGGTGTAAGACCAAGCAAAGTTGATCATATGAGATTCCAAGAAGGATGCAATGTTCCTTTTCTCTTCAAGATCCAAAGAAGCTGCATAGTAGATAATCTTAGGTGAGTCATATGTTCCCACATTTATTTTCTTAGAGTCTTCTACTAGTACCAAAAATATTATTTAATGTTTGAAAATACTTAGGAGATTAAATCTTTCATCTTCAAGAACCTTGAAGAGGTTTTCACCCTTAGATAAGCCCTTTATTTTTACTTTTTCATGATTCGATTTCACCACATTGTGGTTTTCACTACGGGGTCTCTTTTTAATTTTTTATATTTTTTATTTTTAGAACTAAAGGACCCAATCTGCTCCCCAAAGTATGCTCCTTCACCAAGCTCTATGTCAAATCCTACCTTATGATCCCTAGGTGGAATATCATTTCGTAGTCCCAAAAACTCAATAATAGCTTTGTCATTTTGGAATATATCTAAAATTGGTGCTTGTTGTTGGTCTCCATCAATTAATTGAGGATAGACAATTTGGAGTTCATGTTTGTGGGATGGTTGGTCAAATTAAAGAGTTGTGATGGTATTTATGAAATATTTCTCTAATAGATTGATGATGTACATTAAGGACTATTCGATGGAATCATCATCATTAGAAGTCTTACCCACAAGAGAGGATGGACCCTCCTCACAAGACATACTTCCAGTGTTCGGAGTGACATTTTCCAATGGACCGTACCCAAGTCTTTAATATTTTTGTCATTTTTCTAAGATAATGGGTTGTCGTATACCTTTCTGATGCAATCTAAGGCCAACTTGCCTTGTGAATCCCATGCTTTTGATAAGCTAAAAACCTTTGTTATATGATCACAAAAAATTATTTCAAGAGCGTGATCATTCAACCCCTCAACAATATTTTTATTAATGATAGCAAGTTTCCACAATCCATAGAGATTAGCTACAATAGTTTCTGGATTTGATTGTCTGAGATTATTTTGCATCAATGTTTCAGATCACACTCTTTGATCCATCATCAAGATGAAGTAGAGATCATAGGATGATCATTTTTTTCCTTATGCTCTCTACTTCATCCTGATGATGGATCACGGAGTGTGATCTGAAATGTTGATGTAAAATAATCTCACACAATCAAATCTAGAAACTATTGCAGCTAATATTTTTATTTTTTAAGTTCCTTAGACCCTTCTCACTTATGTCTTATTTTCTAGTTCCATGGCATCTTTTCTCCATAGGTAACTTTCTCTCAAAAGTAAGATCTCTCTTAGGTACCCAAAAAACATGGCATTAGGAATAGACATAAAACTACTCTTTTCTAGTAGTTCTATATTGAATTGTGTGTATCTAGCTAAAACAAAGTTCCCACATAAGCACCCTTAGTGAGAACCATATTTCCTCACACCATCATGTACACCCTCCACTAGAGAAAGATAGGTACACATCCAAGGCATTGAATTTGATAACACAACAAGTTTCATGTCAAATCAAGGATGGAACACCATTGATACCCTTCACTCATCCATCAAGAAATCAATTCAAGACTCTACCACCATAAACTATTATTGAATGAGAATCATCACCAAGGTACATCTCAAATCATCATATTCTTCATACTTTGAAAATCACCCCCAATGGGAGGTCATATGGAAGGAAGCTCTTGATTCTATCAACCATGCACCTTATGATGCATGAGTTTCCATGGTGGAAACAAAGGAATCTACATCATCTTGAGAAAAATATTTGGACTCCTAATCAAAATCATTTTTATTTTTCTCCTCTTTGTTGTCCTTATAGATCCTAATCTTACCATAGTTCCAACACTTAGCCTTCGACTTTCTAGGAGATTTAGATCTCCCATGGGATTCGGATCTAAGATTTTATTTCTTCTTTTCCTTATTATTTCCTTTGTCTTTTGATCTTATAAAAATAGTTAATGCCTCATTTTTAGATTCATAATCTCTTTCTTCCATCTCCTTTGAGAGTAAAGTGTCCACTAGATCATATATTTGGAGTTTTGAGGCAATGTCCTTGACTATCATCATGAAGTGATCCCATGAGTTTGGAAAAGAGCATCATTGTGTCATGTAGTGATCCTCCTCTATTTTTACTATAGCAAAATATAATTAGATCACAAGCATATTGAATGCATTCAAATAATAGGCCATAGAACCACCATCATCCATTCTTAGGGTGTACGACTTTGTTCTTAGAAAAAAATGTTAACTAGAGATTTATCCCAATACAAGTATCACATGATCTTCTTCCAAATAACTTTTGTAATGGATTATTCATGTTCATTTAACAAAATAAAATCTCCCAAGAAAACCATAATGAGGTCCTTCATCTTTTTGTCCAATAAATCCAAATCAACTTGTGGCATCATAATGGATTTAGATCTAGATATAACATCCCATAAATCTTTGTCTACAAGCATATCCTCCATATTGAGATTTCACATCTTAAATTTGGTGCCAATGAACTTCTCCATCTCTAATATTGATTTTTTTTCTATTTTATTGCAATAAAATATTATTTTATACATGCCCCCATTCAAAGCAAGATTAGAACAAAAAATATTATCCCTAACACCTACTACTTGAGGTGATCAATCTCTAGTACCAAATGAAAGGAATACGAGGTGCACAATTCTCTTCCTACATTAATCAATGAGAGGAAGTGTGTTAAAATTCAATTGATCAAATAGTTATAAGGAAATAAACATGAAAGCAACATACCACAACAAAATAGTTTACATGGGGAAAACTTGTTTAATAGAAAAAATCCATGCTCCAAAGCAACAGAATGTATTATCAATAATCAATGGTTACTACACTTATAGAGTCTAAGCCTCTACAAAAGTATCACCAACAAGAGATCTAGAGCAACTCTGGCAACATAATAATACCTACAAAACTCATTATGAAATCCTCATCTCAAGCACCCAAAAAATAAGAGAATTAACACATGAAACCATGATCTAAAACCATCCAAAATGTGGCACCCAAATTTGTAGTCATATTTCAATGCCCAAATCCCAAGATGAATCCATAGGCTCATAATAGCATATTCCTTCCACCTACCATAAGTGCATCGTAATCCACTCACCAACTTAGGTGCTTCTATAGCAGCAAATTTACACCCCTTAAGCAAATTCCCCTTTCACATACCCTCACCTTATAAAATCAAATCCAAAGGAAAAATTCCATGTCACCTACCTGCCTTCCATCCACTTGGCATCTATCTTGTCTTTCGGTGAGAGAATATTTGTTGGGGACACATGTGCGATGTGTGGACCTCAGCGTGGTGCATTGTCATCACTGACAGATTCTTGTGTTTGAAGTTGGCAGAGTGTTATACACCCAATTGGGGTCGAATTGTAACGTCCCTCTTCAAGCAACCGACCCGAAAATGGAAGATTCTTCCTCATTCTTCCTTAAAATTCATCCATTCTCACTTCATTTTGATCTCTAGACATTCAATCATCTCATTTCTTCACATTCTCAACCACATTCTCTAGCATTCCAGCATTTTCATTGTGAACATTGCAGCAGCAATAGCACTCCATCAAATCCACATTCCAAGTGTGAGGCCATCATAGACATTGCGAGCTTGGAGTCTTGTGAGACCTCCCTTCATCACGGTTGCAGCGGTGGTGACTTTTCCAAGTTCGTAGCTTGCTTTCTCCCTCCATTGGCTAGTGAGATTTTTGGTGGAGGTGATAACGCTTCACTCCTCTCCTTTGTGATTTCATTGAGTAGCATAATATTGTTTTTAGTGTTCTTTGCTTCCTTTTCTTTCCTTTATTGCATATTCTACTTTGTTGCTTTCTAGTTGTCCATGGAGGTGGGAACACCAAACGGGGGTCTAACTGAGGCAAGCCCCTATACAGCCCGAACAATTCTCCCTCTTGCTTGTGTGTAGGTGAACGTACATGTGGAGATGGCTAGTGAACTAGCACTTGTGTGAGATTATCTTCATCACCCTAGCACTTATTTATTTGCTTTATCATATTCGTTTTTACTTTTTGTATTTCCTCATTTTGTTTTTTCCACCTAATCAACCTAGCTAGGTTGTTAGTACATTTTTAGGCAATATTTATTGTACTTTCTATTTATTGGTCGTACAGACACCAATGCACCAAAGAGACGTCAGCGCACTACATTGTTGTCCCAAAATTGTGCTACCATCCTTCGAAAGAGAGTTGTTTAAGGTGCAGTATTGACTCTAAAAACCAGCTCGCCTAGCCCAAACCTAAAATCTGGGTCTATAGAATGAAAAAAGCACATCATACTGCTCTTCATTCTCGATCCTTGTTCTTTAGAGTGAGGTAAGTTAGGCAGCGCTCCACTCTCATCTCTCCATGACCTAGAGCCTTGACGTGGTTGGTCCCCCTCTCTTACATTTTGGTGAACCCGATGTGAACCATTTTGGTTCCGTTTTGCGGTACTAAAGGCTCTTGTCCTCATGTTCTAGGAGTGTTGTAGGTGTGATTTTTGTGAGGCCTTTCGCCTTACAACGTAACTTGCAACCACTAGTAGGCATAGCTGGAAGGTTTTGTAAATGGTTCATAATGAAGCCTTAGTTGGGTCATGACCTGATTGTAAACCTTTGGGGGGTTTTGTGAGAGTATCATTTAGTGTGTGTGATGGCCTTTTTCCTGCATCTGTCTATCCCTTTGTGTAGCCTGCGAGTAGTAGTATAGGTATAACCTTCACCTCACAAGACTTGCTGATGGGGGGTTTTAATAGAGAACTGTCTCCTCTTTATATCCATGCACGAATCAATGAAAACATTGTAGTAGGTGTTCTTGTTGACTCGACATCTCAGATGAATATCATAATTGAGGATATTATGTTAATTAAATTCCTACATAAAGATGGGTACGATGCACCTATGAGCACCATCAGTACGCATAATGGAATTTTTGTACCTCCCCTTGGTAGTATCATTTTGTCAGTTCTTGTCAGACCTAAATTCATAAACCTATTATTTGATATAATCCTAAGGTCTGAGCTCTTCAGAGTGAAGTTGGCTATCCCCTAGCTAGTAGCTATGAATGCAGTTCCCTCGATTGTGCACAAGTGTTTGAATTTTATGCATCAGGGTTCCATACATGTGAATCATGACACCAGTTATAGACCACCAGTTGCACGCTATAGTTATTCCTTAGATCACTTTTTTCCAACACCTATTGGTCCTCTTCTACCTAGAAAGGACCTCTTGTACTAGACTTATCAGAAGTACAAGAAAGGGCGCTTAACACCTAAAGTAAGGTACCCTCCATCACCTTATGTTGTTTTCATAGGGCATGTTTAAAAGCTGACAGTGATACCACCAAGGCCCATAAAAGAGAAGAGGAGAAACACTCATGAGGTCTCTCTTCTTCCTCTTTCGCTATCCATCCTAACACTTTTTTTCACCTTGCTGCGACACCATCAAAAAAAAATTCGCGCTTGCAACAAAATCCTATGGTGCCCGCTTGGCAAAAGCCTAAGCATCTTTCATTTGAGATTCCTATTCTACCAACAGATCCTAGGCCTGTTCGATACAATAGAAGGAAGGGTCCCCATGGGGAATCCTCTATATCTTAGCCTTCACGGCCTCCCACCGCTCCTGCTCCAAAAGTAGTGAATGGGAAGAGACTCACTGTCGAGGCGCTAGAGCCGACTCCCCCTACTATTTCTCAATCTCTTCCTCCTACTCTCATTCAAGAGTCTGTCCCTCCATCAGAAATGGTTGTGATGGAAACTCCTATGGTAGAGTAGGATCCTTCTATCCCTTTTCAACTCCCAGACTCTAGCTCAAAGAGTCATAGAAACTTCCTTACACATGAATGCAAGTGTCGGTGAAAGGCTCTGGTAGTTGAGCAGGCCACTTTATAGAAGAAGGAAGAGGAGACGACCGCCTCTACTTTAGGGCCTCCTGTTGTGTTCTCCTCTCTCCTCCCCTCTACTTCTATTCAACCAAGCTCAGTCTCGCTTCCAACTCTTGTTGTGAGTGTGCTTGTCCCCAAAAAGGTGTGAGTGTTTATCGTTCCTTCAGTTGAGCCACCCTTGTTGATGTCCCTTCTGTACATCCCTCCATTCTCAAAACCTGTGGACATGTCAAATACCTCGACGGTGTCTGCTACAGTTTTGTCCTCCTCCTTCATGCCTATTACCTCATCTATGGGGAGTTCACATCCTTCAATGAAGCAGAAGGTAGAGGTTGTCCCTTCCAGAAATGGAGGGCATAAGTGGAGCTCATCTTCTCTGAAGGGTGGTCCTGCGCTAGCTTGTTCCATCTTGGTGATGGAACAAGTTCTAGCTTCTCTTGAGTTCTCCATCACTCTTGAGTCACTCGGTGAGCCATCCGGTGAATCTCGGGCGTCATCATCTCTATTCATTGAGGTACAACATGGAACTCCTACAAAGTGCATGTTCAACTCTTTCGACAAAGTTCTAGCATGTCAGAAATCTTCATGAAGACGTTGACCATAGCTCCACAAGAGCCGAACAGAGAAGACCTTATGGGGGATTCTTCCTTAGCCCTTGTTGCAGGAGGGTCGAAAGCTCCTCCCCTTAATATTCCACCATTGTAGGCTCATACGCCTTCCCCTTATAATGATCTAGATTGGGAAGTAGATGACCTCTTGATTGATGAGTGTTAGGGGGAAGCCTCTTCTTTATCTTTAGATTAGATTGTGTGTGTGTGTTGTGATGTGCTCCCTGGTACTTGTGTTATGTGTTCCTAGATGACCCTTGTCACCCTTATTGGTGCTTGGATATAGGAGTGATTTTGTGTCGTAAGCCTTCTTCTATTTATATCATCATTCTTCCTCTGTTATGTGCTTTTATTTTTGTAAATTGGGGATGATGCAAAGCGTTGGGGGAATTTAGGCTTCCCTTCCATGTTGACCCAATTTTTTTATTTTTACTTTATTTTCTTGTGCATTCTCCACATGGTCTGATATAGTAAGGGGTTGATGACAATTAATTTATATACTACTACTATACTTATATATATATTTATGAGTAGCTCTAACCCTGAAATATTAGATCACCCCTATGTCTCTTGTTCAGTATTGTAATGTCACAGAATTGCACCTAGGGGCAATTCCACATTTTTACACTTTTTCCTAGCATTTATGACACCTTAGAGCATTAATGACAAAAATCCCATGGGTCAAAATTTTGCAATTCTAACTCCATGTGGACTTGTGGTAGAGAAACAAAATCCTGACGACATGTTTCCTGAAAATCTAGGCTCTGGTCACTTGCACAACACATGGACGTCTGCACGACGCGCTAGCATCTTGGCAATTTTTTGAGTTTGAAATAGGGAATCCAGAATCTTGACTCTCTTGACACGTATCCTAGCAGTCAAATTTTAGATGTAACGGCTCTTTGTCACCTTTGCATGCATCAAAAACCCCTTCCTTGCTCTCATTTGGGGTTGGAAGTCATTAATTCAAGCTCTCTTACTATTTTGCTCCATCTTTGATTTCTCTTCATCTTTGATAGCAGCACTCTCACAAGTGAATCCATGTCGGACTGAGGTCCTTCTAGCAGCAATAGCTCTCAAGCAAGCACTGAACGGTGTACCCTGTTCTCCAAACATGGTCTAGGCTCATGGGTAACACTCTCTTTCTCACACACTTTCCTTTCCTACTTGTTTATTTACTATCTCGTGGTGTGGGTTCTACTCCTGAAGCAAGTTTTGCTTTCACCACACACTTTGTTTACTTCATTTGCACTCCTTTGCAACTTGGCTATCTGTGGAGGTGGGGACACCAAAATGAGGGTTTGACTAAGGCAAACCCCTATATAGCCCCAACCTTTCCCCCTATTCTTTTGTGTGTAGGTTGTGAAGAGGAGCTTGGAGTGAAGGTTCAAATGTCCAATGAAAGGTAAAATTCTCGAAGTCCTCTTGTATTTATTCTGGGTTTTGGCTTCTATTTGGTTATTTAGCCTAATACATCTTAGATATGAGTCTAGAAGTGAAACTTAGCTTTTCCTGCTTGAGCTCTTGATCCCTTAGCTTTGCACCGCGCTGGCATCCTGAAACCATGCTGCTATCTTTTGGCCTATAGCTCACTCATCTAAGGTAGAAATCTCGGGGTTTCACTCTCTCAGGATCTGAAATAGCTTTCTATGAAACATAACTTAGGTATATTTCTCTACAACTTCATTAACTTGCTTATGTTGAGGTGTATAAGGGAAATTCATTCCCTGGTGATCTCTTGAGAACAAAGAGACCAGTGTGTAGCAAATTCCTCTTATATCACATTTTGGTGAACCTAGCGTGAACACGTTGGATCTATTCTTCATGATGTTGCATGCCTATAACAATCCATTTTCTGAAGAATATTTTGATATGTTGGAGGACGCTCTAGATGACTTCTTAAAAGCACTCACCCCTATCTGGAAATCTTGTAAATAAACTCCCCCTTTGCAAGCTAAGGAGTCGGTAAATGTGGTTGTGGTCTCTATGGCTCCTCTGAGCCCTAAGAAACCCGTCATTTATGTGACCTCATCCGACTCGTGCTCTAGGGAGAACTACTCTATCTATGGGATTTTTTGTCGTGGTGATTCATCATACTTATATTTGAGGTTCGTGAAAGCTACAAACTCCAATTCCTATAATGTTGTAGGGAACACATATAATACACAGATAAATAACTAGAACTTGGATCAACAACCTTCTATTCCTACATCACAACCCACTCAAGTTCCTACTTCTTTACCACCTTCTCAACCAAGCCTTCCTTCAACACCTAAACCTGCAATCAAAGCACCAGGTGATTATGATCTTGTTGAGCAACTTTGTGTTACTCTGGCTAAGATCTCACTTTGGGACTTGCTTCAACCAAGAGATACTTTAGGAAGCTTTACAAAAGATTATATTGCCTGCCTCTGCTAGGCCTACGGATTTTAATGTGTTGTTGGCTCATATTAGAGCAGATTCGCCGAATATCACATTCCATCTGCAAGAACTCCCACCTCCAGATGTGCAGAAGCAATTAGATCCCTTGATGATTATAATTAATATTAATAATTTCGGTATTAGGCATACTCTCATTGACACCGGTTTAGCTCTCAACATTTTCAATATGGACCTACTACCTAAGATTAAAGTTGGTTCATCTTCTTTAGTGGCTTCTTTCTTGTATATTTGTGGGTTTGATAACATTGGTTGCCAGGCTTTGGGTACGATAATACTACCTTTGCAACTGGGTCTTGTTACCTTACCTACATTGGTTTATGTGATGCCTAGCCCTTTACCATACAATCTTCTCTTAGGGAGACCCTGGATCCATGACATGGGTGGTGTGACTTCTACTTTACACCATTCTTTAAATTTCATCGTAAATAATAGAGTGGTTATAGTTAAAGTAGATCCAGAAGTTGTTCACCTTTGTGAACTAGTGGTTGCCAATCGTGCTTTAGTCATATCCACTCTCAAGAATTGTTTTCCAGCTTTAACCACTGATGCTATGGCATGTTCTTCACTGATACCCTCTATGGAATTCATTCCTAGAGTGAGTGTCAGTAAAGATGAACCACCTAAAGCAGAAGATCATAAGTATCCCCCATCTTCCCCTTCTTCTCCCGATCGAATGCTTTCCTTGGTGATGATTGGGGCTCATTGGAATTCTTTTAATTCTTTATCGTGGAATACAAGGTGATCCCCTCTTGCATAGAAATTCCAGGTACTTCTGACACAAAGATGGGCGATACTCTTGCTGGGGAAGAGAAGTGTGACCCCATTCAGGAGACCACTGCCTCCTTCGCTAAGGAGAGTAGTCCCACTCCTACAAAGGAGGTTAACATTTGTGAACCTGGTAAAGAAGGTGGAGATGCACTCATAGAGAAATTCGACATCCATTGGTGGAATAAAACACTCTACGTAGAGCCTCCACCTCCTGAAGTTTTTCAAAATCATCATGGGTTTGGATATGAACTCGCCTCTCGATATGGATATGGGAAGAAAAGCCTAGGGTGTATCGAACAAGGAATTCAAGTCCCTATCCAATTTAATCCATGACGATGCTATCTGGGTTTGGGATTCTCTATTGAATAGTCTAAGCAAAAACCTTGTGTTGAAAGAATGAAGAAGAATGGCTATCTCTAAAATTTTGTGTTGTCAATGATGTTGCCATGTTGTGATTGCAAGTATAAGTCAGTGCTTGATCCATTATTTTGGTATGGTATCTGAACCGGTTTTCAAGCTGCACCCTTCGGTATCCTAGTCTGCAATCCTCCATAGTTCGCAGTTGATGCTTGTGGTTTTTGGAAACTGTTTATGGTTGTTGATGGCATGTATGTTTAGAATTTCTCGTGCTCTGGTGCTCGTACGATGTTTCGACATTACTCTATTGTTTTCTTTTTGCAATGAAGTCTATTTCTGGTTGAATTCATAGACAAGTGGTGATATGGTGAATTAACTTTTCTTATGTGGATATATGTACAATCTATCTTAGGTCCATGCCGACATGATGTAGCATGTTGGACATTTGAATTACCATTTGGGAAGATTTTGAGAATGCTTGAAGCTGACAAGTTGGTATTTCTTGATAAAAAAATAAATGCATCTAATTAGGCCTACCTAATTGATGCTTGCGGATAGATCAAGTATATATATTGGATGGGGTTAAAGATTAAAGTGAGTAATCGATGAAGCAGTAGTGAATGTGAAAGTGAAGAAGAGAAAAAATGATGAAGTGCATTAAGTTAGTCTATTCAGCATCACCAGAACTGCATCAACACTTGTTAGGTGCACTTTTTCAATTCATTTCGGTTGTGAAGCCCAATTTTGTTTTGTAAATAATTTTTGTAGGAAATGAGCCTCCTTGTAAGCAGAGAGCTTTTGTATCAGGATAGAGAGTCCTCTTCTGGGTAGTGAGCCCTTGGAAGTGAGCCTTTGTATTCGGTTTTGTAATCTCTTTATATTGTTAGTTAATCCTCACCATGGTTTTTCCCTTATTGGGTTTTCCACGTAAAAATCTGGTGTTCATTCTGTTCATTTTACTTTATGTTATTTGTGTTTCATGTTCATACTTAATAACATAATAGTGTGGTTCTGGAATTAATAAGTTTTGAAATTTTAAGTTTGTCTTTTTGTGACAAATGATTCACCCCCCTCTCAGTTGTCCTGTGCCTTTTTAACAATTGGTATCAGAGCTTTGGTTCCTTGGTTTAGAGCTTAACCACTTAAGGTAGATCCTGAAGGTTGATCAAATAGATGATAAAGAAGAACTCCAGACTGCACTTGAGGATCTTGACAAAGTTGAAAATGAAAACAAAGATCTAAAAAAGAATCTTGATGAAGCAAATGAATGTCTGGAAGCTGAAATAATAATTAAATAAATTCAAGGAAAGACACAAAGAAGTGAGTGAGCAGCTGAAACAAGAGATAATTGGACTAAAAGTGCTTGTAGAAGAAAAGAAGAGAATTGAAGAATGTCTAAATACAATGGTGTAGAATAAATATGACGAATACTTTAAACTTGAACAAGAGGTAGTAAACTTGAGAGTTGAGCTAGAGAAGGCAAAACTCTGTGAGAACAATTTCAAATCTAGCTCCAACAAGCTTGGAGAACTGCTTGCAGGACAAAAACCAAGTAAAGACAAAGGTGGCCTCAGAAATGAACCAGGTGAAATTTCTAAGGACAATCAAATGACTTAGTAAAAAGGGAAGCAAACAAGAAATTTTGCAAGGAGACCGCCTGCGAGACAACCTAATGCACATAGTTATCCCTCCTTCAATGGTATTTGTTTTTCCTGTAATAAATATGGTCACAAGGAAAAAGAATGCAGGAGCAAGATGAATCAATTTTCTAGTCCCTTCACTGGACAACATTTCTCATGCAAAAAGGTTGGACATAAAGCTACTAAATGCAGATCTCAAATGAGAATGATCAGTCAGGTGATGATGAACAAGTTTAATGGAAGTAGAATGAATCAATCCTTTAATGGCTACTGTTATACCTGTAACAAATTTGGACACAAAGAAAATCAATGTAGATCGAGAAGTAATGAAGGTCAGACTAATAAAAAAAGTGTTTTCTATTATAATTGTAACAAACATGGACATATCTCAAAGGTTTACAGAAGTAAGAAGGGAAAGCAGTTTGTTGTAGTAGAGAAGAATGAACCAATAAAGAAGATCAACAAAGAAGAGATGAACTAAGAGATGAATATGATATGGAAGAAGAAAGAGGAAGAAGAACCTAAAACTATTGATGTGTCTATGCCCTCATCTAGTACAGACAATTCCTCTGGGAATTAGACATAGCATGGTCTTAGGGGAACCTTTATCAGAAAATTATAAAAAACCCTAGATGAATGGCGTGTTAGAGGCTGGCACGAGGATGGAATGTGAAGAATGAATAATCAGAGGCTTTGGAAAAGGAGCTGGAAGAAAACATGTTGACATGATAATTTGCAGATCAAATTAGGGTTTTTTGTGTTGAGAAAAATGTTTTTAGCAGATTTTTGATGTTTGTCGCATTTAATATGAATTAGGGAAAATCGATGGTGTATAAGATAAATTTTTTTTTAAAATTTATTAGTTAAGCATTTGAAGAGTTTGAAAATTGCCTTGGAGTGATCTTGAAGTGATCTGAAGCATTCCTGAAGAAATTTAAAGAAATCATTATGGATATTTAGGAATTATTTCTCAGTATGCGAAGGAAATGAGAAGTCTCGAATGAATATTAACGAATTAAGCATGGCAATGGATAGAGGATCGAGTGGTGACATTCCACTTAAGCTGAAAGGAGTTGAATTGGAAGAATTTTATCAGAGGAAGATGAAAGAAATGGAACTAAAGCTGAAGGAAAAAAAATTACAAAGCATAAAAATCCTAGGTATGTATTTATGGGGAGAATTTCCTTGGTTTATTGATAAATATTTCATCTTGTTCTTGTTGAGTCATCTCAAGAACGGAAACATTGTGTTGGAAAAACCCTACCCAATCACAAAGGAAGTGATCGAAGCAATTTATGGCTTATGCAGTATTGGGGATCTCCCTAGAAAAAAAACCATGAAATACAAAGATGTGGAGGAACTCACTGGCATTAATAAAGACCCTCGAGCTTTATTGATAAACACTCTTGAGGATTTCGCTATAAGGTATATTGCATATGGAATTTCCTATCAAATCTATTTCAGAAATTGTGAAGGCTTGGCATCGGCTATTGTTGTATATATTGTACATATGATGGTTAAGGAAAATAGGTAGTTTGATTTGTGTAGCCTATTACTGGAAAATCTATCTAAAAATGCTTGAATGTCGTTGGTTGAGGGTTATCCCTTTTGGTTTGGATCTTTGCTTGTGTGCTTGGCCTTTTAATTTTTAAACTCCCTACCGAGAAGAGAAAATGTTGTGTGGGAATCTGGTATTCCTATTGGGAAACAAGTCTATAGATACTTAGAATTGTTGGCGGATAATGTAAGTGTGTGCAAATCATATTTCACATCCTTAAGAACAAATCTATTCTTTGGTATGTCAATACCGAGTTAGTTTGAAGTGGGTTCATCCTCCAGTAAGAGAGAGTTTGAAGTTGTCATGGTGAGTCTCCTAAAAAGAGGAAAACTATTGTAACAGGTGTCTCAGAAGAGAAGAATGAAGAAGAATTTATGTTTGGATCTGATACAGAGGATATACAGATGCAGCTAGATAACGGTGAGATGAAGAAGATTGGTGAAATATGGAATGTGTGCTCTCTGGTTGAGAAAATTAAAATTGATGATGTGTTGGTTGATTATTTTTTGAATAAAGGTATTTCAATTTTAGATGTGTTAGATTCTTTACCAGATGATCTTGTAGAGATTGTTGAAGAGAGAACATTGTTGGAAGGACCCGAAGGACATAAGTTCAAAGATATGATTGAAAGAAGGTGTAACAAGCAAAGCAAGTACTATATAAACATATGAATGAGACAAAAGAATGCATCAAAGAAATATCTGACATTTACAGGTATTGTCTTTGGTGGCCGGTAGCTGTTGATAATTTTAGAAGCAAGATTGAAGCTATTGAAGTTGAGATGAATAGTATTGGAAAGAACTTTGATTTATTCAAAGATAGGGATGGAAAACAAAGAATAAGAGTTGGATAACTACAGGTAGAATTGTTGACTACTCAGAGGCAAAGAGAAGATATGGTTAGAACCTTCTGGTTGGTTAAGGAAGTTGTTGAAGTCCGATTAGATTATCTCTCCAGAATCCTCTCTGATGCTAAAAATTGTGAGCTATTGTGTTTGTCTTCTAATCATACATCCTCCTTTGCATAGTTATCTTTGTTGGAAAGTGTGAGTGTAAGAATTAATTCAGTTGTACTTTCCTAGAAAAGAATTCATCTGATCATAAGAGAGAGGTATAAGAAAATATTTCATGTAAAGAGTGTCATTCTTGTTTGAATGCTTGAAATGGGAAGCTGGAATTTTTGTGTACATAATATGTTTACATCCTAAATTTTTTGATCACCCTTTTCCATTGATGTCAAAGGGGGAGAGAGTTGGATTATAAAGTTATGGGGAGAGAATCATGTGAGCAAGGAGAATGTTGTGTTTTGAAAAAATTTGGCACATGTTGCCATCAATGACAAAGGGGGAGATTTTTGGAAGAATGAAGAAGAATGGTTATCTCTACAGTTTTGTGTTGTCATTGATGTCACCATGTTGTGATTGTAAGTCTAAGTCAGTGCTTGATCCAGTATTTTGGCCTAGTATTTGAACCATTTTTCAAGTTGCACCCTCCAATATTCTAGTTTGCAATCCTCCGTAGTTGGTAGTTGATGCTTACGGTTTTGGGAAACTATTTATGGTTGTTGAAGGCATGTATGTTTAGAATTACTCATGCTTTGATCCTCTTACGGTGTTTCGACATTATTTTATTGATTTCTTTTTGCAATGAAGTCTATTTTTGGCTAACTTCATAGACAAGTCATGATATGGTGAATTAATTTTTCTTATGCGGATATATGTGCAACATATCTTAGGTCCATGCTGACCTAATGTAGCATGTTGGACATTTGAATTTCCATTTGGCAAGATTTTGTGAATGCTTGAATCCGACAAGTTGGTATTTTTTGATAAACAAGGAAATGCATCTAATTAGGCCGACCTAATTGATGCTTGTGAATAGATCGAGTATATATGTTGGATAGGGTTGAAGATTAAAGTGAGTAATCGATGAAGCGATAGTGAATGTGAAAGTGAACAAGAGCAAAAATGATGAAGTGTGTTAAGTCATTCTATTGAGCATCACTGGAACTGCATCAGCACTTGTTAGGTGCAATTTTCAATTCATTTTGACTATTAAGCCCAATTTTGTTTTGTAAACCTTTTTGTAGGCAGTGAGCCTCTTTGTAAGTAGTGGTCTTTTTTATCAGGATAGTGAGTCCTCTTCTGAGAAATGAGCCCTTGGAAGTGAGCCTTTGTATTCAGTTTTGTAATCTCTTTATATTGTGAGTTAATCCTCACCGTGGTTTTTCCCTTATTGGGTTTTCCACATAAAAATCTAGTGTTCATTGTGTTGATTTTACTTTCTATTATTTATGTTTCATGTTCATACTTAATAACAAAATAGTTTGGTTGTGGAATTGATAATTGTTGAAGTTTTAAGTTTGTATTTTTGTGACAAATGATTCACCCCCCTCTCTCAGTTGTCCTGCACCCTTTTAACACCTCGGTGGAGTGTTAACATGATTTCAATCGAGCCATTGAGCTTGGTCCATCTTGAGTTAATAGAGGAAAGGGAGAAGGCCAAGAAAATCCCTTTAAATGTCTTCTCTTCAGATGAAGCACTGGAGGAATTCCTAGGTGCCTATTCCTCATTACCTTCTTCCCATCACAAGAGACAATTCCCATATTGCCTGCATAAACAAGCATACTTTGGAGAAACAGTCTTGAGCATTGATGAAGAAGACCCTCTATCTAACGTTAGTATTGATGTTTCAATATCTCATCTTCAAGATCACAACTCTCTCCTTAAAGAGATATTACTGAAGTCTCTATGGATCCTAAATCCTTGAAAAAAGTAATCAAGATTGGGAAGTGTCTCTCTTCAGAGGAAGTAGACGAACATTCTAATCTCTTGCATTCTCATCCTGATATCTTTGCTTGGATGTATGAGGACATGCTCAGTATTGATGAGTCTATAGTGGTTCACAACATCTTTCTATGTCCCCATGCCAAGCCAGTTAAGGAAAAAATATGAAAGATCAATCTGAGGGTGGCATTGATGGTCAAGACGGAGATAGAGAAGCTATTGAAAGTGGGCTTTATCCGTGCGATTGACTACTCCCCTTGGATTTTGAATATAGTCACTATTAGCAAGCTTGATGGTCGTATTCATATATGTATTGACTTTTGATATCTTAATAAGCCTTCTCTTAAGGATGATTTTCCATTGCCTAATATAGATATGATTGTGGACTCAACTATAGGCCATGCATTGTTATCTTTTATGGATGGATTCTTGGGCTACAATCAGATTCGTATTAACCTAGAGGATCAATACAATATAGCCATCACTACCCCTTAGGGTACTTTCTGTTATGTGGTCATGGCCTTTGGGTTAAAGAACGCCGGAGCACCTTACCAACGGGTGATAGCCCTGATATGTCATGATTTTATTCATAAGATCTTAGAAGACTATGTTGACGACATCTTGGTGAAATCGATAACCGCCATGATTTTGAATTCAAATAAGTGGATATTCCTATAAATATCCATCATTAGATTTATTCTGGAGCTAGATAATCTTTCGCTTAAGCTTGTAATGTTTGTAATAAGCACTTTTGTTCTACTCGCCTATTTGGGCCAATTTGAATGCAAATAAGGAGTTAATTCAAATCTTGGTGTTTAAGGTCCCACCAGAGGAAGAGCAGGGCCCACTCAACCGAAGGAGGTGACCTTGTGTTATGTTCTTTCATTCAGTTAATTTCTGTTTAATTTGTATCAATTGGAAAGTTAGGAATGTTGATCTCTGTTTAATCATTGTTAGTGATTGCAATTATTTATACTCTTAGATTAAGTTCATTTTGTTCTCAAGGTAGTTCATTACGCTTTACTATAGATTAATATTCATTCATTTACTGAAGATTTAATTGCTTTTCATAGGAATTAGACTTAATAATTATTTTCAAATACATGTGGTTTTTAATGGGAGAAAGAACGATGACTTATGGGAAGACAAAACTAAAGCTTGTTTGGAATTAATTCATGGAATTTAGTGTTACTATTTTCTAGATTAATATTTATTTTCTTGCAAACGTAAATAGATTCTCTTTTCAAGTAAATTTCAATTCTGAATTTTAGATTAAGAGTGAATTTGGTTTTAGCTTAATTCTTCCATGAATCAATTACAAATAAGTTAGGTGAAGTCTGAACTAAGTTATTTGAGTTTGAATAAGCATTAGTTAAGAAACAAGTTACGATTAAGTCCTTAGAATTAGTTAGAAACTAGTTGTTAAGTTCCACTCCTGAGAGCTCCTGAAAACTCCTAAAGGAGACAGACCAAAACCAAAAGTCACTATTTATAGTGCAAAACCACCCAATTTTTGGAAACATCCTTATCGCATATAGCTCTAAGACACACCCAATTTGATAATTAAAAGATTAAATGATGCAATAAGTGACATCAACGACCTTTCCCATCATTAATCAAAGCTTATTTGGCCAATCCTCCTGTATTGATGTTGGCTATGCAAGATAGACCCCTTTTACTTTACCTCGATGCATCACTGATGCAAGTACAGGAAGAAAAAAATACCTTAACAAAATCTCAAACAATCTTTGACAATCCTTTTAATTAGGACTTCACATTTCCTTCACAAGTTCTTGATTCCAAAGCACCCAAACTGAGAACAAGACTCCCAATCACTTGTTGATTCACTAAACACCATATTCATCATCCAAAAATTGACCCAAAACTCTTCTTCAACACAAACATTTCAAACATGAGACCTTTCCAAAATGGACTGTTATAAATCAGCATTTAGGCCCTTTTAGGCCACATCCCCAAAACAACAAGTTCCCAAGCTCTTTTCACCTTCCAAATGTAACAAACAAGTGTGAATATGTCTTTCCAAACACAATAGACTATTCCCCAATCTTGATTCAGGGTATTTAAACAAACCACTACTCTGAACCTTCAATTTTCATTCCAAAAACAAGATTGTCAACAGACTGCCCTAACTTGTCAGTCAATAAACAAAGGACTCAATCATTTAAAATCACCAAGCTCTGTCAAGAGATGTTTCTTAATACTTTTAACACCCTTTGTAAATAATGACACCATTGAAGAATTCAAAAACCACATTCAAAACCCATTTAATCTCCATAGAGCGCTATCATAACTCTGCCACTATTAGGGCAGTATATAATAAATGTACTCAAAAACTTATACACCACCAATCTTGCTTTAAAGAAGGAACCACGACACCTTATCAAGGTGAAATCACAATACTGTGTCTCACTTTTTTCCCAAGATGGACATTTATATCAATATTTTTAACTGAATCTTCATCTTTTGAGACCTATAGTAGCTAAACCATTAAGAATTTGAAGATGATGTGAACTAGTGATTTGTGGCAATTTGTCTGTAGATTCTAAATTTATTTTTTTTCAAATTTTCCAAAATAAATCATGAATCTTTCAACATCTCCTTTAATAACTGGTTTTAGATAGAAAACAACATTTTCAAAAGGTAAAGTTTGTGTCGTACAACATAACTTTTTTTCTATAAAGGATCAAATTCAAATTTTTGAAACATAGATTCTCAACATCAATAGCTAGGGAAAGGATATTTTTCATAATTTTTTGTTGCATATTTATTTGTAAATTAATTTTTGAAGTCACTATAACTATAGTTTGGACATACGTGTGTGTCGTACATCATAAATTTTTGGGTATATATCGAAATCCAATTTTTGTTTTTTGGCTAAAACAAGGACATCAATACCTAGGGAATGGGTAATTTTTGAATTTTTTTTACAATGGTTTACTATTCTCACCTCTGCACAACAAAGAGCTTAATGTTTAGAGAAAAACCTATGTTTAGTAAAAAATTAAAATTAAATACATGATAATATGAAAATATATCAAACCTATAATTTTTGGAAAGCTCATTTCAAGGGATACAATCTTGAAAAATATAATTTTTACATGTTGTTATTTAATCCATCAAAAGGTAAAGAAAAAGTGGATTTTTTCCAGCCTTTTGTTAGGTGGGAAGGAGACTCCATTGTGGGTATTATTTAATACTAGAGGGGTTCTATCCAAGGGGGTTTGATCTAAGGGGGTCTTTTCTATCCCTCTTTAAATAAAACCCTTTAGATGGAGCCTCTCAAGACTTAAACCATTAGTTTTTCTAAAAACAATGATTTTAGGAAAAAATCAGCACATCCCAAAATTGAGACACAATATTGTGATTTCACCCATCAACCTACTCAAGCCACTACCACTAAAAAATATTTACCATTTCACAATCAAAACACAGAAAACACTCTTATTTTCCAAATTTTTTTATAAAATACAGGCCTAGGGCTTTGCTGAATCAGCTCAAGATCATCTTGTTGCGCTCTACAAACTTGAGATCCTTTAAAATACTCCTCGAACAGTCTTCTCACCAAATTTTATGAGATTTCAATGGTAAATACAAGAGAAACACAATTTTGAAGCTCATTGTTTACCCTAAAATAGGGTTTACCCGCCTGAAGGAAAAAGCTCATAGCGTTTACAATTTTTAATGGATTTTGATGAAACAAAATGTAAAAGAAATTAGATTCACAAGGATGAAATATAACATGGAGGAGGAGAGGTATTATTCACAAAACAAGGTTGTACAGTGGCCTAAAATTAGGAAATTGCAAAAAAATAATAGAATAACTATGCATTTTATTGATTTCTTCAATCATACATTACCCCTCAACCTACCTCGAAGTTTGTGAGTCTAAAAAAATGATTTTATAAACCCAAAACAATTCCTCCAACCACCTTTTCAACTACCTAACTCTTCACCTTCCACTATTTGGCATATTTTGCAATTTTACAAAATTGTCTTGACAACATTTTGTCAAATTTTACAACTTTAGCATTTATGCCCAAAATGACCCTAAATTACAATCTAAGACCTAATACAAACTAAATTTTGCTACTTAGGCCTTATTTCAACATGAAATCAACTAGACTAAATCAAAAGGAAAAAATTTCCTCATGGAGGCATGATCTTGCAAGGGTGCACCTGCACCATTCTCCCCGGCCAAAAAGAATTCCAAGTCCTCTTGGATCATTAAGTACTCCTCCTTGTAGTCTTCTATTCCCTACAACTTCATCTTGACCTTTGGTTTGAGTTGGTCAATTCCAAATAGTTTCCATCTCATCTTGACTCTATGAATCTGTTTATTCATGCCCTAAAATGTCTCAATCTTCTTGTGTCCTTCAATCAGCTGCATCTTGATTTGCAAATTGTTCACTGTCCAAAATATTAGCATAACAAAGAAATGATACATTTTTTTTACAACAATACCTCCATCCTTCCTCAATTCTTTTCAAATACTCGACTGTAGGCTAATATTGTTGTAAAGAAATAATTAAGAAATATTTGCAAAGAAATGATACATTTTTTTTACAACAATACCTCCATCTTGAGTTGGTCATAACTCTGCCACTATTAGGGCAGTATACAATAAATGTACTCAAAAACTTATACACCACCAATCCTACATTAAAGAAGGAACCACAACACCTTATCAACCTACTCAAACCACTTCCACTAAAGAATATTTACATTTCACAATCAAAACACAGAAAACACTGTTATTTTCCAGATTTTCTTACAAAATATAGGCCTAGGGCCTTGTTGAATCATCCCAAGATCATATTTCCACACTCTACAAACTTGAGATTATTTAAAATACTCCTCAAACAGTCTTCTCACCAAATTTTATGATATTTCAATAGCAAATACAAGAGAAACACAATTTTGAAGCTCACTGTTTACCCTAAAAGAGGGTTTAACTCGCCTAAAGGAAAAAGCTCATAACTTTTACAATTTTTAATGAATTTTAATGAAAAAAAAATGTAAAAGAAATTAGATTCATAGGGCAGAAATATACCATGGAGGAGGAGAGGTATTATTCACAAAACACTGTCGTACAGTGGCCTAAAATTAGGAAATTGCAAAAAAATAATAGAATAACGGTGCATTTTATTGATTTCTTCAATCATACATTACCCCTCAACCTGCCTCAAAGTTTGTGAGTCTACAAAATGATTTTATAAACCTCCAAAAACACCTCCAACCACCTTTTCAACTACCTATCTCTTCACCTTCCACTATTTGGCATATTTTGCAATTTTACAAAATTGTCTTGACAACATTTTGTCAAAGTTTACAACTTTAACATTTATTCCCAAAATGACCCTAAATTACAATATAAGACCTAATACAAGCTAAACGTGGCCACTTAGGCCTTATTTCAACATGAAATCAACTAGACTAAATCAAAAGGCTAAAATTTCCTCATGGAGGCATGATCTTGCAAGGGTGCACCTACACCAGTCACTATATGCCTTGGCAGCTTTGTTGGTTCAATATGACGATGCAAGGAAAGAGAGAGTGGTCTACTACATCAGCCACATTCTATTTGATTACAAAACTCATGATTCCTCCATGGAGAAATAATGTCTTGTTGTTGTCTTCACTATGTAGAAGTTGAGACACTACCTTCTCCATGTCAAAACACATGCCATAGAAAAAATGGATCTCTTGAAACATTTGTTCTCCAGTGTCGACCTTGCTAGGAGATTAGTGAAATGGGTTATGTTGCTTTCTAAGTTTGATATAAAGTTCATTACTCAAAAATGAATAAAGGGTCAAGCAGTTTTCGATCAATTGGCAGACGCTCCCTCATCTTGTTCCTTCCCACGGTTGGACTTGTTTCTTGATGAGAATATTTTTGTGGTTAATTATGACCTTGAATGGAAAATGTATTTCAATGGATTGAGGTGTCAGACTAGTTCCGGAGTAGGTGTGGTATTAATATCCCCTGAAGGTAAACCGGTCCCTCTATCCTTTCAATTAGATTTCACTTGCACCAATAAGATCATTGAGTACGAAGCTCTCATTGTTGGCTTACGTGATGTGGTTGCACCAAGAATCAAATATCTTCGTATATTAGGCGATTTTGAGCTCATTATGAATAAGATTACGGGAACCTATCAAGCTAAACAAAGTTGTCCTAGTATTGAGACCTTGCTTTTTCCTTGCTTAATTGGTTCTCCTCTTTCACAATAGATAGTATCCCTAGGAGGGAAAGTAGACATGTCGATGCCATGGCAAGCGCTTCTTCCTTGGTACCTTCGGAAGAGGATATGAAAGAATACCACTTCGTGGTTTAGGTCCTGTGAACCCCTACGTTTTTTGATAAATCTAAATCTGAATATTTTGTGTGTTCTCACGTAGACTCTGGAGAATGGTTCTCTAGTATCTATAATTACCTAAATATTGGAAACTTTCCTGATGATGCGAAAAAAAATGATCAGACTCATATACAAAACCTCTAAGCACGTTACGCCATTTTATCTGATGTTCTTTATCAAAAATCCTATAACGGCTTGCTTCTCAGGTGTCTCACTAAAGCAAAAATACCCCTTTCCCTTAAGGAATCTCATTCAAGCTCTGGGGGTGGACATTTTGGTGGTAGCTCCCTAGCAAGAAGATTGATACACACAGGGTACTATTGGCAAACAATGGAACAAGATTCCTTTGATTCTATTTAAAAGTTCCTTCAATGTCAACAACATAGCCGTCTTATTCATGCACCTACCCAAGAGTTACAAAATCAAACCTCTCCTTGGTCGTTCACAAAGTGGGGGTTGGATATTATTGGAAAGATCTCACCTCCTTCTTCCAAGGGACATACCTTTATTATTACCACTACGGATTAATTCACAAAATGGATCGAAGCTATTCCACTCTGATCCACAAATGTTGAAGCTATATGTAGCTTTCTCATGAACAACATTATTTCTCATTTTTAATTTCCTACTATACTTGTTTTGGAAAATGGAACACCATTCAAGAACAAGGAAGTAAAGCAGTTCTTAGAGAAATTTTATATCCAACATAGATTTTCTATGCCATACTATCTGCAATCTAATGGACAAGCAGAGGCATCTAATAAGACTCTTAAACTCATTCTTCATAAAATAGTTAATAAACACGAAAAGGATTGACATATTCAATTAACGTACGCTTTGTGGACCTATCGCACGAGTGTCCATATGGCAACAAGAACAATGCCTTCAAATCTTGTGTATGGTGCTGAAGCTATCATGCCTTTAGAGTTGGAAATTTTATCTTTGCAGGTTTCCCTTAAGGGTTAATTAATAATGAAACCTACCAGGTCAACCATTTGCATCAACTAGAGATGCTCGACGAGTGTCGATTATAGGCCCTCGATCATCTTAAAGCTTATCAGTGGTCATTATCGAGACAATATATTAAGAGGGTCTTTCCTAGGACCTTTAAACTATGAGACCTGGCTCTCTATGAAAACCAAAGAAATGTAAATGTGTCACCTGATCAGAGAGGAAAATTTAGTCCTAACTAGTTAGGCCCTTACATTGTGATCTTTATGTATGGTTCTGGTGCCTATGGATTATCATGTATGGATGGGATGCCTCTAAAAGAGCTCGTTAATGCAATGCATCTTCGTCGATACTATGCGTAGTGTTCCATGTGTCATCTATGTGGTGTTCTCTCTATGAAAGGGTAGTAGCACTACATATATTGACATTGTTCATTAACACATTATGAAAAAAAAATGTGTTATGATATGATTGCGTGTGTGTGTGTGATATACATACATGTGTTTCGCTATGCTATGTATCCATGCGTCACATTACATCTTTTAAGGAAATTAGATCATCATTGTGTTTAATTAATATATGACCATGTGTATTTATTAAATCATGTTAGCATCTAATGTAAATATACATCCATATGAGCGTATAACATCCATCGCATAAACATACAAGAAAATAAAAGACGTACACATACAAATAAAAAATGCCATGATGTTAGAATTGATATGTCCATATATATATGCATATATGCATCAAATTTCATGTACATGTATCGGGCCACTAATATAAAAAATGAGTGGCTATTGAATATATGTCTATACAAAATATCTACAAACATATATGTATGGATATGTATCCCTCGCTACAAAAATGATATACAAAATCATAAGCCCCTATGACTATGGCGCATGGTTCTGAGAGCTTTCCAGCTCTAGTTGTTGCTCTTGTACTCTCGAGAGAGGTTGCATGGTGGTCATGGAACAAGATTGATGAAAGCATGATGTAGAAAGAGTTACTCACATCCCACTAATCTCTCCCTACAGGGAGCATATGGTCATCTTTGCCTTTCTCAGCTCCTCCTGCATTCTCTGAACATCTATCGAGATCACAGCCACTAGCTTCCTGTCGAGGTCATCGAGGTGGCTCTGGAGGGCATCACATGCCTACTCAACAGTGTCAGCCCTCATCACTATCGTGTCTCACTCGTCGAGAGTCGTCTGCAGCTCCCCCGACAGTTGGTCATGTTTTCCTCGAATAGTAGTGAGCTCTGCAATCAACTAGATGATCTATGTGCCCCGCTCCTTATAGGTTATCCTTAGGCATGCTACCAACTCAAAAGTGGAGGCATGTCATCCTACAAACACCGGTCAAGAAGCCTCGAGGACCATCCCCTGGATTGGAACATTAGGGGCTACCTCTGAAATACACTGAGCTATCAACCCAGTCCATCCCTATGCATCCTCTGCAACCACAGAGAAAAAAAGAGAAATCAGTATCACATGGCATATGTATATAATCATAAACAAAAGAAACTAGGAGTATGGAAACATAAACAATGTATTATGTATACCTAGGTCCCCTGGCTGCCATGTGGGATCAAGGTGAGGAGCCATGTTGGGACCCACGTTGCCAGCATCAATAGTCGCTCTCAGCAACGCCAAGGCCATTGTTGTTGTAATAGTAGGAGCTAGTGGTGTCGATCAGATAGGGGTAGCTGCTCGGGGTCTGATCTCCTCCACCGCCTTGATCTCTGAGGTGTCGTCTCCTCCTCCTCACCGGCCTGCTAGCGCTCTCTCCATCTATCCTACAGAGGTTGAGGTGGAAATTCCCCCTGTAGATTAGGATCCCCTCTTGGGGAACCCTCTCCAAACATAGGACCAGGACGATGCCTCTCCCACCACCACACAAAATTTGCAGCAACCCCAACATTATTTGTCGCCACTATGGGTGGAAAATCGTGGTCGGGCTCACCATCATCAGAAGGAACAAAATCAGTGATGGTGGGGCGAGGGAAATCCCTGACTCTCGTTGCACTCCTATAGGCTCTAATATATGTGGGCACATGAGATGGAATCATCTTTGGGCAGCCATGTTGTCGCATGACCCGACTCTAGTAGTATGGTACTATAATATAGTCATGGCGACCTACCAAAAAATGGTCTCACTACAGGTTCCTCAAGTGCTTGTAATCATCCACCCATCTGAAAAATTAGTAGGGTCTCCATCAGACCCCATCCATAGTAAGAGTGTCAAACTGTAGCCGCCAAAACTATAAATCATCGAATCTCCACTTTCCTATCATGTCGTACTAGTGGGCCATGAGGACACGATATGGCCGTCACTGGGGAAAAACGATTGGTCTAGTGCACTTGATGTAGGCGAAGGCCCACACCTGCAAAAGTCTGCATGCAGTATAGCTACGGTACTCGTAGTGGACGTACCAGCCTAGCTCCTAGTAGAGGTGCACTAGCATGTTGTGCCCCCAGGAAAAAACTATCATGCGCTCCACCATCTCTCTAATCATGTGGATGAGGCCCTTGTGCAGGTGTGAGCCTCGCTCGTCTATCGTGATCCAAAAAGCAACGGTCACAACCATCACCCGGCACAACAATGTTGTTGTGGCCCTTGCTTGATCATTCCAGTGTGTGTATATGTGGCATGTGTAGTCGCTCTAACTACCCTGAGCAGTAGAGGACTCCCTTCGTTCACTCCCATGCCAATTGAGTATCATCTAGGGCCACCTGTCATCTATGGATGGGTAGTCCGAGGATCCGATAGACATCCTCGAGTGTGATAGTCATCTCCCCACAAGGTAGCTAGAAAGATAACATGGTGGCCTCCCACCACTCCATCAATGTTGTTAGCATCCACTCATGATAGCGCATCTCTAGCATGGTGAACACCTGCCAGAGAACAAACCGCTCCAGGTGCATGACCTCATCATCTGTAAGATGACCCCTCTACTTGTGAATGATTCAGAAAGCTCGCCCTCTCAAATGCTCATGAATATCCAGATAATCCTGCAAAAATTTAAAACAATTAAGTTAAAACATCAATTTTCACTATGAAAACAAAAAATATTGCAAGACCTATGTGTGTCGCATAGACTTCTGCACATCGTGCATGCATCCCGATCTGCCATGGTTGCCTCAAGGGCACCAACGCGTCCCTGAGATGACAATGCAGATTTGGGACCTCGACAAATAATTTGAATGACAGCGCACATTTTAGACGCGAGTGCCCAAAATGGATGCTTGGGCACCTAACTGAATAAAAAATGCTAAAAAATGACCTAAAAACACAAAAAGAGAGGTCTAGAGGCCTACCTGGTCCACCTCACGACCCTCAAAAATGTTGTCATACAACTGCTCCAATTTTGGCACCTCGTACCCCCTCCTACTCATAATTTTGCTAACTTTTCTCTCACAAAAGTCAACAATTTGCTCACAATGAATAGTGAAAATGACCCTTCTAGGGGCCTACCTAGGTATATATAGGCCCCCCGAGGCCCATTTTTCCTAGAGCTTGTGGCTCCTTGAGTTCTCCTAGATTTACCCCAGAAAGTTTGGGGCAAACTTAGGAGGCGGAATATAGTCACCCCTTGATCATATTTTTCTTCTAAATCAACGACTTTTTCTTGATCATTCCTCTCATCGTTGTAGCTTCTTCTGATTTTCAAGGCTGACCCAAAATTTGAGTTTTGCAGGTTAAAGTCTTGAACAATTTTTCACAATAATTTTGTCATTTTTTGTTGAGCTTAGTTGTTGGGGAGCACCTTCGATACCGGTTAGCTCGACTTCGGTGGCCTCTAAGGCCCTTTTTTCTTGGCATGCAAATCCATAAAATTCAAAATTTAGGTGAAATTTTTCTTCTCTACTTTAGTGAGGCTGATTTTTTCCAAAATAGAGCCCACTAAAGTGAGGGAAAATGTAATGTCATAGAATTGCACCTAGGAGAAATTCCACATTTTTACACTTTTGACTAGTATTTATGACACCTTAGAGCATTAATGTCAAAAATTCCATGGGTCAAAATTTTGTGATTCTGACTCCATGTAGACTTGTGGCAAAGCAACAGAAGCTTGAAAACACATTTCCCAAAAATCTAGGCTCTAGACACGCAAACATCTGCACGACATGCTAGCATCCTGGAAATTTTTCAAGTTTGAAATAGGGAATCCAGAATCTTGACTCTCTTGACACGTGTCCTAGCAGTCAAATTTTAGACGTAACGGCTCTTTTCCGCCCTTGCATGCATCAAAAATCCCTTCCTTGATCTCATTTGGGGTTGGAGGTAATTCATTCAAGCTCTCTTTTCATTTTTCTCCATCTTTGAGTTCTCTTCATCTTTGATAGTAGCACTCTCACAATCAAAGCCATGTCGGACTAAGGTCCTTCCAGCAATAACAACTCTCAAGAAAGCACTCAATGGTGCACCCATGTGCTCTGGCGAGGGTCTAGGCCCATGGGTAATGCTCTCTCTCTCTCTCTCACTTTCCTTTCCTACTTATTTATTTACTAGCTCATGGTGCGGGTTCTACTCCTGAAGAGGGTTTTTCTTTCACCACACACTTTGTTTACTTCATTTGCACTCCTTTGCAACTTAGCTCTCCATGGAGGTGGGAACACCAAAATAGGGGTCTAATTGAGGCAGACCCCTATACAACCCCAACCTTTTCCCCCGTTCTTTTGTGTGTAGGTTGTGAAGAGGAGCTTGGAGTGAAGGTTTGAACATCTAGTGAAAGGTAAACTTTCTCCAAGTCCCCTTGTATTTATTCCAGGGTCTGGCTTCCTATTTGGTTATTTATCCCAATACATCTTAGATCTAAGTCTAGAAGTGAAACATAGCTCTGGCCGCTTGATCTCCTAAGCCCTCTGCCACTTAAAATTCCAGCACATCTTTTAGATGACAGCTCGCTACGCTGGCGTCCTGAAACCACGTTGTTGTCTTTTGGTTGAGAGCTCACTCATCTGAGGTAGAAATATCAAGGTTTCACTCTCTAAGGATCTGAAATATCTTTTTCTGAAACATAACTTAGGCATATTTCTCTATAGCTTCGTTAACTTGCTTATGTTAAGGTGTATAAGGGTTGTTCATTCCCTGGTGATCTCTTAAGAACAAAGAGACTCATGTGCAGCGAATCCCTCTTATATCACAGGTATGTTGCTTTCTCTCTTTCACTCTTTTCTTATCTATCTTTTCTTTGGTTGAGTTGTCCCTCGTATGTGTGACAACATCATTTTTATGATACTTTGATTTTCAGAAAATGCATTCATCACCAACGGATTTTTTCTTGAAGATCCTTGCAAGCTTTTTCAAAAATCACATTCTCGACTTGGACTCCTAACGGAACGTGTTTCCTTCATCATGGGTTTGTAAAGAAAGAAACTTGAGAACTTTCCTCTGAGGTGGATGTAGCCTTTTCCTGCGAGAAGAAGCCTTGACTTTCCCCTCGCAAGGGGCATTTTCTTCCTTTTGAATTCCTTGATGAAGTGAACATCTTTTGAAAGGATTCCTTGATGATGAATTGATTTGAGAAAAAATGTTTCTTTTACACTTTCAAACAGCACACCCCTTGTGTGGACCCCTCTTCTTTCGAAGGGTTCCCAAGGGACCCCTTTGAAAGCCTTCTAACTTGTCGACGGTCTATGTGACTTTCTACATATTTTCCTACATGGCTGCTTTATTTTTTGGCATGTTCAATCTATGGACTAACATGTCACTTTGCAAGTGCGCCTGTAAAATCGCTTTTCAATCCGACTCTGCGAAGTCCCCTTCTCTGGGCTTCCTTCATGAGAGAGAACTTGGGGGTTGCCTTCTTGTAGGTCTATGGGCTTGTAAGGCACTTACTTCATTGGGCTTCCTTCATGAGAGAGAATATGGGGGTTGCCTTCTTGGAAGTTTGTGAGCCTATGAGACACTTTCATCCTATGAGATTTGTCCATCGTTGGTCTGAGGGCCTTCGGTGTACTTTTTGCAACTTCATAGTTTTGCAGAGCTATGGAGTCCTTTTTTTTTAAACTCCTTAGGGAGAGTACCTATGGAGTCCTTTACCTGCCCTATGCTTTCGATTTCACCATATCGCGGTCTACTTCCTTAATGGTTCAGGTATACATTTCTAACCCTACTAACTCTTTGATCTACTTTCCTAAGCACTCATCAATATTCATGCACACTAAAGTGGGGGGAAAATGTATAGGAGGGAATTTTCACCCCTTAATAAAATTCCCCTTTCACATACCCTCACCTTAGAAAATCAAATTTGAAAGAAAAATTCCATGTCACCTACCTGCCTTCCATCCACTTGGCATATGTCATGTGTTTCGGTGATAGAATATTTATTGGGGATGCACGCATGGTGCATGGACGTCTGTACGGTGCACGGTGTGTGGACGTCTGTGCAGTGCATAGTGTGTGGACGTCTATGCGGTGCACAGTGCTTGGACGTCTGTGCGACACATTGTTGTCCCTAACAGATTCCTTCATCTAAAGCTGGTAGAGGCGTTACACACCCAATTGGGGTCAAATTGTAATGTCCCTCTTCAACCAACCAACCTGAAAATGGCAGATTCTTCCTCATTCTTCCTTCAAATTCATCCATTCTCACTTTATTTTAATCTCTAGGCATTCAATCACTTCATTTCTTCACATTTTCAAGCACATTCTCCAGCATTCCAACATTTTCATTGTGAACATTGCAGCAGCAAAAGCACTCCATCAACTCCACATTGCAAGTGTGAGGCCATCATAGGCATTGCAAGCTTGGAGTCTTGTGAGACCTCCCTTCACCATGGTTGCGATGGTGGTGGCTTTTCCAAGTTCATAGCTTGATTTCTCCCCCCATTGGCTAGTGAAATTTTGGGTGGAGGTGGTAACACTTCACTCCACTCCTTTATGATTTGATTGAGTAGCATAATACTTTTTGTAGTGTTCTTTTCTTCCTTTTCTTTCCTTTATTGCATATTCTACTTTGTTGCTTTCTAGTTGTCTATGGAGGTGGGAACACCACAACGAGAGTTTGGTTGAGGTAGGCCCCTATATAGACCCAATAATTTTCCCTCTTTCTTGTGTGTAGGTGAACATACGTGTAGAGCTAGTTGGAAAACTTGCACTTGTGTGAGATTATCTTCGTCACCCTAGCACTTATTTATTTGCTTTATCATATCCATTTTTACTTTCTGTATTTCCTCATTCTATTTTTTCCACCTAAACAACCTAGCTAGGATGTTAGTACATTTTTAGGTAGTCTTTATTGTACTTTATATTTTATGGTTGTAAAAATTTCAGCACGCCAAAGAGACATCAACATGTCATGTTGTCATCCCAAAACTGCATTGTCATCCTCAGACAGAGAGTTGTCTAAGGTGCAGAATTGACTTTGAAAACTAGCTTGCCTAGCCCAAACTTGAAATCTAGGTCTATAGAGTGGCAGAAGCACATCAAAGTGCTCTTCACTCTCGATCCCCATTCTTTAGCATGAGGTAAGTTAGGGAATCCCTCCACTCTCGGCTTTTTGTGACCTAGAGCCTTGACATGGTTGGTCCCCCTCTCTTATAGTGCTATATTTTGGCTCCATTATCTCCATTAAAAGATGCCTTATGAAACATCATAGAATGCATCATAAATTGGTCAACAAGTGTAACTCCCTCTTACAACTATCTTATGCATCATAGATGCTCATATTTCCAATGTGGGAGGCTCAACTTGTGAAGGCCATAACATTTGATCTAAAAAGTTGATTGATCCTTTTTTAAATTAAAGATATTGAATCTCTCCATATTAATGTAACCAGCTTTCTCTAGTTTAGTCTTGTTTCAACACTTTTGGGTATCAAATATAATCTTTAGAGCCCTAAACATTGTATGTTTTTATGTTTTATAGCTCAAAACCCATATTTTTTATTCTTAACATGAGGATGCAAAGTTGATAAACCTTTCCAACATTTCCTAGATTTGTTCCAACCATCCTTGATTTTCCACCAAGAGCAAAAATCAACCACTAGAGAAAACATAATAATTTTTTAGTGCACTAGAAGCTAGGGTTCCAAAAATCATAAGAATTATGAATTAAAGGAAGCTAGCTAGAGGATGCAAAAAAAACCTATATATAAAGTGACAATCAAAATCCTTAAGATTCGGAAAATGAGAATTCAAATGAAGACTTTGTTGGAAAAATGAAGAAGATTGACTATCTCTACAGTTTTTGTGTTTTCATTGATGTCACCATGTCATGATTACAAGTTTAAGGCTATGGCTGATCGGGTATTTTGATTCGTTATTTGAACTGGTATTTGTGCTACTCCCTCCGATATTTTTTTCCACACTCCTCCGCAGTCAATAGTTATTGCTCACAATTTTTGGAAATTGCTTATGATTGTTGAAAGTATACATGTTCAGAATACTACGTGCTCTAGTGCTCATATAGCATTGTGGAAACCAATAGAATGTTTATTTATTTTTGCTTGAAGTCTATTCATGGCCAACTTCTTGGGGTAATTATAAAATGATGAATTAATTTTGCTATGCGAATATTTGTGCGACCTATCCTAGGTCAAGGCTAACTTGATATAGCATGATGAAAGATTGAATTACTTCTTGGAAATATTTTGTGGATGATTGAAGTTGACTGTTAGTATTTTTCGTAAATATGATGTGCCTATTGATCGTGTTTTCTGCACAATAACAACCAGACATAATATGATATCCTATCTCTCTTGAAAGGTAAATCTCTATCTGCAAGCCTTAAGAGATAACCCCAAGGTCTCTAATGTCAGGTCTTGACAGTGCATAAAACAACTCAGTAACGAAATGTGAAAATGTTGGTAATCACAATGGGACCTTACTACGAGCAAAGTGTTGAATCCATTTTATCAGATTTAACAAACTGGTGAGCCTTCAATCCAAGATTTAATCCAATGATTAAAGAAATAGAAAAGGATAAGGGTTTTTAAGAGAGTTCTAAATCTATTACTACTTCTAAAATTAACAATGTAAGTAACCAATACTCGAAATGGACCAATCCCTCAAAACTGATTTCTACTTGACCAAGATAAATCTACAATCTCACAAAAAATAGTGCAATCTTCTGAGGTGTTAATATTTTCAAATCATGAACACTCACTCAAACAACCCTTTTGCAGTTGAAGTGAATGAACCTTCACAATCGAACTTAAGCACAGGGAATATGAAAAGTCCAAGCTAACTTTGCAAAGCAACTAACAATCAGTTGGTTGCGAAAAGTATGGACTGAGAGATTGCTGCAACATTTAAGTATCAGATCACAAACATTATCAAATCGAATCTAATCTAAATATTTACCAACTCAAAGCAATTTTAAAGATGGAATGGCAAAAACCATGCAAAACAAGAGAGCACAAATATGGCACCAAATCACAATGTCACTATTTGCATTCGAATTGTTCACTGTAGCAACAATTTTAGCTTTCTATTACAATATTTGCTTGAGGGAAACTACCTGCTAACTTACTCTACTTCTAACTAGCTCTGCTATATGTTCTAGTTACAAATTTTGATCTTCTAACTATTTCTAACTCTTCTAACTCTTCGAACCCTTTACAAATGAGGCGACATGCCCAATATATAGAAATCCCCATAAGTTTGTCGGCCAGGTAAGGGTTCCGCAGTAATAACTCGGCACAACCACCCGACCAAGTGAGTCCCACTGCCGGTCAAATAAGCATTGAATGCACGTCCCATCCAAGTGGGCCCGAGATCCGCAATGCAGTTCGAACCAATGCGCGGGAAGATAAAATGGAGGCACAAAATGCATTGTAGCATATCATTAGCTCCCTTCCCTATTATCTCCATTTTTATCTGACTCCTCATGTAGCTTCAAGAATGTCACATCTAAGTCAGCCATAGGTGGTACTGGCAGAACCCTAAGTCACCTCTCAATGGATGCAATCTCATCCCTTGAGTGTTTGATTGACCTATCCCAATCCGCCTTATGCGCTAGGTATTTGCCAATAACTGCAAGGTAGGTGGCCGTATCATCTAGCTGGTGCTCGGACACAGAATCATCATTACTTGGTGCATAAACATCCTACCACCATCTCTCAACTGTTCCAGGCTCAAGTGCCTGGGCATGATCTTCCTTCTTCATGTCATTATCTCAAAAAAAGAAATGCAGCCATTATATACACCACTCAGGGTGTCATCAATGTGTCTTTTCTATTTATAAATCTTCTTCAACATCCCCTACCTAATCTGCAGTGACTTTATTCTCAGGGATCCTGCTCTTAATGTCCAGCTTAATCTTCTCTACATCAGACAATGAGGAACCAGCTGCTGCCTTGCTTGATTCATCCTGCACTCAACATGAAAATCACAGTAAAAACCACAGGACAGAGCCATGTTAATTCATCAAAACACTGTTAGAATGCATCTCATGTAGTCAAGGTGTCATTAAATCTCATATAAAATGACCATAACACATTTCGGGTTTCAAGACCATCCGCGGAATCTGAGCCAGAGAGGAATTCGGGAAATTCCAGACTAATCGGATTCCAACGGAATCACCAAGAAACACCTACTTATCCATCAAACTTGATCATTTTCACCAATAAATCACATGAGAGATCGAAATATGACATAAAATAATCATTAAATGCATCATGAATTGTAAACGAATTGAATTATTTCATGTTTCTTCATGTTTCATCAAATTTTGGGGGAATTCGTGAGGGACGGATTTCTGCGAAGAAGGAAAAATCCTGGACAAACGGAGATTCTTGGAACAAAGGTTTCGGCAGGAGTCAACCATCTCGCCGAGAAGTCTCGGCGACTTCTGGGAGTCTCACCGAAGGATGCAATCAGAATAGGTTTCGCCAAGAGTCAATTGTTTCAATGTAATGTCTCGGTGAAAAGGGACATAGCAAACATATCGATATGAGCCAAGGGTGGTCGGGGTAAGGTCCCAGTGAATTCATCTTGTCTCACCGACCATTAGAGTTTAAACAATCACTTCGGCTAGACTCAAGCTTATCGATATGAAGTCTTGGCGAAGTCGCGATGTTATGCCGACTAGGGCTCAGTTTGGATTCGGCCAAAGGTCTCAGCGAAAAGACCTGGGCTCGCTAAGAGGAGGCTCCGCTACAACGTCTTAGCGAAAGATGGATGTCCCTCCGACAACAAGACTTCGGCAAAAATGATAGTGCTCGATGAAAGGTCTCACCGAAAGCGAAAGTCATAGCGACAGAACGGAAGATCGGCAGGACTTTAGGGACCCGCTATAACATCTTGGTGACCTGGGTTTGTCTTCCTGACAGCGAAGGGAATTTTATCGGTGTGAGGGACAATACTATCATGGTGACAAGTCATGAACTTAAGAAGGCCCCTCGGTGGAACACAAGGCGATCGATATGAGGTCTTACTGATGAATGGATGTCTTGGCGAAAGCAAAGATCTCACCAGCTGATAGGCACAAGGAATTTCGTCGGTGTAAGAATGACAGTGTCACGGCGAATAAAATTCGAAAGGGATGGATAATCCCGGGCTACGATGCCAAATCAAGACTTCACCCAGATACCAAACCGACTATGGATTTTGAAAAGCTTAACTCAGGGCAAGCTGGGGATGGACCTTTCGTAAATCTTCTTTGCATTCTAGGCCCTTTTTAAGATGACATGACTTGAAATGACATTGCCCTAGGTCTAAAACCCTATACATCCACCATTAGCACACAGGAAAGCTCAGGATTCAGTTAGGAGATGACAAATGACGCAATACTGAACGACCCTAGCGTGAAATAATCCAAGAGACCCAGAAACCAAGTTAGATGCACCCCTCAAAGCACGCACGAAACCAACAACACAAAAGACAGGACAGTCAGAAAAGGGATTTCGGGAAGCCGACGACAAGGTGGAATCTGGGAAAATCCAGCCCACACAGAAATCCGCGAATACTGAAAATCCTCGAACAGCAAGGGTCCAACCGGAGATCAAGCAGGATTCGGGAAAATCTGACCAGGGCAGAAAATCCCGAATCAAGGCAAAAGCCCGAAATTCATCCAGAACTCAATATTTTCAATGAATAACTTGGGGAAACACTTAGGCACTCAAGATAAGCATTTTAACCACATGCCTAGGTAAGAAAACCTCAAAAGAAAGGGCCAAAAACACCAAAAATGAAGCAAAAGAGGGTCTCTGCTTCTAGCAGGGCGTGTGTGCAAAAAACTGCACAACAATGATGTGCATCTAATTAGGCTAACCTAATTGATGCTTGCAAATAGATCAAGTATATATATGTGAATGTTGAACAGGTTTTAATATGAAGAAGTGTGAGCGAGTAAGAAGTGTGATTGGTGAAGTAGTAAAAAGTGTGAAAGTGAGCACATATAATGAAGTGTGTCAAGTCAGTATATTGAGCATCATCGGAACTATATCGACACTTGTTGGGTGCACTACTCTCAGTTCATTTTGGTTCTAATGCCTTCTTTTGTTCTGTAAATCCTTTTGTAGGCAGTGAGCCTCCCTATAATTAGTGAGCTTTTCTATTTGGACAGCAAGTCCTTTTTGGGCAGTGAGCCTTATAATTTTTTTGTTCTAGAGAAACTTTATATTATGAGTTAATCCTCATTGGGTTTTCCACGTAAAATTTGGTGTTCAATGTGTTATCTTGCTTTCTATTTTGTATCTCTTTCTTATGCTTAATAACATCATAGTATGTTTGTGGAATAGATATGTGTTGAATTTTTAAAGTTGAATTTCTATGACAACTGATTCACCCCCCCTCTCAATTTTCCTGCATCCTTTAACAATTGGTATCAGAGCTTTGGTTCCTTGGTGAAATGCTTAACCACTTGAGGTGGATCCTGAATATTGATTAGATGGATGATAAAGGTGAGCTCCAAACTGCTCTTGAGGATCTTGACAAAGTGGAAAGAGAAAACAAAGATCTGAAAGAAAATATTGATGATGCAAATGAATGTGTCCGGAAGTTGAAAGAACAACTGAAGAATTTCAAGGAAAGACACAAAGAAGTGAGCAGCTGAAACAAGAGATAATTGGACTAAAGGTGCCAGTAGAAGAAAAAAAAAGAATTGAAGAATGTCTTAATACAATGGTATAGAACAAAGCTGATGAATTCACTAAACTTGAATAGGAGGTGGTGAACCTAAGGATTGAACTAGAGAAGGCAAAGCTCTGTGAAAACAAGTTCAAATCTAGTTATGATAAGCTTGAAGAATTGATTGCTTGACAAAAATCAAGTAAAGACAAAGCTGGTTTGGGAAATGATGAAGGTGAAATTTCTAAGGGAAACAAAATGACTTAGGACAAGGGTAAGCAGAAGAGGAAGTTTGCAAGAAGACAGCATGTGAGACAGCCTAATGCACCAAGGTATCCCTCTTTTAATGGTACTTGTTTTTCTTGTAATAGATATGGTCATAAAGAAATAGAGTGCAGAAGCAGAATTAATCAGAATCAGTTTCCTAGCTCTTTCTCTCGACAATGTTTTTCATGCAAAAAGTTTGGACATAAGGCTACTGAGTGCAGATATCAGGTCAGTAGGATGATGGTGAATAGATTTCTTGGAGACAGAATGAATCAATCCTTTAATGGCTACTGCTATACATGCAATATATTTGGACACAGAGCAAATCAATGTAGGTCGAGAGGGAATGGAGGTTATACTAATCATAAAAGTGTTGTCTTCTATAACTGTAATAAACCTAGACATATCTCAAAGGTTTGCAGAAGTAAGAATGGAAAGCAGTCTACTCTGGTAGGGAAGAATGATTCGATAAAGAAGATTGAAAAGGAAGAGGTGAAACAAGAGATGAATAAGATATGGAAAAAGAAAGAGAATGAAGAAGAAGAAAATCTTGAATCTATTGATGTGTATGTGCTCGCTTCTGGTACAGATGACTTATTTGGAAATTAGGCCTAGCATGGCCTTAGGGGGAGTATTATCAGAAAAATTATAAAACCCCCTGTTGTATGGTGTGTCAAAGGTTGGCACGAAGATAGAATGTGAAAAATGAATTTTCAGAAATCTTGGAAAAGGAACCGGAACAAATCATGTTGGTATGGAAGTTTGCAGACTGAATTAGGGTTTTTTGTGTTGAAAAAGATGTTTTTAGCAGCTTTTTGATGCTTGCCGCATTTAATGCATGGTTAGCATAAATTCAATGGTGTATAAGTTGAAATTTCGAGAGTCTTCCTAGTTAATTGAGCATTTGGAGAACCTAAACAATCTTAGAGTGATCTTGAAGCGAGTTGAAGCAATTTTGAAAGGAATTCAAAAAAACTAACTCGGGTAATCAAAGAATTTGTTTCTCTGTTTGTAAAGAGGATGAAGAAGAAAAATGAAGTCTTGAATAACGAATTAAAGAAAGCATAGAAATGGACAAAGAATCAAGTCATATCCTCCCTCTGAAGTTGAAAGGAGTTGAGCTAGAAGAATTTGACCACAGAAAGATGAAAGAAATGGAACTAGGGTTGAATAAAGACGAATTACAGAACATCAAAACCCTAAGTATGAATTTGTGGAGTGAATTTTCATGGGTTTTCGATAAGGAGTTTATCTTGTTCTTATTGAATCATGTCAAGAATGGAAGCATTGTATTGGACAAACCCTACCTCATTATGAAGGAAGTGATCAAGGCTATCACTGGCTTATGTAGCATCGGTGACCTTCCTAGAAAGAAAAATGTAAAGTATAAAGATGTGGAGGAATTGAATGGCATTAGCAAAGACCCACAAGGTTTATTGATAAACACTCTTGAAGATTTGGTTGTGAGGTATGTGGCATACGACATTTCTTACAAGGCATATTTTAGAAATTGTCAAGGTTCCACATCAGCCATTGTTGTTCATATTGTGCACATGATAGTTAAGGAGAATAGGAAATTTGACTTGTGTAGCTTGTTGCTTGAGAATCTCTCTGAAAATGTTTGAATGTCAGTAATTGATGGTTATCCCTTTCGTTTCAGATCTTTGCTGGTATGCTTGGTGTTTTACTTTTTTTGTTCCCTGCCGAGAAAAGATAATGTGGTATGGGAATCTAGAATTCCTATTGGAAAACAAGTTTACAGGTATCTGGAGGCATTGTCAGACAATGCAAATATGTGTAAGTCTCATTTCACATCTTTGAAATCAAATCTTTCCTCTGGTATATCTGTTTTGAGTCAGTTTGAGGTGGGCTCTTCCTCTAGTAAAAGAAAATTGGAGATTGTCATTAGTGAATCCCCTTCAAAATCGAAGAAGAAGAAAGTTATAACTGAAGATATTATTGAAATTTCAAAAGAGAAGGACAATGTATCCTCTGATGATATCTAGTCTATGTTAGTTAAGGGAAAGATGAAGAATCTTGGTGAATTATGGAGTGCAGCATCTCCTATTGACAGATTAAAAATTGATAATGCTTTGGTAGAATACCTACTTCAGAAAAGTATTGATGTATTAGTTGTTTCTAGTTTCTTGCCAGAAAATCTTGTTGAGATTAATGAAGAAAGAATGTTACTTGAAGGTCCGGAAGGATGTAAATTTGAAGCTTTGGTTGAAAAGAGGTATAATAAAGCTAAAGGGAGATTATTTGAACTGATCATGGAAACAAGGAAGTGCATTAAAGAAATATCTGACATTTACAAGTATTGTCTCTGGTGGCTTGTTGCAGTACACAATTTCAGAAGTAAAATTGATGCAATTGAGTCAGAAGTAAATAGTATTGGAAAGAGTTTTGACATCTTTGAAGATAAAGAAGGAAAGAAAATATTGAGAGTTGGTGAACTTCAAGTTGAACTTATTGTTATGCAAAGGCAGAGAGATGATGTAGTTAAGAATTTTTGGCTCCTTAAGGAAATTGCTAAGGTTTGGTTAGACCATCTATCCAGAATTCTTACTAATGTAGAAGATTTTGAAGGACAGAATTCATATTGTTCACCGTCTTTTACTATGTTGGGTGTATTGGAAATCATCTACACTCAGATCAAGTCTACTACATTTAACTAGAAGAAGTTGCGTCCAGTTCTTGAGGAGAGATATAAGAAAGTTTTTCAGGTGAAAAGTGTTATCTTTACTTGAATCTTGAATGTTCTATTTCTATTGTTTCTGCTAAGAAGAAATTTTTGGTCATCTAGAAGTTTTTTTTGGAATCGTTATGACTTTTGATGTCACCATGTTCAAATTTTTGTACACCCTTTTTGGCCACCCTTTTCCATTGATGTCAAAGGGGGAGAGATTGAAGTTAGTGGGAGAGATTGGAGTTGGAGAAATTTTGTAGTGGGGAGAGATTGTGCTGGAAAGTTTGAAGAAGAAGTTTTTTCTCCATGTTGCCATCAATGACAAAGGGGGAGATTGTTGGAAAAATGAAGAAGATTGACTATCTCTATATTTTTTGTGTTGTCATTGATGTCATCATGTCATGATTACAAGTTTAAGGCTATGGATAATCCAGTATTTTGTTCTAGTATTTGTGCTACTCCCTCCAGTATTCTTGTCCGCAGTCAACAGTTATTGCTCACGGTTTTGGGAAATTGCTTATGATTGTTGAAAGCATACATGTTCAGAATACTACGTGTTGTGGTGCTCGTACAGCATTGTGGCAACCAACATAATGTTTATTGCTTTTTGCTTGAAGTCTATTCCTAGCCGACTTCTTGGGGTAATTATAAAATGATGAATTAATTTTGCTATGTGAATATTCGTGCGACCTATCCTAGGTCTAGGCCAACTTGATATAGCATGTTGAAAGGTTGAATTACTTCTTGGAAATATTTTTGTGGATGATTGAAGCTGACTGTTAGTATTTTTGGTAAACACGATGTGCATCTAATTAGGCCGACCTAATTGATGCTTGTGGATAGATCGAGTATATATATGTGAATGTTGAATAGGTTTTGATATGAAGAAGAAGTGTGAGTGAGTAAGAAGTGTGATTGGTGAAGTAGTAGAAAGTGCGAAAGTGAGCGAATATAATGAAGTGTGTCAAGTCAGTATATTGAGCATCACCGGAACTATATCAACACTTGTTGGGTGCACTATTATTAGTTCATTTTGGTTGTAAATCCTTCTTTTGTTCTATAAATCCTTTTGTAGGCAGTGAGCCTCCTTATAAATAGTGAGCTTTTGTATTTGGATAGTGAGTCCTTTATGGGTAGTGAGCCCTTAGCAGTGAGCCTTATAATTTTTCTATTCTAGAACAACTTTATACTATGAGTTAATCCTCACCGTGGTTTTTCCCTCATTGGGTTTTCCATTTAAAATATGGTGTTCAGTGTGTTATCTTGCTTTATGTTTTATATCTCTTGCTTATGCTTAATAACAGAATAGTATGTTTTTGGAATGGATATGTGTTGAAGTTTTAAAGTTGAATTTCTATGACAACTGATTCACCCCCCTCCCCCCCTCTCAATTTTCCTACATCCTTTAACAGACTTGAAGGCTCAAATGAGCATGTGCAAGAAGTTGGGTCCACAAAATTTTCAAAAAAGTGGAAGTGTTTTTCCTGATTTTTCAAAATTTGTCATAGTTAGACTAAAAATTTGAAGAACTTACACATTGAATCTTTTAAAAGTTTAATAATATGAAATTTAGTATTTTGAGCCTAGTTGCCAAATATTTAATTTATGTAATACCCAAATGATATAAATTGAATTTTAATAGGCATGTATAAAAACCACTTTTTAAAAGTCACTTTTTTAGGACGGTACCATGCATATATATAGACCCCATGATTTGACCTAAATAAAAGTATTTTTCCAATTCCTTTTGGGGAAAATGTGTTACAAACATAATATTGATGAGGATATTTTTTATAATTTTTTCTAAATATTTTTTTATTAATTTTTTATTGGCCCTAATTGTTGTTTTTGAAAACCCTTGTGTATGGACACCATAATTTGACCTAAACTAATCATTTTTTTGAAATTTGTTTTTTCATTATGTATATAATTGTTTGTAAATTGATGTCATATAATTTTTTAATAAAAAAATTAACAAATCAAAAGTTATTAAAAAATACAAAGGCCTAACATTTCAAGTTTATGGACCAATTTCCTTATAAATTAATTAAAAAATAGAAAAAATAATCCAATCTTTTAAAAAATTACATATTTGAAAACTATACATCGTGATCTATAATGGATTTTAATTTCATAAGCCAATTCTAAAAAGAAAAAAAACCCATCAGCTATATTGCCAAAGTCAATTTTTTTCTCTTGACATTGCCTTAGTCTTTTAGTTATAGGTCCAAGGCTAAGGGTTGGGTTACCAATCCCTTCCTAGGCCTAAAACCAAATCAAAAAGTGGGTTGGGATTTTAATTTTTTTTTAAATGGGTAACCGTTCTCTTTTAAAACAGGCACTCATTTTAAAGTGAGTAACCATTCTATTCTTAGAACAAGTACCCATTTTAAAGTAGGTACCAATTTAGGAACAAGATCTTGATCTAAGGCTTGGGTCCCCATTCCTTTTAGCATTTTTTACAAGAAGATTCCCCTCTTTGTGGGCCCACCTTCTTGCACTTACCCAAATATGTTCTTCCCATTTCTAGTTTTACAAAAGTTGAAGTTAAAAATACCCATAAAGAAATATATCTAAGAGTAACATATAAACACTAGGTCTAGGATTTATAAATCTAAATTTGTAGTTCTAAGAGATGTTAAGCTAGAAATTACTAAAAGGGGGTATATTGTTGCACTATGTTGTCATTAGTGTTTTCATTGATGTCAACCTCTAATGTGGTTATGTTGAGAAGGTTTTTGTGGTGCTGAGCAAGTAGTGTAGATGTAGCAGGGTCACTTGGTTTCCAAGTGCTTTTAAGAAAATTTGTATAGATATTGTATAAGGTGACAAGGATGTGTTCTATATTGTCTTTCATATTTCTTCATTCTTGAAATTGTGCTTGTGTGGTTTGGACGTGATGATCAAAATCCATTGAAGGTTTTATATCAAGAGTTTCAAGTTCTAGATTGTGTGGCAGTAGAAGATCTATTTGACAATGTTTGGCTTGTGAAGAGGGATATCTAGGAGAAATGGAATTACTTTGTATTTCTCCACACTAAAATTTATTTTCTTGTGGATTTGGGAATGTGTTAATATTGCTTATATCTTTCTTCCCTTGGATGGTTTGGTGTTCAATTGTTCCACAAGCTTGGTTCATAAGTTATGTCTCAATGACAGTTTGAATGTTTCACAGGATGATAGTATTCTCAGTTGCATGTGTTTGCACTAGTGTGTTTGAATATTCTATTGGTGTTGGAATATTTTAGGATATTGTGTAATATTTCTACATGGTCCATAGGATTTTTTTGGACCTGGTGAAGTGTGAATTTGGTTTCTTGGTAGTGTTAATGCCAATTTGGCCAACCTGGCTTATTAGCGCTATTTACGGATGTGCTTCATGGCTTGTGGAAGCATGGTGTAGCATGTCAATGTAGATTTGGGCTATGGTTAACCCTTGGTGTGGTCCACCTTCACTTATTTCCACCGTAAAAATTTTTGGTTCTGACCTATTTGGCGGTCGCACATTTGAGGTGCATACATTTAATTGAAGCCAAATTGGAGAAGGTTATTCGTGGTTGTGGAAGATATATATGTAAGGTAAATTGTTGGAGAAGTGTGTGGTGTAAGGTGTGGTGAAAAATGAAGTATAAGTGATCATGTTTTGTGATCTAAGTGTGAGCAAGAATGCCTAAGACTAACAAAGGCAATGAGTAGAAGGTGTCTACATTTCAGTGTTCCTAAAGTTGTTGGATGCAGTGAGCTCAAGGTTACAAATGGTCAAGAGTTCTTGTGGTGGATTCTCCTCTTGCTCTGAGGTAGTGAGCCTCCTTGTAATAGTCTCTTTCTATTCTCTTGTATTCTGAAAGAAGTGATCTTCCTGGGCAGTGAGCCCTTGGTAGTGAGTCCTCTAGGAAGTGAGCCCTTCTAACAGTGAACCTTGTTAGGGTTACAAAGCAGATATTGAAAAGTTAAATGCAGATTTGATCAATAAAATAGAGAAATAAAACACACAGAAAATTATAGCAGCAATAACACAACACAGAGAATTTAACGTGGTTCACCCAATATGGGCTACATCCACAAAACCACAACCATCCAATGATTCTATTATCCAGTGCAAAACATATTAAAATATCACGAATAATTCCCTACTACAACTCCCATCTCAACCGCTTATAACTAGCCTTTTAGAAGCTTCTAGAATTAGGGTTCTACAAAGTCAATTTTTTCCTTTTTTGGTGATGAAGCAAAAAAAGTAGGAGAAAAAAAATTTCTTGGGGGTTGCCACCCTCGAACCCCCACCCAAGGCCTGACCCAACCCCAAAAACCAATGAGGATACATGAAGATTGTACAATATAGCATGATCAATCACCACATACCAACAATCTCCCACTTGAAGACTAATCAGGCTCCACACCAAAAAGTCTCCCACTTGGACACTGGTCCTAGATGACACCTCTGCACTTACAACCCCCACCGGAAATAAGCACCTTGGACCCTACTACTCTATTATACTTTTAACCATGAAGACCAACTGAAGTTGAAGAGGAGCTCAACTTCTCTCTTGTCACTACCTTTGTAAACATATTCGTTGGATTGGCATCTATATCTATCTTTTCCAGCTTTACCTATTCATCCTCCAACACTGACTGAATGAAATGATATCTCAACTGTATGTGTTTGGTTTTAGAGTGCAAGGAAAAATTCTTTACAAGATGTATAGCACTTTGGTTGTTTGTAAACAAGTGATTTCCATCCTGTTGTTTTCCTACTCTTCCATGAAATGTTGCATCCATATCATTTCCTTTTGTCGCCTCGATTGCAACAACATACTCTGCCTCTATGGTGGATAAAGCAACCACCTTTTGCAACTGAGAAATCCAATTCATTGTTGTCCCACCAGTTGTAAATACATAACCTGTGGTGCTTCGCTTGGTATTTACATCCCCTGCCAAAACTGAGTCAGCATAGCCTTTTAAATCAATATTAGAGCCCCCAAAATATAAACATTTATTGGATGTACCTCTCAAATACCTAAGAATCCATTTTACTGCATTCCAATGCTCAACACCGGGATGACTCATATACTTGCTAACAACTCCTACATGTGAAATATCTAGTCTTGTGCATACCATAGCATACATTAAACTACCTACAGCTGAAGCATATGGTACCTTGGAAATTTTTACTTCCTTCTCTTGTGTCTTTGGACACATATCCTTAGTCAATTTAACATGATTGGGAAAAGGTGTGCTGACAGCTTTTGCATTCTCCATATGAAATCTCTGCAACACCTTTTCAACATAATCAACCTAAGATAAAAACATTTCTTTTTGTTTTTCCTATCTCTTTTAATCATCATCCCAAGGATTTTCTTTGCTGCCCCCAAATCCTTTATAGCAAATGAATTTGCTAACTGCTATTTTAACTCCTTTATGTGATCCATGTTAGACCCCGCTAGAAGCATATCATCAACATATAAAAATAAAATAATGTAGCTATTATCATCTAACCTCTTAAAATAAACACAATGGTCTGAATTACACTGACTGTAGCCATGCTCAGCCATAAAGCTATCAAACTTAATATACCATTGTTGAGGTGCTTGCTTCAAGCCATATAAACTTTTCTTCAATCTGCACACCAATTTCTCCTTACCTTTGACCTCAAATCCTTGTGGTTGTTCCATATATATTTCCTCTTCCAAATCACCATTAAGAAAGGTTGTTTTAACATCTAGTTGTTCCAAATGCAAATCTTCAGTAGCCACAATACTTAAAATAGTGCGTATAGAAGTCATTTTAACAACCGGAGAAAAAATCTCATCAAAATCAATACCCTTTTTCTATGAAAACCCCTTTACAACTAACTTGGCTTTAAATCTTTTCTTACCTCCATCCTCCTCTTTCAGCCTATAAACCCATTTTTTTGGTAAAGCCTTTTTACTTGTAGGCAACTTGCATAATAACCAAGTCTGATTTTTCAGCAAGGAGTCCATTTCTTCTTCCATTCCATGCTCCCACTAAACCTTGGTATCCACCTACATAGCTTCATCATAACATTTTGGTCCACTAGCATCAGTTAATAAAACAGAATACAAAGAGGGAGAATATTTTTCTAGGGGTCTAATTATCCTTGAAGATCATCTAACATTCACTGTAGTTTGTGGTATTTGCTTTTGTTATGGTTGCGGAGCATGAGGAACCACTGGAACATCATTGTTTGGTGTATCATCCAGCACTACATAATCATTTTCTTTCTTCTCATGTTGTTGCAACTAATCTTTGTACAACACTTTCTCATTGAATATGACATCCCTACTTCTCACAATTTCCTAATTTTCAAAATCCCAAAGCCTATAACCAAATTCATCAATGTCATATCTAACAAATATACATTTCTTTGATTTTGCATCAAGCTTGGTTTTTAATTTTCATAATCTACATGTGCAAATGCTTCACAACCGAAGGTCTTGAGAAAAGAATAACTCACCTTCTTACTTGACCATGCTTCCTCTGAAATGCCACAACCCAAAGGATTAGGGGGACCTCTATTGATTAAATAAACAACATTTTTTATAGCCTCTACCCACATGTATAAAGGTATCTCAACATGCAATCTCAAATTCCATGCACTCTCCATTATTGTTTTCTTCATGGGCTCAACCACTCCATTTTCCAATGGAGTCCATCAAAGCAATTTTTTCCTATGAATACCATTAGAGGAACAATAATCTCCCAAATAAACCATCCCAAAATCCCCTTGGACATAACACCCAAGAATCATCAGCATTATCAAGGGAAAGAATCAAAGCATCCTCATCAGATTTATTACTTACCACATTTGCTTCTTTGCTCCTTCCTTTTTTTCTCCTTTATTTTTTGAGACTAGCAATCTTTCTTTAAATGACCCGGCTTTCCACAGTACCAGCAATCCTTCTTTTCTCTAGATTGGGACCTTTTGTCCTTTTATTTTCCTCGTGACTTCCCACAACTTCCATAATTTTTTCCTATCTCATTTGTTCTACCCCTACTTTCTGTATTCAAAACACTGCCTGATGTGGATGTTCCACCTGAGCTTTTCCTATGAATTTCCTTGCTCAAAAAACACCAACAACATCATCAAATTTCAATGTATTCAAACCAGAAACAAAATTGCTAACATCCATTACCAAGCTATTCCAACTTTCAAGAAAAGAACACAGAATCAAAAGAGCCCTAACTTCTTCATCTAAGTTTACATTTACATAAGTTAATTGACTAGTAATCGTATTAAACTCATTCAAATGATTAGCAACTAACCCACCTTCTACCATTTTCATATTAAATAAATGCTTCATAAGAAATATCTTATTTGAAGTGGAAGGCTTTTCATATAACTTCACCAGGGTTTCCATCAACTCTTGAGTTATCTTTTTTGTTGTAATATTGAACGCCACCGATTGTGCCAGGCATAAAAAAATACTACCAAGTTCCTTTGTGTCTAAAATATCCTAGTCCTCATCAGACATTGTTGAGGGTTTCTTGGTTTTCCCTTCCAATGGTTGTCATAAATCCTTCTGATAGAGGTATTCCTCCATCTGCATCTTCCATAACTGATATTTTTTCCCATTGAACTTCTCAAACTTCAACTTACCCTCATTTTCCATTTCTCCCACTCAACTGTGAGACCTTCTTGAAGAGGATAACTGAACACAACCTCACTCTGATACCACTTGTTAGGGTTAGAAGGAAGATATTGAAAATTTAAATGCATATTTGATCAGTAAAATAGAGAAATAAAACACAGAAAATTATAACAGAAATAACACAACACGGAGAATTTAACATGGTTCACCCAATATGGGATACATCCACAAAACCACAGCCATCCAATGATTTTATTATCCAGTGCAAAACATATTAAAATCTCACGAATAATGCCCTACTGCAATTCCCATCCCAACCGCTTATAACAAGCCTTTTAGAAGCTTCCAAAATTAGGGTTTTAGAAAGTCGATTTTTTCCTTTTTCGGTGACAAAGCAAAAACAGTAGGAGAAAAAAATTTCTCAGGGGTTGTTGCCCCCAAACCCCCACCTAGGGCTCGGCTTAGCCCTGGACCCCAACAAGGATACATGAAGAGTGTACAGTATAGCATGATCAGTCACCACATACCAACTAGCCTTTTGTAATCGGTTTTGATATTCATATAGTGAGCTAATCCTCATTGTTATTTTTCCATTATTATGTTTTCCACATAAAATATGGTGTTCAATTGTGTATGGTTGTTAATGTGTTGATATTTCATGTGTTTACATTCATGTTGATACTTAATAAGAGTTTAAATATTAATAAGGATTTGAAGGTTTTAATGCACAATTGATTCACCCCCCTCTTAGTTGTCATGTGTGTCTAACAATTGGTATCAGAGCAAAGGTTCCTTGGAAGAAACTTAACCACTTGAGGTAGATCTAGATGGCACACAAGAATGGTGTCAAAGCTCCTGTGTTTGACGGAAAAAACTATGCTTTCTGGAAAGCCAGGATGGAAACCTTTCTTGTCTCATTAGGGTTTTGTGTATGAAAATCAATTGAATATGGATATACTATACCTACTACTCCTTTAAAAAGTGAAGATTATATCAAGGATTATGATAACAATGGAAAAGAAAGGAATGTTATTTTGAGTGGACTTTCTTATTTAGAACTTGTGAAAGTGATAAGCTACAAAACTGCTAAAGAGGTCTGGGAGAAGTTGAAAATAATTTATGAAGGAGATGCTAAGGTCAAGTAAGTAAAGATGAAAATTTTCAAAGCCAAATTTGAAACCCTAAGGATGTCAAAAGATGAAGATATTGTAGGCTATATGCTCAAGGTGGATGAAATTTTCAATGCCATCAACATTCTCAGTGGAAAATTGAAGGAAAGTGAAATTGTGAAAATGGTAGTGAGACTTGTTCCTAAATCTTATAGTGCTAAAGTTTTTGCTATTGAGGAAGCTCTGAATTTGGATCAATATTATAGGGATCAATTGTTCGGTGCTTTAACTACTTTTGAATTAAGAGAGTTTGACAAAGATGCTTCAAGGAAAGAAACTACTTTTAAAGCTAGCAAGAAAGAGAAGTCTGATGAATCTAATCTGGGTGATCTTAATAAAGTGGAAGAAAATTTTGTAAGAAGATTGAAAAAGGGCATTGCCAAATATAGAGGTAAGTTACCCTTCAAGTGTTTCAATTGTGGAAAGATAGGTCATTATGCTTTAAAATGTCTAGGAAAAGTTTCAAATGAAAAACATAAAGACTATAAAGGTAAGAAGATAATGGTTCATATAATGATGAGGAATCAAACTACACAAATGATGGAAGTGGTGAATGTTTGTTCATGACTTTGAATGTTGGAACTACTTCTACTAACCCTAAAAGATATGTGAAGGAAATTTCTCTAAAAAACAAGTCACATTATTGAAGGAACTATGATGATTTCATTTCATGCAAGAGATGAGAGAAACTACTGGATAATTGACAGTGGATGCTCAAATCACATGACAGGTGATAAGAGTAAGTTTTTTAAACTTGAGAAATATGATGGTTTTGTTAAGTTTGGTGATGACACATTTGCTAAGATCTATTGAAAAGGTTCAATTAGTTTTGATGGAAAGCATAAGATAGATGATGTTCTTTATGTCAAGGGTCTTCAACATAATCTTCTCAATGTAGTACAAATGTGTAGCAAAGGATACAATTTGGTGTTTCAAGATGATGGTTGTGAAATCAGAAAATGGAGCTCTAAAACCTTGGTTTTTGCAAGAATAAGGATAGAAGGGAATGTTTATCAACTCAAAGGTGTTGGTGGTAAGTGCTTTATGAATCAAATCAATTAAATTTGGCTATGGCATAGTAGAATATGTCATATCAATTTTGATATCCTAGAGAAGATCAACTCTACTCATGTTGTGAGAGACATGCCAAGAATTAAAAAGCCTATCAATGCAATCTGTAAAGAGTGTCAGTTTGGAAAATAGAAAAAGAAGAGGTTCAAATCTAAAGAATATTTTATTTCATGACCTTTGGAGTTGGTGCATACATACCTATGTGGACCTACCATAATAAGAAGCTCTCAAGGTGACATGTATTTTATGTTGTTAATAGATGATTGCTTTAGAATGACTTGGGTGACCTTTTCTCAAAGAAAAATAAGAATCTCTAGATAATTTTAAAGTATTTAAATCTATGGTTGAGAATGAAATGGATCTAAAAATCAAGTGTTTGAGGTCTGAAAAAGGTGGTGACTTCACCTCTAATGAGCTTAATATTTTTTGTGAAGATCATGGGATAAAAAGGAATTTATTAACTCTAGAGACTCCATAGCAAAATGGGGTTGTGGAGAGGAAGAATAGGACAGTTCAAAGTAGCAAGAACCATGTTGAAGGAATCAAATCAACCAGATTTCTATTTGAGAGAAGCTATTCATACCGTAGTTTACATTCTCAATAGAGGAAAAGCAAGAGTGAACAGTTCAAAGACCCCCTTATGAGCTATGGTATGGAAAAACTCCTATTGTGACATATTTTAGAGTGTTTAGATGTAAATGATATATCAAGAGAGATGAAGAAAACTTAGGAAAGTTTTATGCAAGATCGGGTGAAGGAATCTTCCTTAGATATTCTACAAAGAGCAAGGAATATAGGTGCTACAACAAAAGGCTAAAGAAGATAGTTGAAATTGTAAGTGTCAAAGTGGATGAGGAATCACATCAGAGCTTAGTGTTGATAGAAGGATACAAGTCTTATAAAACCCCTTGGAGAGAAGAAGAAAAAGAAGAGAAAGAAAAGGAGATGCTAGTGGAAGAGGAAGAAGCTCCGAAAAAGAATTCTAAGACTCCTAAGTATGTGCGGAGGAATCATCCTAAGGATCAAATAATTGGAGACAAAAGCAAAGGTGTGCTGACAAGAATAAAATTTCCTATGACAGAGGAATGGGTAAACTTTTTTTTACGTTTTGAAATAGAACCTAAAATAGTTATTGAAGCATGTAGGGATGAAAATTGGATCAAAGATATGGAAGAAGAACTGAGGCAGATTGAGAAAAATTAAACATGGGAACTAGTCCCAAGACTAGCAAACAAGAATGTGATAGGAATTAAATGGTTTTTTAGGAACAAATTGGATGTGAATGTAGAAGTTATCAGAAACAAGGCTAGACTTGTGTGTAAAGGATATTCACAAGTGGAAGGAATAGATTTTGAAGAGACCTTTGTTCTAATAGAAAGAATGGATGCTATTAGGATGTTTTTGGCTTTTGCAACACATAAAGACTTCAAGGTATATCAGATGGATGTAAAGTCTAAATTTTTGAATGGTGAGTTAGAAGAAGAGGTATACATTGAACATCAAAATATTTTCAATTATTAGAAGATCTGACATGGTCTACAGGTTGAAAAAAGCATTGTATGGACTCAAAAAGGATCTTAGAGCTTGGTATGCAATATTGGGCAGGTACTTATTGTAGTAGTCATTCAAAAAGGTACTATGGATAGAAATATTTATTTTAAAATGGAGAAAGATCAAATCTTGATTGTAATTGTGTATGTTGATGACATAATCTTTAGTGGAAATGAGGTAATATGTAAAAATTTTGCAGAGGAGATGCAAAATGAGTTTAAAATGTCAATGTTTGTGGAGATGACTTTATTCCTTGGATTACAAATCAGTCAATTAGAAAAAGGTTATTCATTACCTAATCAAAATATGTTAAGAAAATGTTAAAGAAGTTTGGAATGGAGGACTCTAAACCAGTGTGTACTCCCATGGTTACTAGTTACAAATTAATTAAAAATGATGAATATCGTAAGACAGATCAAACCAAGTATAGATCTATGGTTGGTGGATTACTATATCTAATTGTAACTAGACCAGATATCATGCATACAGTATGTCTTGTAGCAAGATTTCAAGAAGATCCTAGAGAATCACATGTGGCAGCAGTAAAAAGGATATTTAGATACTTGAAGAGCACTCTGAACTATGGTCTATGATATTCTAAGGATACTAACTTCTCTTTGAGTGCTTATATAGATGTAGATTGGGTAGGTTGTGAGGATGGCATAAGAAGTACAAGTGGAGGTTCTTTCTTCCTTGGAAAAAAACTAGTCTCTTGGTTAAGTAAGAAGCAAGATTCAGTGGATCACCATTTTTATTTCACTCAATGTATTCTCTCAATCAATCACATATGGGGAATTACATGTTTTATGATATATGTTAACCATTTTTTCAGAATTAGAAACTCAAACAATTCAAACTACCAACTAAAATTATAAAAATCACTAGTTCTAGGCAACAACATCCAACCTGGGGCGTTAACATTATGTTTCCAAGGTCTCTAGCACTAGAAGTGGGTGCTAGAGTCTATCGTGTAGGTCTCTAGTGCTAAACATGGGCACTAGCCTCCAATACAAAACAATGGCACCTATTTTCCCAAACATGACATAAGAATCCCATTTTACTACTAGTGTCCTCAAAAACTCAAACCCAAGTTTCTCCACTTAAATCTATCCAACAAGGGTTTTACAATATTCTAGTGAAGTCATAATTCAATTATGACAATTAGTTTTTGAGAATTGACTATTCAAATTTTATAAGGTTGTATACAAGTCAAGTTTCATCAAAAACATTTAATCCATGTTTACTAGTTAATTCTCTCCAACAATTTTAAGGTACAATCTACACCTTTCCATGGTATAAAGGAGGGGATTTGCTACCCTCAAGATGACGGAATCTTAAGGAGAAAATAACCATCAATTACCTTAGGGATCAAAGCTCAGGTGATGAGATAAAGAAAGAAAAAAAATTGTATAATTTAATCGAATAAATGCTAAACTATTAATGATAGGAATAATGAAATCACTTAATTATAGGAACGAACAAACAAATTAAAATCTCTAATATATAGAAATAGAACGCACATAAAAAAAAATTACCCTCAAGAGGATTAACTCTCGACCATGGAAGATGGCATGTTGCGGGGATGTTTGTGCCTCATGTTGTCTTCTCTGATAAAATAAAAAAGTAAGAACCCAAAATCCAAAAATTCTAGCTTGTCAAACCTATACATCTGCACACAAATAGAATGAGAAAAATTTTGGGGGTTATTTTGAGGCTTGCCTAAGTCAAACTACCATTTTTTTGTTTCCACCTCCATAGACATCTAGATAGGATCGAGATAGATAAAATGCATAAATTAAAAGATGTGTGATAGAAACAAACCCTGTAAAGAAGGAGAACCCCTATCACGAATGTAAAAGACATGTGATAGAAACAAACCCCACAAGGAGGAGAACCCTTATCACAAATATAATAAATGAGATCAAATAGACAAGATAAGATAATAAGAGAGCATTACCAATAGCCTATGGCTCCCCTCTTGGATTGATAGTTGTGATGTATTCACATGCAAGAGAAGCCTTGACTATTGCTTGAGAGATAAATTTAGTAGAGCTTTGTCGTGAGAATGAGAGAGAGAAAGAAGAAGTGAAAATATTGAAAGATGTAAAAATAAGGGTGAAAATGGAGTCTTGTGAGGCTGCATGAGTGGGAGGAGCTGTTACACATGCATCCTTTCTGCTATGACCCATGTCATAGGCAAGGGACACGTAGCATTCACATTTGAATCTTAGAAATTTTGGGTACGTTAGCATGTCATAGAGACATCTGCACTTCATGCAAGTGTCATACTCAAAACTTTGCACAAGGCATTCAGGCTACTAGTGCTTCATTGTTGTTGCCTATGATGTCAAAATCATGAAATTCCAACTTATAGGTTTGTATCATAAATGCAATGAGCCTAAACGTGAGTAAGTGTGAAATTACCACAACGTCCAATTTTACGACACTACATTTTGCCCCCACTATGCTAAAGTAGATAAGAAGAAAAATTCTAATTTTGACAATTTTGTAAAAAAAGATATTGTAGAGGCCATAGAGGTTGAGTAGGCGGATACTGATAATGTCCCCAATGATCGCTCTTGGTGAGAAACTACAACGTCTGATGTGAAATTCGATTCTACAAAACTCAAAAATGGGTTAGTTTCGAAAATGGAAGAAACTACCACAACGAGAAGAATGCTTAAGAATTTTTTTGGTGAATTGAAAGAAAATTTCGATGAAGTGAGTATATACCCCCTCCTATTTTTTCCCCCAGCTAGGTGGGTGAAAATAGGAAGGTGAGAAAGGGAAATTTTTCCACAAAAAATGTGAAAAACTTGGCCTATATATGCCCGATGTGGGCCCATGGAAGGTCATTTTCACTATTCACTACAAAGATTTTGTTGAATTGTCCAAAGATTCTTTAGCAAAATGTCTCATAGATGAGGGGTCAAGCAGCTACAAACTGACATGGATGTAAGGAAAGCAAGAGTGCGGAACAACTTTCCTAATGCTAATTTAGAGAGGATTTAATGCAAAAGTGGCTTTCAATTCATTTACAAAACATTAAGATGCACTTTTAATAGGAAATTCTAGAATAGACAAATACACAGGCACAGAATAGACACCAGATTTAATGTGGGAAAACCCTTACAGGAGTGAACCGTAGATTTTTGGCACCACAAGACTCTCTAACTCTTCTAGGGTTTTGCACCGAAAAGGAGAGAGGTAGGCCAAAAATGCTAGCTAGGTTCACTCAAATTATGCAATGTATGATGTTATTTAGACTAAATGGAATGAACTAAGTGCAATTAGATGATCTATATGATTGATTATGTGTGCAAGACCTAAGATTTATGCAATGTTGGAAAACACAATGTGATATGCAAACAATGAACTATGAATGAACAAATGCAAAACAAAATAGAAAGAGACTGAATCAGAGTGCACCTGGGAAAAGATTGGAGAATCTGGAATCTTCTGACTGTTGTCTGAAATCACAAAAAATCACCAGTGGGACTCATTCGCCACTGGTGGCGAATTTGTCCTACTTCTGATGAAAACTGTCGGGAATAGGTTTCGGAGTGTCGAGATCCAGAATCTGAAAAAACCAAGATTTCCAACCTTAAGGTGGGACTCATTCACCACTAATGGTGAATCAATCCTCTCCCAAAATTATGAGAAATCAGGGGACAATTCTGTAGCACCAGATCTGAGGTTGTTTGCTTGTCGGGTTGTCGAAGTCAAATCTGCAGAAAACGGACAGAATGTCTTCTCCAAACTTGAAATAAGATGTTGTTGACTTGAAACACTTTGTTGACTTTTTGACCACTTTTCAATGCCTAAATGCTTGTCAAATATGCATACAAAAGTCTGCAAACACAAATGCAAGAGGGGAAAAATGGTTAAGGGTTAAGTTATAGGGATTTATTTAGTCAAATCCCACTTTGGTAATCAAACCCTTAATGAAATAATGAAATGAAAGAGAATGATAAACAAATAACATGCAAATGCTATCAACTTACCAAACCCTTGTTGAAGAAAATATGAATATATGTCAATGGTTGCTCTTCAATGCTCGATTGATGCTTGACTATAGGATGCAAAGTGCTCAAATGCTAGTTGAATGCTTGAATAAGTAGAAGATTGTAGGAGATGTAAAATGAGGAGAAAAACACTTATTTATACATTATTGTGCCTTAGTAACCCATTGATACCTCATCATAAGCTGACATCAAGTACTTTTGAATAAAAATCCGAAAGAAAATTTGAAATGTTTTGAATTTGGAGCCAAGGTGGACTCATTCGCCACCCATGGTGAATGGGTTCCACCTTAGGCTTGAAAGTGGGTGTCAGGAATTAAGTCACATTTAATGTTGTTTGTCGGGTTTACATTCAAAAATACACTTAATTAAGCCTTATAAGGTCATAGGGGTCAAATAAAACATAAGAAAGGTGTAAATAGTGAAATTATGCCTAGAAAAGCATGAAATCCTATTACAAGACTTTACAACACTTTGAAATAGGACTTGATAAGTGATAAAAAGGTGATTTTTAGGTGAATTGTAATGAATAGAGTCTAGAAAAGTGTAGAAATGTTTTACAACACTTCACAACACCTTCACAAGATGCCATAATTTGAATTTTAAGGACTTAAATGTGCATATTCAAGCCACATTGCAACATTAAATCAAAGCAAGATAGATCAAACATTGTGAAGCAAGGCCTAAAAGACCATGAAAATGATAAGGGGCCATTTTTCTATGGCACAGGGAGAAAAACCCACCACCAAGAAAAGATCACTCTATTATCAGTAAACAATGGTTCACAATAAAGTTACAGATCAATCCTTCATGGCATCAATTCTTAGTTTCACATAGCGACATAAACCCGATCACCTCACACAAATTACAGTTATACAATAGTAACTCTTTCGTACTGTTACAATGCTACAACAGCATACAATAATGAATTACTATTCAACCACTGAACAATCAACCATTCAACTCCCAACAAAGTTCTCAGACGTCTTTTAAATCTCCATCAAACTCTATCCATTCAGATACTAGTAGTTCAACCATTCTCCCTTTCACACTCGCAAGATATTCATTATCCCACATGCACCAAGTAGATGAACCGGTTCGAGTTTAAATACAACTGCCCACAAAAGACTATGTGTCGACACATTGACCTTTTGTCTTCAAGCTAACATCACCGCCAAGTCACCTTAACTTTTAATTGTCAATGGCTCATTAGAGTGTCGGAGCTATTAGAGCATCGAAGGATCAGGTGTCGAGAAAAAATTGTCATACTTTCCACTCAAACCCACGACATCTCCGATATGTCGATACCCAACTATTGGACCAAGGCACCATCGAAGCTATTAGAGGTTGGGAATGTCAGAGACTTCACAACATTTAAGAACTTTTAACAACTGAACTCCGATCGTCGATCCATCTGACTGTCGATTGTCGATACTCCAAAGAAGACTAAGTAACAAGTCTAAAGCTTAACCAACTTAACACGCGACCTCCAACATGCCGATTCCCGATCGCTGATACAGGCCAGTAATTTGAGGTACTACTTCTCAACATTCTCCCACTTGACGAAGAACTTATTGGTCCTCCAAATGAACTGAAAAATCACTGAGAATCAGGGGCACCAAGGCCCATCGCATTTGAACTTAGTTTTGCTCACAAGCTTTATCGACGCATTTGCAACATTCGTCAGAGTATCAACCTTTTCCAGATTAACCTTTCCATCTTCCACCATGTCTCGAACAAAGTGATACTACACATCAATATGTTTCATCCTGGCATGGAAAGTAGGGTTTTTCACCAAAAAAATGGCACTTTGATTGTCACAACAGATAGAAATCTTCCCTACATTAAACCCAACATCATAACACAAATTCTTAAGCCAAACAACCTCTTGACAGGCATGAGTTGATGTCATATACATTGCCTCTGTAGTAGATAAAGTGACTATAGCTTGTCACTTGCTCATCCAACTAATTGCACCACCAAACAACGTGAAGATGTATCCATTGGTGGATCTTCTATTGTCAATGTTCCCTACCCAATCAGAGTCCACATATCCACAAATGCTAAGATACTTTTGCGATCCAACAGAGTTGCCATGATAACACAAAAGCATACTTTGAAGTTCCCTTCAAATATCTGAAAACTCTTTTCACAGCATCCCAATGTGACCTTCTTGGATTAGCCATAAACTGACTTAATACTCCCACTACTTGGGTAATGTCTGGCCTAGTATAGACCATTGCATACATTAAACTTCCGATTGCACTTGCATAAGGCACTCTGGTCATGTCCTCCATCTCATTCAAAGACTTTGGACAATCTTCAACAGATAGCTTCGTTCCCTACAATACTGGAACAACTAACTGCTTGCAATCTGTCATATTGAATCTCTCAAGGACAGTATTGATATACTTGCTTTGGTTGAGCCAAATTTTTCTATTCTCCCTATCCCTTTTAATTTACATCCCTAGAATATACCTAACTGCACCTAAATCTTTCATTTCAAACTATGCTAACAACTGAGATTTTAATTCAGAAATCATACTCTTACTATTCCCAATGAATAACATGTCATCCACATACAAAGCAATAATAAGCAAACAATCAATCTTAGATTTATAATATATACAATGATCTAATTTTGATCTCACAAATCCCAATGGAAACAAATAAGTGTCAAACTTTTGGTACCACATTCTAGGTTGTTGGGAATAGGATGCCATTTAATTGCAATCCTAAACATATTTCATGTATCTACTAAGTACTTGGAAAGTGTTCCCCAACACTAGGATTAGAAAGAGATTAAATTTGAATGAAATAAACATGTAAATTGACATTTTTAATTATTCTTAAATGATAGGAACATGTGGGGATTCCCAAGAAGAGCTCCTACAAAATAGGAGCACATGGGGCACCCACATGGAAGGTGGAACCCACCTTGCTTAAGTTAACTATTTGGAGGATTTATAACACTTCAGTAATGCATGTTTAGATCCTACAAGTTAAGGATTGATATTTACACGAGTTCAGTTCAATTCAGTTCAGTTCAGTTCAGTTTAGTTTAGTTCAGTTCAGTTCAGTTCAGTCCAGTATCAATTCAGTTCAATTCAGTTCAATTATGGTTCAATTATCTTTAGTTGCATGTAGTTAGTTTGAGTTGTATGTTAGTTTACTTCAGCTGACTTAAGTTTGCATGACTAATAACTTCAGTTGCATGATAGATAACATGTGGATACTTACAGTTAAGTGGGGTTGATCAATCATGCATAATGTTTGCATGAATTGGTGGAGAGATATGTTTCAGTTAACTAAGATTGACTTGGACCCACCTTGGGCTCCCAAGTTGGCATATTTGAGTTAACACCTTTTGCATGAGAAGATATTTACAAGGCTCAGTTAAGTGGGCCCATTCTTGGGCGCCAACTTTGAGGTGATGCTTGCAAGATATTTTCTTGACCAACAATCAGTTAAGTGTTCAGTTTGGGGTGCCTAAATTGAGGAGACTTTGGTTTTGACTTCATGTTACAGTGTGGAACTCTACTTTCACAATCTAGGCATAGATATTTGTGAGGAGTTTTGTGCTCTTGTTTTTATCAACTCTTTGGAGTTTATAATGCTCATTAATTGCCTATTTATTGCAACAATTGCATCAGAGTTTATAATCTTGGTTGCAGGTTAGCAAGTTGAGCTTGTGCATGTGTGAGGGTTTGAACATGGCATGGGATGTGTGGATTCATGCTTGGTCACATGGAATGCATGGATAGCTTGTGTTGCAGAAAGTGTATGAGAGTTCCACGAGATTTTTGTGCAGGTTGTGAAGAAGGATTGTTGAAGGAAAGGAAGCATATCAATAAAGGATTGATATAGTATTATTGTAATATTGTTCTAAGGTTAAATAATACAAGCACTATTGATTCTGGTGGAGTTTTTTCCCAAAATGGTTTCTCCACGTATATGTTATGTCACTTCTATCTTCTTGTCTCATTCTTCTACAATATTTTGTCTCTTTCTACAATTGGTAAAATTCATCTAAACAAATTAATCATACACAAATAATTGTGACAAAGAACACTTAATTAAATCTATAGTCACATAGGTTTACAAGTTTTAAGCTACAATTTCACCTTTTTTTTCAACATAGGTGACTATTTTAAACCATACAAAGATTTCTTTAACTTGCAAACAAGATTTTCTTTACCTTTATCCACAAAGTGCTCAGGTTGGGGCATACAAATTTCTTCCTCCAAGTCACCATGAAGGAACATTGTCTTCACATCCATTTGTTCAATCTCTAAGTCATACGATGTTGCAAGTGACAAAATAAATCTGATAGATGTCAACTTAGCTATAGGAGAAAATATTTCTCCATAATCAATTCCCTCTTTTTGGGAATACCCCTTTGCGACCAACCTTTCTTTATACTTTTCAACACTATCATCCAGACCAATTTTCTTCTTAAATACCCATTTATAGCCAATTGGTTTTCAACCTTCTGGCAAGGGTGCTAGATCCCAGGTTTCATTCTTCTTTAATGAATCCATTTCTTCATTCATGGCCACCAATCGAGAATCTGTATCAGACATATTTATTGCCTCCTTCATAGTTCTAGGCTCATCAGTGTTAGTAATCAAAGCATAGGCACAGTGTGAATCCAACAGGAAAATCCATACCTATCAAGTTTTCGCTTTTCACGTGTAGACCTCCTCACAAGCTGAGGTTGAGGTTGTGGTTCCTCTTCCTATTCAGAACTCTCAGAGCTTCTTGAACTCTCCTCATTATCAGGTCCACCAGGACTATGTAGTTCTTTCTTTTCAAGAATAACAGGTACTTTTACTACCTCCACTTTTGCTTCTTCTTCCTTCTTCTCTGACTATAAATTTATAGCAGAAGGTTTCAGCTCTCGAAAGGTTACACTTTTGTTGTATACAACCTTCTCAGCGACAAGATCCCAAAGCTTGTATCCTTTTACACCAACTCCATAGCCAACAAAGATACATTTGACAGCCTTTTTATCCAACTTAGATCTTTTTACATCAAGCACATAAGCATATGCCTCATAGCCAAAGACACGAAGATGTCTTAGAGATGGTTTCTTAATAGACCATGCTTCCATAGGCGTTTTGTCTACCAATTCCAAAGAGGGTGACTAATTCAACAAGTAACATGTTGTAGCAATGGCTTTAGCCTAGAACTTCTGCTCTAGACCAACACTACTCAACATACTTCTCACCCTTTCCATCAGTGTTCTATTCAACCTTCCAGCAACTCCATTCTATTGTGGAGTGTAAGGCGTTGTTTTATGCCTTTTAATTCCATGGTCTTTGCAATACTCGTCAAAATCTACTGACCAAAACTCACCGCCATTATCCATCCTCAAGCATTTTATTTTCCTACCAGTCTGATTTTCTACCAACTTCTTGAACTCTTTAAATCAACTAAACACTTTTGATTTCCTTTTAAGAAAGTATACAAATTCCCTTTTTGAATAATAATCTATGAAAGATACATAATATCTTGACTTAGATAAGAAGGAACATCAACTGGACCAAAAATATCATAATGAATATAATTCAACAAACCAAAATATTTATGGACTCAAATAAAATGAAACATGGTGTTGCTTTCCATATATACAATGTTCACAGAAATCAAACTCAAAATTACAATCATCAAGCCCTTCTACTATTTTTTTATTTTTCAAGGGTTTTAAGCCTTTCTCTCCTATGTGACTGAGTCTATGATGCCACAGCATGGTTTTCTCTGCAGGAAGTTTTACCTCCATAGAGTTTTCAACGTTCTCTTTATGAGCAGCTTTATTTGACTTTGCAGAGATACTATTACATTGAACAGCTTATGTGTCCACCTTGTACAGAGTACCAATTTGTGCACCCTTGGCTAGCACCATCGAGCCTCTAGTCATTTTACATCCACTTCCCAAGAATGTAACTTGCACGCCAACATCATTCAACTTACTAACAGAAAGCAAATTTCAAGCTAGACCTGGTATGTGCATTACGCCATCAATCCCCTTAATTCTTCCATCAGGAAACTGAATTCTAACTCTTCCTTGACCAATAATTTCAAGAGATGAATCACTTTCTAGGTACACCTTTCCACCAGCACATTCTTCATACTTTGTAAACCACTCTCGATGAGAGGTCATGTGAAAAGATGCACCAGAATCAATTAACTAGACATAATTTGATGCTTGAGTTGCCAAGGCTGCTATGAAGGCATCTGAATCGCCCTGAGAAGAATCATTATAAGAATATTTACCTTTCTTCTTCTTATTTTTCTCCTCTTTACAATCCTTTTGGATATGTCTAGTCTGCCCACAATTCTAGCACTTCACCTTGGACTTCTTTCCAGGATACTTTGATTTTCCCTCTGACTTGGATTTGGACCTTTTGTCCTTCTTGTTGCCTCCTTTGATCTTCCTCGAATAGCAAGAGCCTCTTTGGTCATCTCAGAATATTTCCTCTACATCTCTTCTTACAACAGCGAAGCAACCACATCATCCATTTTGAAAGTGGTTGTTGTACTTCCAATGGCCATTATAAAATGATCCCAAGTGTAAGGCAAGGAGCATAGCAGAAGCATACATCAATCCTCGTTACCAATGGTTACACCCACAGACATCAACTAAGCAACAATCATGATGAATTCATTTAGATGCTCTGCTACAGATGTACCTTCTTCCATTTTCAAGGAATACAACTTCTTTCGTAGGAATAACTTGTTTACCAAAGATTTTCCCTGATAAATATCACTAAGTTTCTTCCACAACAACGCTAGTCTTCTCCTCATGGACATTCAGAAGAACAAAATCTAGCAAACAGGGTCTTATCAACCCTCTAGCTTTACGATCTATGAGGTCCCAATCTTCTTGTTTCATGGTTGCAGGTTTGGTTCCTAGAACAACCCATAGATCCCTATCAACCAATAAGTCCTCCATTTTGAGTTTCCAAAACTCAAAATTGTCACCATTGAACTTCTCAATGTTTACTCTTCCAGAAGTTCTTGCCATCTCAATCTGCAAGTAAGATTACCCTCTTTCTCTGCAAGACTCCCACTAAACATAATTAGCACAAAAAACCCACCTAACCACAAGGATAACATAACTGGAAGGCTCTGATACCACTTGTAAGGAAAGCAAGAGTGCGGAACAACTTTCCTAATCCTAATTTAGAGAGGATTTAATGCAAAAGTGGCTTTCAATTCATTTATAGAACATTAAGATGCACTTTTAACAGGAAATTGCAGAATAGAAAAATACACAGGCACAAAATAGACACCAAATTTAACTTGTGAAAACCCTTACGGGAGAAAAACCCACCACCAAGAAAAGATCATTTTATTATCAGTAAACAATGTTCACAATAAAGTTACAAATCAATCCTCCATGGCATCAATTCTCAGTTTCACACAGCGACATAAACCCAATCACCTCACACAGATTGCAGTTATACAACAGTAACTCTATCGTACTGTTACAATGCTACAACAACATACAGTAACGAATTATCATTCAACCGCCGAACAATCAACCGTTCATCTCCCAATAAAGTTCTCAAACATCTTTTAAATCTCCATCGAACTATGTCCATACGATTACTGGTAGTTCAATCATTCTCCCTTTCACACTCGCAAGATATTCATTATCCCACATGCACTGAGTATATGAACCGGTTTTGGTTTAAATACAACTGCCCACAAAAGACTATGTGTTGGAACATTGACCTTTTGTCTTTGAGCTAATATCACCGCCAAGTCACCTTGACTCTTCATTGTTATTGGCTCATCCAAGTGTCAGAGCTATCGGAACATCGAAGGATCGGGCACCAAGCAAACATTTTGAGACTTTCCACTCAAACCCCCGACATCTTTGATATGTCGATACCCGACTGTTGGACCAAGGCACCATCAGAGCTATTGAAGGTCAGGGATGTCGGAGACTTCGCAACATTTAAGAACTTTCAACGACCAAACTCTGATTATTGATCCATCCGACTGTTGATCATCGATACTCCAAAGCAGACTAAGTAACAAGTCTAAAGCTTAACCAACTTAACATGCGACTGCCAACATGTTGATGCTCAATCGTCAATACAGGCTAGTAATTTGAGGCACTACTTCTCAACAAAGGAGATGGGTGAGCCACTAGACAAGGTACGATAAAATTTTCCCCTTAGTCTTTCATTTTTGTGTGTTTTTTAGCATTAGAAAAATCCCATGCAGTGTTGGTGTCTAGTTGGGGGATTTGTACTGGCATCTACCCTATATGTTGTCATCATTCAATGAGGCCTTAGAAACCAGCATGTTGTTCAGACATCTATGTGGTGTGTTTTTGTCTTAGGGACAGAGAGAGATCAAGATCTAGATCAATATTCTAGAGATCAATTGTTTGGTGCTTTAACCACTTTTGAGTTAAGAGAGTTTGACAAAGATGTTCCAAGGAAAGAAACTACTTTCAAAGTCAACAAGAAAGAGAGGAATGATGAATCTGATCTGGATGACTTCGATAAAGTGGAAGCAAACTTTCTAAGAATATTGAAAAAGGGCACTAGAAGATACAAAGTTAGGTTACCCTTCAAGTGTTTCAATTGTGGAAAGATAGATCATTATGCTTCAAAATGTCCAGATAAGGTTTCAAATGAAAAACATAAAGATCATAAAGGTAAATCCTTCAAGAAGAGTTATTATGTTAAAGAGGATAGTGATGAGAAATTAGACTACTTGAATAATGAAAGTGATGAATGCTTGTTCATGGATTTGAATGTTGGAACTAATTATATTGACCCTGATAGATGTTTGAAGGAAATTGCCTCAAAAATAGGTTACAGTATTGAAGGAACTATGTTGACTATCTTTCATACAAGAGAGGAGATAAACTACTAGATAATTGGCAACAAATGTTCAAATTATATGACAGGTGATAAGAGTAATTTTTGTAAGCTTAAGAAATATGATGGTGGTTGTGTTAGGTTTGGTGATAACACATCTACTAAGATCTGTGGAAAAGGTTCAATTAGTTTTGATGGAAAGCATAAGACAAATGATGTTCTTTATGTCAATGGTTTCCAACATAATCTTCTCAGTGTAGGACAAATGTGTAGCAGAGGATACAATCTGGTGTTTCAGGATAATGGTTGTGAAATTAGAAAAAGAAGATCTAGAATCTTGGTTGCAATAAGAAAAAGGATAGAAGGAAATGTTTATCAGATCAAAAGTGCTAGTGGTAAGTGCTTTATGACTCAAATCAATGAAATTTGGATGTGGCATAGAAGAATGTATCATATCAATTTTGATAGCCTAGTAAATATTAGCTCTACTCATGCTATGACATATTTTCCAAGGATTACAAAGCCTATCAATGTAATGTGAAAAGGTGTCAGTTTGGAATACAAACAAGGAACAAGTTCAAAGCTAAGGAACATTCTACTACAAGACCTTTAAATTTGGTGAATACAGACCTTTGCGGACCTACCAGGACAAGAAGCCCTCAAGGTGACAGGTATTTTATGTTGTTAATAGATGATTACTCTAGAATGACTTGGGTAACCTTTCTCAAAGAAAAATCAAAATCTCTAGATAAGTTGAAATCATTTAAATCTATGGTTGAGAATGAAAAGGATTTGAAAATCAAATGCTTAATATTTTATAGGGGTGGTGAGTTCACCTCAAATGAGTTTAACAGTTTTTGTGAAGATCATGGGATAAAAAGAAATTTATCAACTCCTAGGACTCCGCAGAAAAATGGGGTTGTGGAGAGGAAGAACATGACAATTTAGGAGGTAGCAAGAACCATGTTGAAGGAAGAAAATCTACTTAGATTTCTATTGGAGAGAAGCTATTCATACAACAATTTATATTCTCAACAGAGGAAAAGCAAGAGTGAACAATTCAAAGACCCCCTATGAAATATGGTATGGAAAAACTCCTATTGTGAAATATCTTAGAGTGTTTGGAATTAAATGTTATATCATAAGGGATGAAGAAAACTTAGGAAAGTTTGATGCAAGATCAGATGAAGGAATCTTCCTTGGATACTCTACAAAGAGAAAGGCATACAAATACTACAACAAGAGACTAAAGAAGATAATTGAAAGTGTAAGTGTCAAGGTGGTTGAAGAATCACATCAAAACTCAGTATTAATAGAAGGATATGAATTTGATGAACCTCTTTGTAGAGAAGAAGAAAAATAGATACTAGTAGAATAGGAAGAAGCTCCGGAAAAGATCCCTAAGACTCCTAAGTATGTGCAGAAAAAATATTTTGAAGATCAAATAATTGGAGACAAGAGCAAAGAAGTGTTGACAATATGAAAACATGTTATCATAGAGGAACAAGTAAAATTTTGTTTACTTTCTAAAATAGAACCTAAAAAAGTTATTGAAGCATACAAGGATGAAAATTGGATTAATGTTATGGAAGAAGAACTGAGGTAGATTGAGAAGAATCGAACATGGTAACTAGTCCCAAGACCAACAAAAAGGAATGTGACATGAACTAAATGGGTTTGTAGGAACAAGTTGAATGAGGATGGAGAAGTTATCAGAAACAAGGCTTGACTTGTGTGTAAAGGCTACTCACAAGGGGAAGGAATATATTTTGCAGAGACCTTTGCTCCAATAGCAAGAATGGATACTATTAGGATGTTTTTGGATTTTGTGGCACATAAAGACTTCAAGGTATATCAGATGGATATTAAGTTTGTATTTTTGAACAGTGAGTCAAAAGAAGTGTGCATTGAACAACCAGAAGGTTTTTAGTTGTTAGAAGATCTTGATATGGTTTGTAGGTTGAAGAAGCATTATATGGGCTCAAATAGGCTCCTAGAGCCTGGTATGCAAGATTGGACAAATAATACAACAAGGATTCAAAAAGGGTAGCACAAACAACAACCTTTACTTCAAAGTTGAGAAAGATCAAATCCTGATTGTGGTTGTGCATGTTGATGACATAATCTTTGGAGGAAATGAGACCATGTGTAATAATTTTGTAGAGGAGAAGAAAAATGAGTTTGAAATGTCAATGCTTGGGGAGATGACTTTCTTCCTTAGGCTACAAATTAGTCAATCAAAAAAAGGTATATTCATTTCACAATCAAAATATGTAAAGGAAATGTTAAAGAAGTTTGGGATGGAGGATTCTAAACCAGTATGTACTCACATGGTTACTAGTTGTAAATTAATAAAAAATGATGAATCTCCTAAGACAGATCATACTACGTATAGATCCATGATTGGTGGATTACTATATCTAACTGTAACTAGACCTGATATTATGCATGCAATACATCTTCTAGCAAGATTTCAAGAAGATCCTAGAGAGTCACATGTGGTAGCAGTCAAAAGGATATTCAAATATTTAAATGGCACTCTGGAATATGGTCTATAGTATTCTAAGGATACTAACTTCTCTTTGAGTGCTTATACATATGCAGATTGGTTAGGTTGTGCGGATGATAGAAGAAGTACAAGTAGAGGTTCTTTCTTCCTTGGAAACGAGCTAGTTTATTGGATGAGTAAGAAGCGGGATTCAGTGTCATTATCTACTATAGAGGCAGAATATATTATTGTGGCATCTTGTTGTATATAGGTGCTATGGATGAAGCAGACATTAAAGGATATCAAAATATCATTGATGGACCTATTCTTATATTGTGTGATAATACAAGTGCTATCAACATTTTAAAAATTCCATTCATGCATTCAAGAACAAAACATATATCTATCTGGTATCACTTTCTAAGAGAGAAATTTGTTGAGAAGGAAGTGAAGTTGGAGTGTACCTACAAAGGATCAAATAGTAGGCATTTGCACAAAGGCTCTTTCAAAAGATACATTTGATTATCTCAGACATAAGCTAGGGGTTATTGCCCCTCCTTTCAACTAGATGCATAAGATTGTGCATCTATCTAGGGGAGAAATTCAAGATATATTCTTTTCCCTGGATTGATGGAGGCTACCTCTCAGGGGGTGTAGGTAGTAGTGTCTTTGGCTGATACAATCAGGGGGAGCACATCTTGTGCCTAAAGTGAAGTGTGCAAGTGTTTCCCTTTTCCATTGATGTCAAAGGGGGAGAGAGAGAGAGAGAGAAGTCTGAAAAACTCAAAGGGAGAGAGAAGTGGAGAGTTGAATTAAGGGGAGAGTTATTTGAGTATTGAAGATATAGAGTTGCTTTTGTTGCTTATGGTTTTTCAACAGATGTGGCTATCAATGACAAAAGGAGATATTGTTGCACTATGTTGTCATCAGTGTTGTCATTAATTCCAACCTCTAGAATGGATATGTTGAGAAGGTGTGCATGGTGTTGAGCAGGTGTTGCAGATGCAACAGGGTCACTTGGTTTCTAAGTTATTTTGAGAAAGTTTGCATAAAGACTATACAAAGTGATTGGGAAGTGTTATGTATTTTTCTCCACATTTCTTCATTCTTGAAGATGTGTTTGTGCGATTTGAAAGTGATGATCGGTGGTCTTTGAAGGTGTTATATCTAGATTTTTAGATTTTGGATCATGTGGCAGTAGAAGATGTGTTTGACAGTATGCAAGACTATCTTTAGCTTGTGAAGAGGGATATCTGGGAGAAATGGAATTGCTCTTCATGTCTTCGTGTTGAAGTTTCTTGTCTTGCAGATTTGGGAATGTGTTAATATTTCCTATACCTACCTTCCCTTGGTTTTTTTAGTGTTCAATTGTTTCGCAAGCTTGGTTCATGAGTTCTTTATTAGTGGATTTGTGGAAGCATGGTGTAGTGTGTTGGTGTAGATTTGGGTATTGGTTAACCATTGATGTGATCTGCCCTGACTTCTTTCCATCGTGGGAGTGTTTGGTGCTAACCTATTTGGTGGTTACACATTTGAGGTGCATACATTTCATTGGAGTTGACCTAGAGAAGGTTATTCAAGGTTACAAAAGGTATATATGCAAGGTTAATTTTTTGGAGATGAGTGTGGTGTGGAATGATGCATGTGTGATCATGTTTTGAGATTTGAGTACAAGCAAAAACACCGAAGACTATCGAAAGCAATGAGAAGAAGGTGTCTACAATTTAGTGTGCCAGAAGTTGTTGGACGTAGTGAGCTGAAGGTTTTTGATGGTAAAGAGACATTGTGGTGGATTCTCTAGTTGCTCTGAGGTAGTGAAACTCCTTGTAACTATTCCTTTGTAATACAAAATAAGTGATCTTTGCTAGGTTGTGAGCCCTTGGAAGTGATCCTTTTTATTTTTGGAAAGTGAATCCTCTGGGTAGTGAGCCCTAGGCAATGAACCTCTTGTAATCAGTTTTGGTTTTCATATAGTGAGTTAATCCTCACCATAGTTTTTCTTGAGTTTTCCACATAAAAATATGGCATTCTATTGTGAATGATTGTGGATGTGTTGTTGTTTCATTTTTTTACTTTCATGCTAATGCTTGATAAGGGTTTGAAGGTTCTAATGCATAACTGATTCACCTCCCTCTCAGATGTCATGTATGTCTAATAGGAGATTTCACCAATTGATCGACAATGGATTATCCTTTAATTTCTTTCTAAGTCACGAACTTCATATCAAACTCAGAGAACATCACCCATTTCGCTAACATTCCAGAAAAATCAGTCCTATTGAATAAATGTTTAAGATCACATTTTACAAGCACATGAGTTTCTACATGGAGAAGATAATGTTGTAACTTCTGTGTTGCGAAAATGAGAGCAAGACATTATTTTTCCATAGCAGATTAATGAGTTTCATAATCAACCAAAATATAACTAATCTAGTAGACCACTCTTTCTTTACCATCATCATCATGTTGAGCTAACAAAGTTGTTAAAGCATAAAGTGATGTAGAAATATAAAGAAAAAAGGGTATATCTTGCATAGCTAATATCAAGATGCGAGGATTATCCAAATAACTCTTGATAGATTCAAAAGCTTTGTGATATTCATTTTCCCACCAAAAATGGACATCTTTCTTCAAAAAATGCGTAAATGGAAGGATACAATCATCAAATTGAGATAAAAATCTACAAATGGCTTGAATCTTTCCTTGTAAACTATGTACTTGCGAGATGTTCTTAGGTGGAGGCATGTTAACAATTGAGTCAATCTTATTCGTATCGACTTCGATTATACAATAGGAGATGATGAATCCTAAAATATTGCCAGCATTCATGCTAAAGACACACTTAAGAGGATTTAGTCTCATCTCATAGAGTTGAAGCCTTTCAAAGATAAGATGAAGATTCTCTACATGATCTTGGTGATTTGTAGGCATAGCCAAGATGTCATCATCATAATCTTCTAAGATCTTGTAAATAAAATCATGAAAGATAAGTCATTTCTCATTGGTAAGTTGCTCCAACATTCTTTAATACAAATGACATGACTACATTATAGAAGGTACCCCAAGGGGTAATGAGGGTTGTCTTATATTGATCTTTCGAATTAATATAGATCAAATTATAGCCTAAGAAGTTGAATCCATGAAGAATAATAAGGAATGGCCTACAATTGAGTCCGTAATCATATCAATATAGGGCAACAAAAAATTATCCTTAAGAGAAGCCTTATTAAGATCATGGAAGTCAATACATTTACGAATAGGCCATCAGGTTTACTAACGGCGACGATATTTGATATCGAAGGTGAGTAGTCAATAGGATGGATAAAACCAAATTTTAAAAACTTTTCTATCTCAGCCTTAACTAATAAAGCAACCTTGGGATTCATTTTACGAATCTTTTGTTTAACACGCTTGGCATCGAGACATAGAACAATATTATGAACTACCACAGATTCATCAATACTAGGCATGTCCTCATATGACCAGACAAAGTGTAATGTCCCCTTTTTTATGGAAACATTTGAACCCGAATCTTGCAACCAAAGTATTGCTCAAAGAGACATTGGAATGTTTAGAGATCAATAAGTTCAGTGATAAAAACTAATAGATCCAGAAATGGTATAAATATTTTGTTCACGTCAGGGAATTATTCATTTATTCTTATCACTTCTATGAGTGATTCTTCTATGGGTGGACATTAATCAATAGGTGAAATTCTATTCTATCATTGGTCGCTATAGTGAGTGAATAGCCATCATTGCTTAGCCATTATTACCTATAAGGCTCAATAATTGTTGCAAACATTATTATTGGATAGTTGTGAGTAATACCTATCTGTATATGTTATATTTGTTAATCCCCTATTATGTATATAAGGATCACAATATTTATATATCTAGGTTCACATCTATTATTTATTAGCTTTTCATTTAATTCAATATACTTATGCATCATAATATATTTCACAAATCATTAGATATTAAGTATATTTATAAGCGTCACTGATATATACCTAAATCTTTCCACATATTATTATATTATTCCATACGGTAATGGTACTCATACCTGATGAGTGGCGGAATTTTCAGACTTGTGCGAGCATTATACATTTCTTAATCCTATACCTTGATTGACCATCACGTCTGGCACCCAAGACTTCAAGTGACCCTCATATGTGCAGGAGTTACCTTCAAAAACTGCACGTAGGTGACCAGGGACCATCCACGTCCAGATTTGAGTATGATATTGCACTGTCTGAGGCTCACGACTTCTTCTGATGAGGTTACGCACTCAACAACCAGGTTCCTGTAGCGACTGAAGATGCCCAGCCCAAGTCGCCCGGTATTGCTTCACCAATATCAACCATTATAAGTATATATGGTGTCATGATGAAGAATATCCCGCAACCACCCTAACGCCTGCTTGAGTCCCGACAGTATATTATATGGGTCCTTTATAAATCGAGGCCAATATTATTTCCCATTCACTGATAGTTCTCTCTTCTTATAAACAACAGAAGATCACTAAAAGGATCGTGACTTTTCAATTATACATTACTATTTAAATAGATGATTAGTCCCATCGATGAAGGATAACATTTGAATTGTTATTTTTTTCTATTATTAGTTATAATGTTATATTTGGTAATAATTGTATTATTATTATTATTATATATATATGTAATATTGTTTTATAGAAAATATTTATTATTTGTATTTATAATAATTGTCTAATAATATTATTTTATTTATTTACTTTATTTGTATCTTAAGGAGTTACAATTTGGGGACATGACACAAAGATATCAGGATGATAATGTAATAATTCAACATGTTGTTTGGATTCTTCTAAAGAGAGACATTTTCCAATCTTAATCACTTTCTAGAAGATTTAGGATCCATGAGAATATCAGAAGTATCCCCTTTGAGAAGAGTACTACGGTCTTCAGGATGAGGTATAGAAACACTATCATCCACATTAAATAAAGAATCCTTCTCATCAGAACTCACAATGGACTCTCCAAAATATGCATGTCTATTCAAGCAATATGGGAATTGTTGGTTATGGTGATCAGAAGGTAAGTTAGAGTAGACAGCTAAGAAGTCTTCTAGAGCTTCATCCGAAGAGAAAAAATCTAGAGGGACTTCCTTAGGTTCTACCTTGCTTTCAGTATATCTAGGATAAACCAGTTTAAGAGGATGAGATTCGGTGGAAACCATTTGACATTCAGCCATGGTTTTTCCTTAGATTTTTTGGGGCGGTATCCAAGTCCAATCTTAAAGTCACGTGGTTCAGCCTCTAAGGGGACTTTAATACCTTGTCATTACATCCACAACCTTTACCTCCAAACTAAATTTAGAAAAGATATTGAATCTTGGTTTTTGACGTGATTGCAATCTTGAGGGGGAGGAGGATAGTGTAAAGAGTGTACTCCATGCTATAAGTATCACTTCTCTTTATACACGCATAATCATCCTTCTTAGTGGAAGCAAATGAAATTTTTGGGATGTCTAGATGGATAGGATCTACTTTGTATTCCCTGACATAGGATTCGGTAAAGTCCAAGGATCCCCAATCATCACCAAGACATGCATTCAGTTTAGGATAAGAAGTGTAGAATTAAAACTTTCTAATTTGGGAGGATCTTCCTTAGGGACATTTGTCTCAAGAGTATCTTTTTTTATAGATACCGTTGGATTAGATGTCAACGCATTAGAAGATAACAAAAGGATAATATTTTTGAGAGTAGGTGCAACCAAATTTTGACCAGAAACTACCATCTCACATAAGTGTATAGCATCAGGGTTATCTTTGATTGTGATCACCTCATTTTTAGCAACAAACTTCACAAAACGATGTAAGGTAGAAGTGACTACTCCCAAAGCATGAATCCACGGTCTTCCCAAGAGAATATTATATGGCAATAGTCCTAGCATAACATATACCAGGGTGGGTACAATAACGGGTCTCAAACTTAGAGGCAAGATTACCGTGCATAAGGCATGTCGACCAACATTATCAAATCCATGAATATACAAGGAAGAAGAAACAATAGAAGTAGAATCAACTTTAATTTTAGGCAAAAATTCAATGCTACATAAGTTGAGTGTTGAACCAGTATCAACGAGAGCACATCTAATGCCAATGTTATTAATGAAACTATTATCATTAAAGGGTCTGCTTGTTTTTGTACTTCCAGAGGTAGGAGCTCATGTGGATGGAACGTAATATTCGGTGAATCCACACGAATATGATCTATCAATGCATTAACATTTGTCGGCCTAGTAGAAGAAAGCAAGAGGGTCTTTTGCAAGGCTTCCTGAAGCATACCTTGGTAAACAATAGTAGTTTGAAGCAAATCCCAAAGTGAAATATTGGCTAGAGTAACATGAAGATGCTCGATAACACCATACTAACTCAGTGGCTTAGTTGTGGGTCTAGGTGCTTGAAGAAGACTTGGTTGAGAAGGTGGTAAAGATGTAGGTTGATTAACATTTTGTTGATTCCTTAGATAGTGTTATAGGTATGGGCTACCGCTCTATAAGAGGGAGTCTTAGATTGTATGAATCTCGTGTAAAGGTTTGACGTATCACTTTTGGCAAGGACCCCACAATAGAATGAATTATTTTAGGAGATGGGCTTTTTGGAGTCACATAAATGATTGGTCTCTTAGGCCTTTAAGGGGTGGCAGAGACTATGACTACATTTACGGACTTTGACTTGCGAAGACGATTTTGATAAAGAAGTTTTCTTACTAGATTTGTTAGTGGAAGGAGATGCCTCTAAGAAATCATCTAGGGCATTGTCTAACATATTAAAATCTTGTTTAGAAAAGGCATTATCAAAAACATTAAAATTTTGAAGGAAAATATTTGACATGATTTCATTCACGTCAAGTTCACCAAAAATGTAAAGGAGGGGATTCGCTAACCTCAAGACAACAAGGTCTTAAGGAGCAAATAGCCTTCAATTACCTCAGGGATCAAAGCTCAGGTGACGGGATAAAGAATGAAGAATGTATAATTTAATATACTAAATGCTAAACTACTAATGACAAAGTAATGAAATCACTTAATTATAAGAACGAACGAATGAATTAAAATCTCTACTATACAAAAACAAAAAGCACATATTTTACCCTCAAGAGGACTAGCTCTTGGCCATGGACAACAACGTTCCACAGGGACATCTATGCCTCATGTTGTCGTCTTTGATGAAACAGAAAGTAAGATCCCAAAATCTGAAAAGTCTGGCTTGTCAAACTTGTACATCTACTACACAAACATTACGAAAAAAATGTTGGAGGTTATTTCAGGGCTTGCCTTAGTCAAACCCTTGTTTTGGTATTTCCACCTCCACGAACAATAAGATAGGATCGAGATAAATAAAATGCATAAAGTAAAATATGTGTGATAGAAACAAAACCCGCAAAGGAGGAGAACCCCTATCACGAATGTAAAAGACATGTGATAGAAACAAACCCTACAAGGAGGAGAACCCCTATCACAAATCAAATATACAAGATCAAATAAACAAGATAAGATAACAAGAGCATTACCAACAGCTTGTGGCTCCCCTCTTGGATTGATAGGCATGATGTTTTTGCATGCAAGAGAAGCCTTGATTGTTGCTTGAGAGAGAAATTCAGCAGAGCTTCATCGTGCGAATGAGAGAGCAAGAAGTGAAAATATTGCAAGATGTGAAAATGAGGGTAAAAGTGGGGGAAATGGAGTTTTGTGGGGTTGCATGGGTGGGAGGAGTTGTTACACATGTATCATTTCCGCTATGACGTGTGGCATAGGCAAGGGATGTAGAATATTCGCATTGGAATCTCAGAAAGTTCAGGGATGCTAGTGTGTTGCAGAGACATTTGTGTATCACGTAAGTGTCCACAAAAATTTGCACAAGGCATCCAGGATGCTAGTGTTTCATCGTTGTTGCCTATGAAGTCAAAATCATGAAATTCCAACTTATAGGTTTTTGTCATAAATACAGCATGCCTAAATGTGCAAGTGTGAAATTGCCACAAGGTGCAATTTTACGACACTACAAGTTGATTTACAACATGCTTCTTAAAGCTTCAATTGACCTAAAACACCAAACTAGGTTCTTACATACAAAAATGTGAGTTCTATTTCAATTTCATGATTTAAAAGTACAAGATTTAGACATATTTCCAATTGCCAAATTTGATTCACTAACCCAAGCTTCAAGCTCTTAATTTAGGGTTTAGAGAATGTTTCTCTTTCAATTCTAGGGTTTATGGTTTTCATGTTTCCTTAATTTTGGGATTAGAGTTTCAACATTTCTATCTCTTAAAATTCTAGGGTTCAAGGTTTCATGTTTATATGTCGTTCAATTTTAGAGTATTATGTTTGAACATGTTATATGGTTGAATTGATTAGAAAACATCAAATTTAAGTTCGCAACCTTGATTCCTATGGTTTTTTCTAATTTTTCAAAATTATCATACATTTCTAAATTAATTTTTTTGAGAATCAAATATATAATTAAAGGATTTTGAAAAATATGATTAAATAATTATTTTAAAATAAAAACATGATTTATTAGATTATTTGGAGAAGTAATTATGAAGTTAGATAACTTGAAGTTTTAGTTTGGCTACACTTTGCTTACAAATTTTTTTCTTTGCAACAAGAAAATTCAAGCATTAAGTAAAAATCAAAATTTTCAAGGTTCCATTAAAAGTTTTTTTTTCAAAATTTAAAAAAATGTGAAAGGTATGGTTTTATACATATAGATGTAATTTGAATTTGTGAATGTTATGATAGTTGGAAATCAAAATTATCATAATGTTATCTAGATTCAAGAATCTTTCATTTTCATTCTCTACATATCAACATTGTAAGAATTTTGATTTCCAACTATCATAACATTCACAAATTCAAATTACATCTATAGGTATAAAACCATACCTTTCACGTTTTTTAAATTTTGAAAAATGAACTTTTAATGGAACCTTGAAAACTTAGGTTTTCACTTAATGTTTGAATTTTCTTGTTGCAATGAAAAAATTTGTAATCTAAGTATAGCCAAACTAAAACTTCAAGTTATCTAACTTCATAATTACTTCTCTGACTAATCTAATAATTAAATCATGTTTTTATTGTAAAATAATTATTTTAATTATATTTTTCAAAATCCTTTATATTTTTCAAAATCCTTTAATTATTATATATTTGATTCTCAAAAGAATCAATTTAGAAATGTATGATAATTTTAATATTATTTAATAGTTAAATCTTATGTATAAGAATACTAGATTTTAGAAATGTATGATAAGTTTAATATTATTTAATAATTAAATCTTATGTATAAGAATACTAGATTTTATTTTTCAAAAAAACTTATGTAATTAAACTTTACCAAAATAATTCATATTAATATTGTATTGAGGATAATTGTTCTAATTTTTAAAATGCATCTTTGAAACAAAACCAAGTTTAATGAAATAAAAATAACTAAATTAATTGAATGAACTTCTAAATATATTCTAAATAAATATCTCACTAATTAACTTCAAAATATTTGTATCCACAAATTTTTTAATTCATCCATTAAAAACTTTGAAATATATTCTAAATTACATTTTAGCTAATTAACTTCAACATACATCCATCCACTCAATAATTTTAATTCATCCAACCTTAAAAAATTTAATAATTTAAATAATACCAATTTACCATTCAAATTTTATGTTATAATAAATTATTAACCAATTAAATAATTGATTTATTTTTTCTAGATAAAATATATTAAAATAATAACTAATGATTACAAAGTGGACCTTATGGCACATTAAATCCGAAAAATTAAAAAGGTCAAATGAAATGACATCAGACAGTCAGCAAGAGAAAAACAAACCCCATACACAGTTCATAAACATTTGTAAGCTTCAAGATTGTACAAGCTCTGGGTATCAAAAATAATGTTTACCCTTGAGTTAAAAACCAGACCAAATACTCTGAATATCAGAAATAATATTGACACTCATGTTAAAAAACTAGACCACTAGAAAAACGTAATCCAAAGATCAAATATCTTTATAATATAAAATATAATCTGTGAAGGTTGGGCATTTATAATCTGCGAAGGTGGAGCATTGCTCTCTGTAAATCATTCCTCATACTAATAGAAAAACAGGTCAAATGCCCAGTAAGAACCTTAGAGCCAAAAAAGAGAAAGGGTTACGAGATCTGGAAGCGTAGGTAACAAACTTATCCAGAAATCCACTGAAACTACTGATTTAGCTTAGCAGTTGCATTGGAGCAAGTAGCGGCCACTAAATAGGATCAAAAACCGCGGCAAATGCGAGATCCTTGCCGTGTTAGTTAAAAATATCCTCCCAACGGCCGGTAGGCCCCTGTGCATAAGGCAATACTGAATTGCAAGAAAAGTAGAGAATATCTGAAGAAAAATTGGTCGTCTCTCCTTCAGATCTAAGATTTCAGAAGTCTGAAACCCTAGCAGAGTACTGGGGCCTTTCCTCCCTCATCTAGAATGCGTAAACAAGAGGTGCTATTTGGTGTAAATCTTACATGAGCAGCAAGCTCATTTCTCTTTACTCAGATTTTCAATGCTTGAAATAAATGCATCATATCGAAATATCAGGCGATAAGTGTGTTCTTTTCTAATCGGTGCATTCCTCCAAAAAAATTTCTCTAGGGAGGATGAGAATATTGAATCCTAAGTTATATGTATAAACTTAGAGTCCACTTGAAAGTTATTATGACGTTTGACAATTTCAGACTACAATTTGGCTATACTTTTGTTTGATTATTAGATCAATGTTTTATCACAAAGTAGATATTTCTTAACATTGGTACAACAGCACTTTTTTAAGGTTTTCGTGAAAATTTTGTCACTGCAAGTATAATAAAGTATAATCCTGCCACTAAAAGAAAATCGTGCAAGATTTGGCGAATAACACATGGAAAAAGGCTTGTGTTAAAAATCAACAAACTACTGTAAGAAAATCATGTAAGCTTCGTGAAGAACCCACAGAAAAGGCTTATGCTTTAAGTCTTATTTCCAAAACTTCCTAGTTAAGGATATGATTCACCCCAAATGATATTTCAGATGAAGCTCCGATAGATACTCACAAGATTTAGTCACTGAGCTAAAAATATTTTTTATGGGTAGTGATCAATAACAAAGGTGGATCATTTCCTGTGCAGAAAATGTACGTGGCCTTACAAGAAAAGATGTGGCATATACAATAAACACAGCCAAAACTATGGAAAATAGGTTCAAATTTGTAATTATGTTGTAAGAAGTGGTGATGCAAACAAGACACAAACGAAATGCAACTTTAGTTATAATCACAATGATGTGCTTATCCAACCACAGTTCTCCTGTGCTGCCAGACCAAGCGAAGATTCTCTTAGAAAACACTGAATCCTTAAATTCAAACTCACATTTTTTAGCAATTTTGATGGCAACAAGTTGTTGAAAAATCTTAACGCGGCAGAATTAATTCTAATTGAACTAAAACCAAAACTGCATCAGAATCCATATACTCACAGATAGCATCTACAAGTTAAGAGGTATGCAATACTGTAAGAGTTTTATACTGTGGTAAATAGTTTAAATATCTCCACTCCAAAATAATGGCATATCTTGATGTTTGAGTCGAGATTATTTATAAACAATACATTTCTGAAAAACAAAGGAAGTTGCCAGAATTCATGCTTCAATGTATTCTAGAAAAATGTTTGCACCTAAAACCTAAACTCGATGAGATCCAATACCTTTCTCCACAAAAGCCAGTACCTTGCAAATCGAGCAGCAAGTCTTTATTGCAAGTATTATACTTTAGTTTTTGTCCAGTACAAACTCCAAAGCCCATCACTGATAATCAAAAGACTTATCCACGATGTCTGGGAAACTCTTTGAGGAAGGAATATTGCAATAGAAGAGTCATCTCAAAGATAACTACCAAAAAATGATATTAAGCTCTGGGACACTCTCAGCAAAGTTTTCTCACGTATTTTACATTATTGGAAAATAGTCAAAAGGATCTTAATGGGTAAAAATTAAAACAACATAAATAAAGCAGAATATTGTGTTAAGAACTTGACAAGCAAATTACTTAGAATTAAATGCTGACTATCACTCGGAGAAGCTGTCAAAAGGCATACTTGAACCTCTTCTTTCATAATGAATAAGCAAATTTCAATTATACCTCAAGGATAGAATTTCTCTTCCATATAGACAATTCCAGATTCCAAAGCGGTATCGACAATGAATTCCTGCATTGGGCTTCTTTTTGTATTAATAGCTGAAAGAATTCTAAAATTAACTCTTTACATGTAGCAAAAAGCCACAAATTACTACCTTGATTATTTTCTATTTCCTAGAAAGTTATATTACAGTGGCACTTGGGGATTGACTGACCAAAAACAAAAAATACATTGATTATCCATTTGTTGCTTGGCATATGCTTTTGGGTTATGGGTCTGACGCACTCTTTGATCTGCATGATATAGATCCCTCCCACAACAAGGGGAGTATGAGTCCATTGACCAAACTACCCCTTAGTACAGATTAAAAAATGCCATAACAAATGTTACGGAGATAAGCTTTCATCATCAGAACTATCAAGCCTTCTTTCATAAAAACCTCTTGGAAGAGGATGAGGAAACATATTGACTGAAATTGAGGGAGACCGGACAGAGCTTTGAGTATTTCTTGTCTGCTTTCTGCCAATTTCTCTACATACTTGGTCCAGCACACTTAGGAAGTCCCTTACAACTACAAAAAATCGGAGAGGATGTGCTTCTTCCTTGGCTGCATCCCCATGAAAATATTCTGTAATTTGCTTCACACGAGAGAAGGCTCTCTTTTCTTCATCTTGAATTTGAGTTATATCCTCCTCAGCTTGTCGCAAAAAAGATTCCATGGACTCATAGAAGTTTCCTTGATTAGAACTCCCATCCACTTCCCCACCTTTTGTTTGTCTTGTGACATCTATTTGCAAAATCTCTCTTAACTTGCCTAAACCAATTGCAAGCTTTGACACAGAATTGGACAAGACATCCGAGTCTATTCCTGCTGCCTTCTTTACATTGCCCATTTCAGTGCTCAAGCCAGCAACAACCTGCAACCCAAGTTTTTTGTAATCTTCTTCATTACCATTCTGACTCTTGACTTCTGTACCCAAAGTGTGCAACTTATCATTTACAATATCAGATGCAAAATTATTTACAGGCTGTTCACCAGTACTTGCAACACGTGCACCTTCAGCTTTAATTATCTCCTGGACAACAAAATGCAATAATGTTGTCTTCCCATCTGTACCTTTGACATCGACTAGTTTGAGAAGAGTGTCAAGCTTAAAAGCTTGAGCATCCCCACGAATGGTACCAACATTCATCCGATTGCCTGTTTTTAGAACAGCTTCCAACAACTTAAGGAACAGACGACTTGATCTTAATTCTTCACATGCTGCCTGTATAAGAGAAAATAATAGAATAGAACATTAGCAACACTAATGAATGTAAGATTTTTTATTTTATTTGTTTTGTTTCCTTTTGTTCTAATCTAGCACCATTTTTTACCAAGTGTGAAGAAACTTTGCATTGTCATTTACCTCTAAAGTCGCATAGGATTTTCTTATGTGACTAATTTCCTCTTTAAAATTGGCCCGGTACAGCATGCCATCAACTCGTTTGAAGGCAAAAGGAATATCTAACAATGCTTTAAGAAAACGTTCTGCTGGTCCAAGTTTGGAAATATCTCCATTATACTCTTTCAGTCTAATTTCTTCTTCTTTTGATGGTGCCATCTTTAGTAAAGTCTCCAAGAGCTCTGTACCTAGACTGTCAGATGCCCCTGCCACAAAAAATAATGTATTCAATTTTCAATTCTTTCAAGCTATTCAATTTGATATCACAAAATAAAATATTTCTCCAGATTGAGACCAATCATTCATATATTTGGTCAAATGAATTGTATAGACAAGAAAAGTGATTAACAAACAAAATTGTGCAATAATCATCAGATGGAATTCCAATGTGCTCTAACACTCACTCCCAACGAACGGTAAGATTACAAAAATAAACTTACAAGAACTCTATTACAAATCGATGATGTAATTTTCACCCCAAATCTAAATGGGAATACTGAGTCCTAACTATTCAATAGATGTAATAGTGTATCATCTCAAATGAGAATAGGAACGGGTAGTCATTCATATTTTGGAATAGTCAATCAACCAGCAGGACGACCAAATGACATAAAATTTTCTTCTTGATAGGAACAGTTCATGCAAATTTAATGAGAATTCATTTTCTTTCTGACAGTCTCCAGCAAAACCCATGGACATGCCACAGACATTTTCTTTAAGTTGAGAGATTGATTTTGTTCCAATTATTTGCATTTGCAATTTAGATAGCATTTAGTAGGCTAACTTATTAGTTAAGAACTCATCTAAGGGTGAGTGTGGAATCTCCACAACATTCATTCACAAGAAATGATTCGCATTTTCAGGATGATATTTCTTATTATGTTCCATATAAAAGAAAACTGTGGACTTCCATTATTCAATCAAGAAGGTTTCTGCTTTGATGCTCCCATGAAAATAAGACCACTGTGAAATATTCATGCAAGTTAGTATCTAAAAAGAACTCAATTTTTCTTAAAAAGGGTGGACAGTGGCATGGAGGATGTGGAATCATGGTTGTCATCTAAAAGGAAACGAGATACATGAACGACAATATTGATTTCTATCTGTATAAAAGCTTGAAGTGAATAGGGAAATATTCCAAGGCCACAACTCCCACAACTGAATCAGAAAGACAATTGACCAGGTCCTGAACTCATTTGCTCTAAATGAATACATCTCTGAGCATGACAATTTTACCCCACATAAGTTTTTGTTAGCAGGGAAAAATGATCCTACTACCCTACAAATCATTTGACATAACATGGTAGGTGATGTTGCATCCCATCCAATATTCCAAATTCTGTGAAATTGTTAATTCTTGACCTTTGTAAGTTTTTTTTTGAGACATTTTTCATGCTAGCTAAATTAAGGTAGAATTTATACCAGGAAAATCCATTTGACACAAGTTCTGTTAAAGGCCACCATCCAAGCGAGCCAGACTTCAAAAAGACTGTTCGCACTTGGGCAACGAATGTGACCCCTATTCCGAGAATATTTAGAACAATCCTTAGAACTCTACTCAAACACATGCAGAAAGCTTATTGAGTGCACATATATACGTGTACATGCATGTGTGTGCACGCACAATAAACGACCCAGAAGAGACATCCATATCACTTGCTTTCCAGTCCAAAATTTCTTGGTTGTGATGATTTCTTCTAAAATGCCAGTTCACGTGCATGAAAAATCCTGGAATGCAGAATACATATGAACCAAAAAACTTGACCACCATACTATACCATAGATCAAGAACCTATCTTAGTCACTGCATATTTATGTCAGATGATATCCAATCCACAACAATCATCCCATCATGACATAATTTTCTCTGCTATTGGACAGTGGCTGGCAAATGGTTCTTTCTAAACTTTTTCCCTAGAGCCAGTCTCCCACTGCCTAATCAATAAGTTAGGCCACTTCAATCTCACATGCCTAGAACCCAAGTGGTTTTAAAGTTGTCCAACCCTCCCCCTTGATGAGTTAATCAAAGCCTTGTCACTCACCTGAGTAGAATCCATCCACTTGAATATTCATGGCATAACGTGTATAAGCTTTTGGATATACATAACTTAGAGAATAGCACTGATAACTTGTTCCCCTTGTGTCTCATCCCCTCTGCTGCATCACTTAGCAAGACAATGAAAGAAAGGGATTGGCAGTGCTCATACTACAAGATCCCTTGAGTCCTATTGTCACCACTACAACACACCTCAGTTCTTTCTGAAATGGAGACCCCCAGTTCTTTTTGAGTTCCATTGTTCTTTAATGCTTTGTTTTGTGCCTCTAAATGTCTGCTTATGGTTTAATTTGCTAGTTGTTCATAGCCCTGTTGATAATCAATATAAGAACATTCATTTCAGACTATGAACTTCTCTTGTGAATCCCCTTGGTCTTGTGTGTGTTGCAATGTTCATAATTGGACCTCCGGTTTGCCTTGCTAAGCATCTATGGCAGTCTATTTCACTTAGACCTGCATGGGAGATCCCAAGTCTTTTGCTTCACCTCGAGCCCATGCACTTTATGTTCTAATTGCATGTTGACTTTCTATACCTGGGTCCCAAGACTTAAGTAAGCTCATTGTAACACACAGGTAACCAGTGACTAGTTCTATAGATAATTTGGCATTGTGGGTAATTGACCCAGCCAGTCTTCCCCCTATTCCCCACAATTTAAGTTCGCCTGCAATAGTGTATGTCACCAGCATGCAATGACAGACGAGGCACTAATCTTAGGTGCCATAATTTCACCAGTCAAAAAGCATATGCAAGTTCTCATGTGGGGCCCATTCAACAAACAAACAAATCATGCATCATTGTATATAGTACTATAGACTAATAGGCTTGGCTGAGAAAGTTTGAGCAAGGAACACGTGTTGCAATTTGGTTAAACTGCAGGTAATTTAGCATTGTGGCCAATTGAAACTGCTTGCTGCTTTCCAGTCCCTGAAGTAAATATCGATCATCAATATTAAGGGCTTCAGCCACTGTAGATGTGGACCATTGGATTTAAGCAAGGGGGTGGCATCTTAATGCATGAACCAACTCAATGGCATTAGTGAATGGTGGATCCTATAAAACAATTAAATGCATACATAGCTTGATTTTATTGGCTTCAAACTATGTTACCAGTTCGCCTAGGGGCCCCAGGTCCCGGTCCAGTCCGACCCAGGTTTGGGGTCCGGGTCCAATACCCTTTGGGTTTGGACAAGGTTCAGACTATGGGTCCAGCCCTACTGAACCCGGGCGGACCCGAGACGAATTTGGGTGTTTTCAACCATTTTTTTTTTGACATTTTTAAATTTTTTTTACTTAAAAAAGCCCAATTCACCCACCTAACCCAAAATGATGTTCGCCATGAAGGTTTGTGTGGATTTGAAGGTCTTAATTTGGGTCATATTGTGAATGCAAAATGATGCACTGCCCCCAGACCCCTGCGAAGGGTGCTGCCCCTCAACCCTATTGGGGCAATTGCCCCCAAATTCCCATTGAATTCATTTGATTTGACATGTACTCTCCAAGTCCAAGTCCAAGTTTCCAAGTTTGCCTACAAGTCTTCATCTATAATATCGTCATCCAATTGGACAATCTTCTCTGATGCTTACCAGTAAGGAGAAATGCAGCAATGTTGTCAATTTTAATATATAATATATATCATGACATTCCAATTTGACTAATTGACATTCTAATGTTTTTTATTTTTATGGTGGTTTTGTTTATTATACAATATATGATGCTATGTGTCGTATTTTGAACTTAATTACTGTTGTAAATATGTATATATTTTTTATTTTTATATGTTTTTGTATAGATGAACCCAAACCCAAAAATTTTTTTGACCGAACCTATGAACCAAACCCTCGAACCTGAACCCGAACCAATAACTTGGGGTTCAGATAATCTGGCACTGTGGGATTGAAATGGCTTGATGCTTTTCTTTGCACACCATGAACGTGAACCATTGATCTAGTGAGCTATGCCTACAATGAATGCCAACCGTTGATCACTACAGGAGTTTAACCAATAAAGAAGCATATGCATGCCATTGTGTCTATTATCTGTTGTTATGTTGTCCCACCAATTCAACATATAGTTTTGAATGCGAATGAATTTGACAACTGTCTCCAAGACAGAGTGCCCTGCTCTGCAAATACAATGAATGCCCCTGTGAACTGTGATGTATAAACTGTGAACCCAGCCATCTTGGGGACTTCTGGACTGCAACATACAAACAAACATTATTTTGACTGTAACACATGACTTTGACTAAAATATTGAACATTGGAACAAGATTCAAACAAGATTTTGTATATCAAAACATAATTTATATGACAAAACCAAAGATCATAGAGAAGTGGATTTTATAAGAAATTGAATTTGTTTGAGAGAATAGTCAATGCAACATCTAAAATCGATTTTCTCCTCATAAAATCATTATTCAGATTGAGTTTAGGTTTAAGCAGAATGGACATAATCACTGCCATGAGGTGCAAATTGAGGGAAATTTGATATTTTGAACTGTTATGTTGGAATTTGATACTCACTTTCTTGTTCTGGATTCTAAAGTGAATGAGTTGATCAATATAGATACCCCATTCAAAGATCAATACTAATATGGCCCTGATAACAAGATTTGGAGCACTCTTGGAAATTCTATTGTTGAATTGTCCTAAGATAGGTGCAAGAATTTAATGAGAATTAATATGAATCATCGATGATATTGTTGTTCTTGAAGATTCTAGTCTTCCTTTCCTCAATAATCAAATCAAGTATCATTTGGTGGAATATACACACAATTAATTTTGTAACATAGAAATATAAATATTTCAAAAACAAATACTTGGAGTTCAACTGAGGAAATTTGAAACAAAGACCAATTTAAATCTAATGAAATTAACTAAAACATGTTCAATCAGATTCAAAATAGTAACTGGATCAAATTTCGCCACTTGAAACTTTAAATATATACCAGGTTAATGTTAGCAGGTAGAAATTGATATGACTATGGCTGATGAGTTTGGCTGAGATTTTGAAAATTTAACTGAATAAATGCTACTATATCAAAATTAATATCAAGTAACCAATATAATTTGCTCTCTAAGGATGAAACAAATCAAAATATGAGTTTGGGCTGCAACTGAAACAATGAAATTTATCATGTTGCTATGGGCACAAAAACAACACATTTAATAATTATATCTAAATTGTTCTTTGGTTATTTAGAATTAGAAGTTAGTTAATCTTATGAGTCATGAATCTTGTGCAAAACTTTGGAATTTCATACCGTCATTTGAACAATTAACCAACATGCTTTTTACAATAACAAACTCAAGAAAATCACAAGTTCTACTCCACTTATAACTTACAAGACCTTAATGCATGATGTGAATTCATCCTCAGCAGCAATCCTACCCTTTAATCAGGCTGGTGTGTTTCTAGCTTGGGCTTGTTATCTGAAAGGAAGTGTTACTTTTGTCTAGTTTTCTATTCCAATGGAAGGCCATAGACTTCTCAATGGAAGGAAGTGTTACTTCTGTCTAGTAACTTGCATTTTACCAGTCTTAAATTACCTGTTATATTAATAAATACTAGCTTCTGCAATATGGTAGAGGCTAAATAAAGGCTGCATTGTAATATTCAGTTAAAAACAAAACCATGGTTAACACATTAGTTATGAAATAATGTTCCGCTCCATGTAGGTCTCCTAAGCATTTTTTGCCACTGAAGCTTTGTAATATGTATCACCTAATAACCTTTGAGAGAATAACATAGGACTGTCTTCCATCCATTTTGCCATACTGAAAGCAATTAGCCATTAGGAGATCATCCACTTTGGCATCACAGCATCAATTCAGCCCTCAAAAGAGAAATTTCAAATTTGTAATTTTTACCGCAGTTTGAGAAAAAAAGGAACAGAGTTAGAAACTCACCTTCCAGTAGTGCATCACAGACTTCCTCTTTAGTTACACTCAGTGCCCGTAAAAGTATTGCTATATTTTGGGACTTTTTGGACTCAAGAATACGTTGGTTCTGAGAAGGAGGAGTAGAACCCAATCCTCTGGTCACTTCCGCCTTCACCGGAGTTGGGGTATTGTAAACAAAGAGAGTCTCAAACATCTCTTCATTTAATCTGTACATGCAAGTTCAAGAAATCAAAAACTGAAAAGAGAAACTCTCTTGGGGCATTGTTTATGCAGGTCAATCATACCCAGTAATAAGAAGCTATCAGGAAATATAGTTGTTTTTTCAAGTATATAAGTAAATTGCATAAAACATCCTTTTGCAAAAAGGCTAATCCTTACATATCCAACGTCATCCTAATCAGATCAGAGTAATTCTTACTTGAAGGATCCTGATTTCAGTTGGTCCCAGACCATTGCATGGTCAGGACTTGCTCGAACCTTGTCCCAATGTAAAGGCTTCAGCTTAGGCCGTGGTGTCCCATCTGTACCTGCTACATTCAGATGCTCAGCAGCATTTTCAGAGAGCGAATGGCTAGAAGTAGGTGCAATAGGATGCAAAGATTGACCAGTTCTTGAAGAATATAATGCTGAATTTGGCCGGAAGGCAGGATGTGAAGACAGAGGTGGATGACTTTCTGGTGGGCTAGATTTGTTTTGAGTAGGCAGAGGTGGTGGAGGAGGGGGGCCCTTGGATGATGGTTGTGGAAGTTGTGATTGCCTACCTGATCTGGAAGCAGACAAAAATGGCGGAGGGGGACGTGTTGGCAGGGGAGGGAGTGGTGAATATGAGTTCTTGCTAGATGGTGGTGAAAGTGAGGATGGAGGAGAAGCTAGTGATACCCTGTTGGGCTTTTCTCCAACATGTGTCAATGGTGATGATCTGGAATCACGCGAAGCAGTTGTCTGAAGTGGATTGGATTTTTCTTTGGTGGGTGAAGGAGATGATAATGATAAGCCAGTCTTTTCCTTAGCTGGTGAATGTGCCCAGGATTGCTGATCAGGTTTTTGTTTAGCAGATGGGGAGATTAGAGGCCGAGTTTGTTGGAATAATGGGGGAGGTGGAGGTGGGGGTGGCGGAGGAGTCTTGAATTGGTGGTGGGTAGGAGGAGGAGCAATGGGAGGATGGGTTTCAGAATTCGGGGATGGGGGAATATGACGAGGATAATGGTGAGGTGGTGAATGTGAATGTAAATGCGACCGAATTGGAGGGGGGAGAACAGTGGGGGTAATGGGCGGAGAGGGGGGACTAGTCTCCAATGGAGAAGGAGACGACGCTGCGGAAGAAGTTGCAGATGACGAAGGATAGGAATGTGTAGACGTAGACTCTGATTTCAAAGACACTATAGAAGGCTGCTGTTGCAGCGGAGGGGAAGAAGAAAACAACCTCTTGCATACCGATAGCTGAGGACTACCATTGTTGCTTCGCGAAGAAGTTGTTGAAGGACACCGGGGTGAGTAAAAGGACTCTTCATCAGAGGAATCGCTGCACACACTGGAATGAGGAGGTCTCCTTGCCAGAGGTGGAAGTGGGTGAATTTCAGGACTCTGTCTGTGAAACCTCTCCACCACATCAACATCAATGTCATTAGGCATTCCGAACTTAGAATTGAGTGTAGTCTTATCATCCTCCTCAGAACCATCATCCTTGTCATCAGCAAATCGATTCTCAGTCTCATTCTGCTTATGCTTGTGGGCGTACGAGTGAGTGTTACCATCTTCCATCTTATGGGTAGGGATAGGTGTATTACTATCCCTTATAGGGTGAACGTGGGTGTCTCTATCTCTTTCTGGCTTGGAACTCCTGCCATTTGCAAACGGCTCCATGGTTCCCAAATAGAAAGCATCCGATCCACCACCATTGACAGCTAATTTTGCTCTTCCACCGCCATTGACAGCTAATTTTGTTGTGACAGGACTAGGGGTCTTAAAAACCCTCAAATTTTCAGACCCATTTGGCTCCCTGAGTGGGGTTTCTTCCAAATAAATACTGGATGTCACCCATGGATCCTTACCCCGCTTACGATGCAAGTAAAACAGCAATAAACCAAGCCCCGCGATTGTACACAAAATGGCCACAAACGCAATCACGATATTCCTTGACCTTTTACTCTTACTACTACTACTACTACTACTAACGTTACCGGATTGTCGGCCATTGGGATCAGCTGGAATGCTGGTGCTGCCGCTGCTGGAAGACGGATCCGGGGGCGATGGCGGCGACAACGAGGGTACCAGGGGGAAAAAGGGCTGGTTTGTAATGGGAGGAGGCTGTATCCCACCACCTTTATTTGACAATGGCGCAGGAGCAGGAACTGGAGCAGCCGGCTGCACAATTGGAAACAGAGGCTCATGCAAAACCCTTCTAGGCTTTGCCTCTTCCTCAATTCTCCTTGATCCATGTAATCCCCCTAAAGCATCTGATGAACCCACCAGCACAATGAAAAGTAGCACAACATATCTTGAGCTGGAATAAGGGTTTACTCTACAGCAGCAATGATAACTCTCCATGCTGCAAATTAAGGACTCACCAGATCTGTTTACAAATCTAATGTCCAATTGTCATTGAACTTTGATGTTCCAGAGCAGATCCATAAAGACCTGCATTGTCTGTCTGCAATTGTATTCTTTGGTGATGAAATATCAAACAGTAATACCCGTGTGCACCGTCTTTCAGCAATGATTTGCTTCTCTTCATATATCTTAGCTGAAATTTTTTAATTCTGGCAGACCAGAAATCCACACTCTCTCGACTTGGGTGCCACTGCTACTGCCATTGACGGTCAGTAATGGTATTATTATTGGGATTCTGAAAGGAAACGTCCAAGAAACAGAAGGAGGGGAATGTTGTACGGAGATTTGTGACTATTTTGTTTTATTACTTAAGCCGAGAGAGATTCGAACTCTCGACCTCTCTCTGAACCAGTAGTCCACGCTGTCTACATTTGTTCTGTCCATGCAATAGAATGCACGTACTACATTCCCACTATTGCACTGAACCTCTGCCTCTTCTGTTCACGTTACGTCCCTTGCCCGGTAATAGAGTTCCCCCGGCAATTGACGGGAATCGGAAGTTACCGTTTATTCCCCAGTGAAAGGCAAGAGGAGTGCCATGTATGAAGGCTGCACAGGGCCCACTTCAAATCGTAAAAAGTTGATTTGAGGTACAAGAAATTTTTAGAGTATTTCTTCTCATTATGTCCTTACTTGTGCTTGCTACCACCAATTTTTCTAATTCTAATTATTCCAACGTCTAATTATTCTAACGTCTTTCCCTTTGAGTTAGATACGTCTCTATCATGGATTCTATAACTAAGAACTTTATCATTTAAGTTTTTATGTATTTGAGAGAAAGTCACAGGGTACATACCTTCAAATATCGTTCATATCCAATCATTTTTACCATGGTCCATAATAATAATAATAATAATACCGTTGCCTAGTAAGAGATTATTGAAGTAAAATGGATATGTGAGCATTTATTTTTCTTTTATGGAAGATTTTATATCATTCATAAATTCCTTTTATTATTTAATATGGACGCGTGAGTATATTGATATTTCTTCACGAAAAGTCAAGAATTGAAGGGTATCCATTTTGTCAAAGTTGTATAGATATCTTATTTAAAACTAACCACTATACAAATATCCTATTCATATTGAAAGTAAATTAGATTTGAAACTGACTACTATTATCCACACTTTTCAACAACTCAATAATAAAGTCTAACTCTAAAAACTATGGTTGTATGAGTATTAAATAGCTTGTAAATGGATAAAGTCTAGAGAGGGAAGAGGATGATGAAAATGGCAATGGCTTCTCATTTCCATTAGATTAGACTTGTTTCTAGGATTTTTTTTATTCAAGGGGTAAACATTTTTTAACCAAAGCTATGAACTAGAATGCAACCACTCAACAATACCACCCCAATGGAGTTTGAACCTTGGTGGCAAGAACAGCAATGTCACCTTTAAACCATCACACCATGCCACTATTGGCGACTTGTTTCTAGGATTTAACAAAGTGTAGGTATTACAAATTTTTTGTTCCATTTTCTTTTTTCTTTTTCTTTTTTTTTTGTTGGAGATACCCTCGAGGGGGTCCCCTTTAGCTTAGAGCCAAGGTCTGAGGGGTATCCATTCCGTCAAAATCCGCTCGGGGCATGATCCCGGCCTCATCCCTTTTTAGGCGTCGAGGTTTTGCACTCAATAAGACTTGATCCCTGGTGGACTCGTTTTGAACCTTTCAACTTCACCAACAGACCAAGGACCCATTGACTTTGTTCCATTTTTAACATATGATTTGTTTATTTGTTTTATTAACATAAATATTTATAATTATAAACTTCTTTTTATTAAATAGTTTTCATAATTTTTAAATTGCTTTCAATATAAATTTAGGTGAAGAAGTAATGAGTTAGAAACATATCAAAATCACAAGTAATTAAACATAAAATCTAAAGTTAAATAAAATGGACATAAAATGTCTATATCATATTATTTTATAATAAAAAAATTAAAAGGAAATAAAATTTATTCTAAATTTTAGAGTTTACAAATTATTCTTTTAAAGTGCTTTTGTCTATTGATTTTGTTATATTATTCTTGCAATATGTTTTTACATTTGTTATCATAATTTTGTTTTTAAGCACAAATGCCTGTACTATCTTTATAATAAGATAGGATATTTATCTTTTGACATTTTTATCTTTTCAAAGTTTTTTGAATACTTTATTTTCAATTTTAAATACATTTCATACGAGAGGATTGTTTTAATGTCTAAAATTTCAACCATCTACAAAATATTATATCCCTTTTAAGATATTTTTTAAAGCAATATTATTAGAATTTTAAATACATTTCATAAGAGAGGATTGTTTTAATGTCTAAAATTTCAACCATCTCCAAAATATTATATCCCTTTTAAGATATTTTTTAAAGCAATATTATTAGAAGATGTGAAGTTTAATTTGTTCTTAACTTTTTCATCGTACAAGGTAATATCATTTAAGACTATAATTTTAATGAGAAATATATTATCTTTTATGAATACAATGGAATAAGGTGTATTTATTTAAATTTTAGGTGTGAATAATAAATTAATATTGGACTTGTTTAGTTTTTTTTTCAATTTATAAAGATATATTTCTATCACAAATTTAGCATTTATAAAGTAACATATTTATAAGGTTAACAAATAGTAATTTATTTTTATCCCAACATCATCAAAGTTCATTATTATTTTTATAATGGCTTTGTAAATTATAATATGTCTTGCATTACCTAATATTACATCTCAAACTGATAACTACTAAAAAATTGTAATGTATAGATTAATATTTTGGATTTGATAATCATTATTTTGGTTGGAACAAATACTTTTATCTTTAAGTTTTATCTTGCAAAATATTTTTAAATATATTTTTCTAATACCCCAAAATTTAATTATTTATCAACTTTTTTTTTTCAACCTCTTGTTAGATGAAGATGTGTTAGGAAAAAATATTTTGAAATGATAGGAATTTTATTTTGTTATTGTTTTGACATCTTGTGCTTGTATAATATACATTCTTTAAGGATTCACTTTCAATGGGTGACATATGAGTTTCCATGACGAGGATGTGACAAGGTGTATGGAAAGATGTATTCTTTTTAATTTTTAATATTTAATAATCAATGTATTTGATATTTTATTTATTTTTCTCAAAGATTCTTAAGATATGCTTCCACCCAATACTTCGCTTCATTAGAGTATCGCGTCTATTACAAGGCTAGAGAATAGTACTTTAATGGAATGATAAAATGTACATACCATGTCAATTCCCATTTCATTTTGGACCCATTTTTTCCTTATCCATCATCATTTACTTATACTTTCATTAGAATGTATTTGACCTTATCTCTACATTGCATACACCAATCCCACACATTTGGATCATTATTAGCCCTAATCTCCATATGTTTGATCCATGCCTTGAAATATGCATTCATTCATTCTAGTTCATTTATATGACATGTGAGAGCAATCTCACATGACACAAAACCAACCCAATTTTTTTAAAAAAATTAAAAAGATTGATTCCTACCCTTTTCTCATAGCCATTGGGATTCAACTTGGTAAATGTTTGTGTAGACCATCCATTGTGTCTCAATATTTAAAGGCATTCATTTGAGCATTAATCTATATACGATAATCATTTAAAACTCTATAACATCAAGGAACACTTACTAGGAATATTTTGACTTGGTGCACTAAAAAGAATAGTATTTGTATCAAAATTCACATCTTAGATCACTTGCATTCTTGCTTGATGTCTACCAACATTTTTTGAGGTCTTCAAGTTGGTCACTCAATGGGATTAACTAAGGAAAACATGAACCCTTGCAACTAAGCAACCTCTCCAAGGTATTTTTGAATATCATTATCATTAGTCCTTGCATGGTAGAAAAAATCCAAAATCATAACTAACAATTTTAAATTATTAGACTTATGTTGGGTTGATTACTACATTAGATTTGAGAATCTATTTGAGATAAATTAGAATTCTTAAGTTTTTTAAAATAAGAGGATTGGTCAACTTCATTTCTAATTATTAAAACTTATTTCAATTAAATAATTAGTTTATTTAATACATTATTTTCAAAATTTATCTAGTAATAAGTCCAAATTATTTGAGATAGTTCATCATAGTGAATTGGGTCACAAAAGTATATACTACACCAAATCGAGACTACATCTCAAAGATTGGATCCACACGATGTGGGATCAATCTAGAGTCATTGAATCAACACACAAAGAAATACAATTCTACACAAAGTTCAAGTATGCTTTACACTTCAAGGTCATCATTTTTGTATCGCTATGAATCAACTCTATAAATTACTAACACTTGTAATTAATTTTTGAATAAAGAGCTTCTTGTACAATCTTATATTGCAATTAATTTCCAAAATTAGAATTATTATTCCAATATTACTTAGCTCTACTATTTAGGTTAATTGAGTGTTTACTAATAGTATTCACATACTTAGCCTAGATAGCACATGTCTAGGAACATATTGTTTTCCTTTACATTTTTTTGTGAACCTATCTAATCTTACAACACCCTAAGGTTTGGCTTTAGTGTTTATACCTTCATTGCATTTTAGGGTTTCAAAATTCTACCTAATAATTACTCTATCAGTTTTATATTTTGATAGGTTTTGTTTTATTATTATTTTATTGTTACATCTTTCCTTGTAGCTATGTGTGTTCTTTTGTGACTTTCATTTTTTCCCAACCTACCTTTCCCTTAGATACCTCATTAAGTTTTCCTTTCTAGATCTAATATATCACTAATATTTTTTTATTTATAAGTCTAAAGGTATTTTATAGTACCTTATCTTCCTATATTTCATGTCATTTTGTATTGCTTATGTTAGGATCTACTCTTAATCATAGTATTCCTTTGAAAATGAGTGCTTTTCTAAACCCTAATATGGTCACCCACTCCAATGATATTAAAATTTTCTCTAATTGTCATGTTGAGAATAAGGTGGACGATTATGATCATGATGCCCATGTTGAGCAATGAGATTTTATAAATAAACTTGTTAATGTAAAGAATCTTATACAACTACCATATGTAACTCATAATATGTTTATCGACAAGCAACAAGGATTGCAAGTGATACAGTCTATAGGAGCTAATATTTCTTCATCTACCTTCTTATTTTGTGCATTGACTTCCCCTCCCTCTTCTACCATTACCACTTCTACTACCATTGTTCAACCCCGCGGTGCTACCCCTACCATTAATGTCCCACCACATAATGTCTATCTTTTCTCCACCTCTACTCCTCTTTATGATCCTCATCCTAATTACACCCCTCTTATTATAGACACATCCTATGTGATGTATTATACATCTATTCCTACTTCATCTACCATTACCCATCCAATCACATCCACCATCCCTCTCAATTGTGTCATCCCCACCTCTAGACCCCTTTATTCTCTACCACGTATACTCATTCCATTCCTCCATCCATGTCTCATGTGGGGATGTCTATATTTATATAGGGGAATGTTAAAATAAAATTATTTATCCTACATGCGAGGGGAAGTGATATTTGTAGGTAGTTAAGTGTCATATATTGTGTTTCTTAGGCAAAAGGTGATATACTGGAGAGTATTGTGTATGTCAAAATCCCAATGTGAAGATATAGTGTGAAGTGGCTTCTTCCATAATGAGCATGCATGATGTTTCCCTACCTTAAGGGTTTATTATTTTTTAGTATATTGGATATCATATGGAGTATTTCTATTATTTAGTGTATGTTTATAAACACTTTTCAACATATCTTCCAACGCATTGGTTGAATAAATAGGTAAATATAGTTCATGTATGAATTATGCACTTAACCTTATATTTGCACGTTGTGCTCACTTTTCCTTCTCATATTTTTTACCATTGTAATTTTTAATTTACATATGCATGTTTTAGTTTTAGTCATATTTTTTCTCCCTCTTCTTAGCTTATGTGCACTCTTTCATAGTAGGGAACACAAAACCAAGAGGGAATATTATCTATTCATTTTAGTTTTCATTTCTACATAGGTATCACATGTTGGACATATACATTTTTCGTTAGTGACCCAATTTCTTCATTAAATGATATTGTTTTTCTTAAATTTAACTTTTGCTATGTTTTTTATTTGGCATGTATGCTCATGTAGTTTTACACATGTACCAAAATGGTGATAAAGTATAGAGAAAAAAAGTTCAAACCCTGACACTTTTCCACTCTAAATTTATACCACTTTGGTCCAATAACTTGGATGTGCTATTGTAGCACATGATTTGATCATTTTGATGCACACATTGATCTGATACCTTATTCATAATTCATCCTTACCTTGTTGCCCTATTCATAACCCTATTGACTATGCTTTTAGTAGCTTATCCACCTTATATAGTAATAGATTTATGATCTTGACCTTGGATAGGATCATTATTATAATTTTTCATTTATTTTTAAAATCCATTTTTGTACATTCCAAGGTTGATAATCCCAAGACTTGAATATTACTCATTGGCATGGGTGCTAAAAATTAAAATCTCATGCATTTAGGGTTATGTAATTAAGTACATCATCCTAGGTCATTTAAACATGAGAGAACAACATCGTCAAATCATGGAATGGTCAAGAGTGTACTTTGAAAAGCATACAATTCCTTCTCCTTTTGCAAGCACTTTAGATGTATTAGACATCCATTGTCACACACTAGCAAAAGATAAATTTCTCTTTATTAATTGACATCCATTGTCAAATACTCATTTTCAAGAACATACAAAAGTGTGCACATTGACAAAAAAAAGTATACATAAAAATGTCAACAATCAATCTATTGACATTCATTGGCATCCACACATAAACATGTATTGTCCACCCCCATTATGTCCTTTTGTCATATAAATAATTAAACTTAAAAGCTTGATCAATACACTTAGAAAAAGTTAATACACTTCCTATATAGATAGCACTAGGTGAGCACTTCTCATAAGTATCAAAGACCCAATTTTCTTGAAGACAAATCATTGATTTTCAAAAAAAAATCAAGATCGTCCTTGAAGGTATGATTTCATTCTAAATACCAAACTACTTACAATTCAATTGTCTCCACCCTTAGATGTACAATCTAGTCTTAGATCCTAAAAATTAATCTACCTAGATATTGTTTTGACGATTAGGTTGAAGGCAACAAAAATATGCAAGATACTTTGAATAAATAGAATAGGTGCAGCAGAATGAAATTAATTAAAAATAGGACGGGATGGTAGGTAAAGAAAGAAAGTGATCCACAAAAATTGGCGGTTGTGAAGGTGCGAGGAGAAATATCATGTGCGGAGGAGGAGACAAAAGTGGGAACGCATCTTACCCGACGTCTGCATGACAATCGGGATCGTGTCTCGAGACACAGACAAATTTTTGTCTCCATACCTACTACTAAAGAATTTCCACATGAATAGATTAAAATAAAATAATTGTTTCGGGGTTACAGCTCACGCACAGGGAAGCACCTAGAACGGATAATTTTGATGTGTGATGTGTGATGTGTGATGTGTGATGGAGGGTGGGGCCCAATCATCACATTAATTCCTAGCCATTCATCATCATCATCACCCCCCATAACATGCTCTCAAAACACTTCGATACTACTTATTCATTGCCACCAGCAGGTTCTATAGAATTCTGTCGGCGACTAATGTAGACAAAGGACTCACTCTGTAACCAATCACAATCACTAACTAAATATAACCTAGTATTGTTCAACGTTACTATTAAATGGTTCATGCTACAAATATTTATAGGTATCTTAGTCAAACATTTAGACATTTATATTTTATAAACTTATTAGCATATGTCCTTGACAATACTATTGTAACCACAAATTTATTTATTTATTTGTACTCGATTTTTTTATTCAAATATTTATTTTTTCTGAGAAGTAAACATGCAAATTTTTCAATTAGAAATATTTACAATATTTATTATTGATTTTTGAATGAGTTGAATTATGTTATTGTTATTGCAAGCTTCACATTAATCAAGACAATTAATAATTAATTTTGCACAATTTTGATCTATTAATGTACCAAAATTTGGATTCCAAATATGACAATTAATAATTGTATGATCAAGAATGTGTTCTACATAATATGGAAAGATCATCCCCATACATTTGCTACAAATATTCTATTTGTTGAAGTTATTGTTTATGTTTGTTGATGGTGTTGTCATGTGTGAAAGGGTAGTTGAAAACAATGAATCAATAGTGTGTCTCATGGGGACTTTTTAAAGGAAGGTGACGTGTAACTTCAATTGGAATCATCTGATGTGTTACACTAGAAAAAACATTGGAGGATAGCCATGTTGCAACCTAGATTTCTCCTAACATGAAGCTACCAAGCCTAACACCAAACCAAAGGCTAAGACAATTTTTAACAATTGAAGTTATTTTCTAAAATTTGACAAAAATAAAATATATTATCTATGATATTGCTATCAGGATTCAACCGTGTAGTTTCGAGTCAAACTCATTGACCCATGTTTCATGAGTAGTGGTTCAACAAGAACCCATCTCTCATGATATCGAATGGTCTACTTAGCACTCATTGCATCTAGGTGATGCTCACAGAGGTGTAGCACTGGTCCGCCCCGGGAGGTCACCATCCCAAGATCGCTCCGGCTCAAGCGCGCTTAACCAGTGGAGTTTTCTCCAAGGTTAAGCCCGCTTTGAGTTGTTACCCCATTTGCAAAACCTTCAGCAAGTGTTGTGCCTTATGAACCATTCATAATAGAGCCCCTTTAGCTCATCAATTGATAAGTAGGAGGTATTTTTCCACAGCGTGTCAAATTATGATATTGCTATCAGGATTCAACCGTGTAGTTTCGAGTCAAACTCATTGACCCATGTTTCATGAGTAGTGGTTCAACAAGAACCCATCTCTCATGATATCGAATGGTCCACTTAGCACTCATTGCATCTAGGTGATGCTCACAGAGGTGAAGCACTGGTCCGTCCCGGGAGGGCACCCATCCCAGACGTTTCAGCCAAGCACGCTTTTAACCAGTAGCTTTTCCCAGCGTTAAGCCCGCTTTGAGTTGTTAATTCCCATTTGCAATACCTTCAACAAGTTTTCTCCAATGTTAAATTTGATTAAAATGGGCCTCTGAATGTGTATCTGGTTCTTGGAAACCAAATTGGTTTTGTGTGTTTCAACCAATTTAGGGTATGAAGACCTAATTGAAAAATAGTACTTTAATTTCATAGAAAGTGGAATCCTCTAAAAACAGAGACCTAAGTGTTATATTTTTTGTAGAAACTGCTTAAAAAATCATGTTAAATGTGTCTCAATGTTTGGGAAAAGATTTACAAATTAAACTTGTTGAATTTATTGTTTTGAGAAATATGGTTCAAAAGGTGTAAAATGGTGTTTGACTGCTATAAAGTGAAAATCTATACAAACAAAGGTATATATGATTGATTTTGTGTTGTGACTATCTAAGTGATGATCTTAAAGGTGTTTTGATGGCTTGGAAGTAATCTAGAGGCCAATCTTGTTGTTTTTGGTGATTGAGTAATGAGATTCCAAGTTGTAAAGAAGGTGTCTTGACAACATAGATATGAAATCTATTTCTTTAGTGTTAGTGAATGTGTAATGATTTTTTTTCAATCAAAATGTGATGATTGGAATGTTGTGAATGACTGGTAAAATTTTCTAAAGCAACAGTAGTTGATTGTTATCCTTTGGACTTGTGGAACAAGCTACCATGAAGAGAAATTTGGTGAAAAGTGAAAGTGTTGAATAGTTTAGGGTTACTTATCATTTTTTTGAGTTAATTATAGCCAATTTGATGTTGATAATAGTCTAGAATATTGATTTGGTGGAGTTGGAATGCTAACATGTTGTCTTGAAGTTTTGTAGAAATGGAGAATCAAGTGAAATTGTATGAGATTTTGGTGAAAGGTTAAGTGAAACAATGGTGTTTTGTATTTGATCATTTTAGTTTGAGTTTGGGTCAAAAAAACCCTTGTTGGTTTGTTGGTTTTGGTAGATTCTTCTTGCATCAAAAATTCAAGAAAATTTGATTTGTAGTTCTCCTAGAAATTCTCCTTCTAGGGAGGATATCATGATACAATACAAGTCTAAGATTGACAAAAATAATATTATTTCCTTACATGAAAATGAAAAGCCATATTAGACTCTCATTCACCAAGGTATGTTAATATTATTCAACCTCAACTAATCCTTTACCCACTATCACATAAACCTCCACCTCCACCTAAAACATATATTTTTTGGACCCTATGGACTACTCTTGCACTTCTAGGGTTTTTCACCTAAAAGGAGAGAGATAGGGCCAAAAATGCTAATGATTCACTCAAATAAAAATGTATGCAATGTTGTTTAATATAAATGAGCTTAACTAAATGCAATTGACTAATCTAAATGATTGAAAATGAATGCAAAAGTGAGATTTATTCCTTGTTTGAAAATATAGTGTGATATGAAAACAATGAAGAAAATGAATGAAATGTGCATAACAAAAAGAGATGGGTCAAATCAGAGCACTCCTGGGAAAAGTATGATGAACCAAAAATGTCTTGGATGCTGGATGAAATCACTAATTTTCAATGTGGGGACTCATTCATCCAAGGTGTGGTGAATCAGTCCTCCTCCTAGTGATAAAGAGTTCGAGTCGGTTTCAATCTATCTAGATCTAGAATCAAAAAAATTCAGATTTTCGGCCTTAGTGGTGGGACTCATTTTCACAAGTGGTGAATCATTCCTCTCCTAAATTTTGAAAATAAGGAGATGTAACCCTGCAACACCAGACCTGGAAACAGTCCGCCGTCGTGCTGTTGAAGCCGGGCCAGAAATGGACAAATAACTCTCTCCAAGCTTGATTTTGACTCAAGTTGACTTGAAAATCACTCTTCAACACTTAATAACCTATCAAATCTACAAAAAATTGGCTACAAATGAACAAGCAAAAGGGGAAAAATGTTAGGGGTTAGGGAATAGGGGTTTGCCTTGGTCAATCCCCACTTTTGGTAATTAAACCCTTAAAAAGATAATGAAATTAAAGAGAAAGATAAACCAATAACATAGTGCTATCAACATACCTAACCCTTTGGATGATATTATTCTACCTTGCCAATGTCAATGCTACTCTGTAAAGTGCTTCTTTGGAATAGTGCTTGAATCTGTTGATGTAAAAATGATTGAATGCTTGAGCATGTGATATGTGAATGTTGGAGACAGAGATGTAAAATAAGGCGGAAAATCACTTATTTATATAATCTTTGTGCTCAGAAGTATTTTTCTGCTTTCATACCTCATCAAAGTTGACATGAAAGTGATTTTGAATAAAATCCTAAAAGGAAATTTAAAATATTTCAACCTGGGGCCAAGGGGACTCATTTCACCCATGGCGAATGGGTCCCACCTAGGACCTAAAAAAATATGTTAGGAAAAATGTTTTTTTAATGCTATTTGTGAGGATAACATTAAAAAATACACTTAATTACAACTTATGAGAGCATAAAGAGACCAAATAAAGCATGAGAAAGGTGTAAATAGTTAAAATATGCCTAGAAAAGTGTGAAAGCTTGTTACAAGACTTTATAACACTTCAAAATAGGACTATTTGATGAGTAAGAAGGTGGTTTTAAGGTAAATCGCATCAAATAGAGTTTAGAAGAATGTAGAAATCTATTAAAACACTTCACAACACCTTCACAAGATGTCGTTATTTAAATTTTAGTACCTAAATTAGCATGTTCAAGCCATGTTACAACATAAAATTAGAGCAACATAGTTCCAACACCATGAAACAAGACCTAAAAGGCCATGAAAATGACAAGGGGCCATTTTTCTACGGCACGCCACCTAAACCCAAGTTTACTCTTTACCCACCTTAGAATAATGTGTCACTGCAACTAAGTCATAATGTTGTTGCTTATACATATAACAGTAGAAATAATCCACAACCACAACAACCCATCCCCACACCCTTACCTTTTCCAAGTCCCATTTTTCATAGTGATCCTCAATTAAATTCACACATTAAGGAGTACAATCTTGTTGAACAACTAAAGAATACTTCTGCTAAGATATCCTTATGTGATCTTATTTAAGCATCCCCTCACTATCACAACATGATCTAAGTAGCCTTGCATTAAGTTCTTGTCCCTGGTAATGTGCAACCAATTGATATAGGAGCCATGATCCAAGGAATAAATTTTGACATTGTTTTCCACCAAAGTGAGCTCCCCCCTTTGGAAGTGCAAAAAAAAAACAAAGCTTTCATGATCATTGCTCATTAAAATTGAATAGGGATAAATAAAACCCTTGTTGACAATGGCTCAACCCTTAATGTGTGTAGCATAAACCTCTTTGATAGGCTTCATGTGGATGAGTTAAAAATTCAACCCAAATCTTTATCTATTAAGGGATTTGACAATGTAAAAAAGGAACTGCTTGATGTGATCACTTTACCTATTACAGTTGGAGAAGTCACATTGAGCACACTAATCTAGGTTATGCCTCATGATCTTTCATATAACCTTCTTCTAGGTGGGTTGTGGATTCATGTAATGAATGGTGTGCCTTCCACTCTTCATCAAAAAATGAAATACATATACAACAACAAAGTGTGCATACTCAACACTAATCATGAGCCTTATAGTTTCTTGCAACTTGAGAAAAAACAAAGAGAACCCCTTGAATACATTAACACCAACCACACAAGTGGAACTCACACAAAAAAAAGATAAACAACAACATATTGAACAATTCATGAATCTTTTAGATGATGATTGGGGTTCCTTAGAATTCACACCCACCTCCTTCAAAGAATACCAGATCATACACAAAGAATCTAGCAAGGGTAAAGAAATTGTAGTTTTTTCAACACAAAAGATAGATAAAACTTCACAATTATCCAACTCAACCACTTTAGAACAACATACATCAGGTTACACAACAACCTTTGATGAACTTAATCATGACAAACCATCGACATCAAAAGCAATGAAGAAACTTTATAGAAAAGGTTATGAACTCATGAAACAATTTAGCTATAGTGGAAAAGGATGTGGTGATCATGAACAAGGTATCTACATCCCTATAGACCCTATCACACAACAAACCACTACTAGTCTTGGTTATTTTCCTTTGATAGAAATAAACAAGCCTTTGAAACTCAACATTAATAATATCATAAACAATTCCTCGAAACCAAATTTAACTGTAAAGCATCCTGAACTAATCGACACTGGTGGTCTTGAAATTCATCCTTTACAAAACATGAAACAAACACTTACACCTTCACTTAATGTCAATTTCATCTCACAAAACATTAATGATTTGAATTTGTTAGATTTTAGACCTTCCTATGGAGAGAACAAAATCTTGAAATCTACAACGTCTTGTGTAGATATGACAACTAATAATAAGAAAGGGGTATCCTTTTCACAAACTACAGGACCACCTTGTACCATAGATCAAGATGGTATCTTATTGAGAATCCTCCTAGAACTCATAAGAAATGCTATTACAAGACTTCATTTTGCACCTATCACAAAGTTCATGGCCACTCCACTAGTGAATGTAAGGATTTGAGTTGTAAACTGGTATTCTTCCTTATGTGGGGGGCACCTAATTCCTCTAATTGATATTAATTTTCACTCTAGCATGCATCTTATCAATCATTTCAGCTCACATTTTTCTTGCACTAAGTGGGAGCAAGGGGTTAGTTAGCCTTGCCCTCATATGTCACTTGCAATTGCCTCTTTTGACTAGTCATTAACCTTTAATGGATATATAAGAGCAAGCTTGGGTCACATGTGACATGCTCTCTTTTTCATGAAATAGCTTATCAAAAACATTTGGCTTGGTATAGGGCTTTCCACATAAGCTCTCGTGTCTTCTTCTTCTCCTTCTTTTCATTTAAAGAAATTAATCATAATACTAGTTTCTGTAACCTCTTTAAACTAGGGGCATACATCACCACTCACATTTCATTTTCTGATTTTCTTTTTCTTGCGATTTCCTCTCTTGGAAACTTTAAGTACAATGTTTCCCATGATGAGAAATTGCACTTGTCCTCTCTTGGAAATGAGATGAGACCATTTGCAATTTTCCTCTCTTGGAAACATTAGGCACAATGTCCTCTAAGATGAGACCTTGTACGAATTAAGCAAAATCCCTTTGAACAGTTCTTGCACTATTTTGCATTAACATCTATGAGTTTCAACCATACAGAGTTTTGCTTACTTCATAGAGCTAAAAAATCATTTTCCCTTATGGAACCTTATTAAAGTTATTAGGAGGTATAACTTTTGTATGGTTGAGTGGGAAGCCCATTCTAGAGCACAAATTTCTCCATAGCCACCTATGTGTTTGTGAGTACATACCAATCAAGTGTATATTTCTCACCTTTTTGGCTTTCTCACCTGGTGGACAACCAAGATCATTAGCCTAGATCTAATCCATGATGTGTTGGAAAAATAGTCAAAGCTTGATCCACCTCATTTTCATTTCTCTTCCTTCTAGTTTTTTCCATTGCATGATCATGTACCTTGTTTCACTACATGTCTTTCACCTTGTATATGTTATTTTGTGGTTATGTTGGTTTGACTTAGGATCTTGGATGTTGGGGGGTTGTGCAACCACCTTTGGTCTTTGTCATCCTTTTTTCATTCACATTGGTATGATTGGACCTCTCTTGAATGTCTACTTTAGTGTGAGTTTGAAGCAAGTTCATCCTCTCACTAAAGTGGGGGCTAAATGTACTGTAGAAAAAAGTATTTCTTTCTTTACATGGGAATGGTTGATGATAAATTGGACTTAATAAACCCTCAATTTGGTGTTGTGAGGTGGTTTACACATCCTCACTAGGTCTTGAACCCAAACTAAATAAAATTCATTTAACAATGTTTTGTAAAGGTGTTGTAAAGTGTTGTAAAATACATTCATGCTTTTCTATACTTAATGAATCGATCTTCCCTTTATTCAACATTATAATTTTTTTTTAATTGCATCTTCACATAAATCTAGAAGGATTATAAACTAAACTTAACTCTCATCAAGTAATGTGTCTTACACATTCACATTAGATTTTGTGCCTTTTCAGGCTATGTGGACCTCATTTTAGTGTTGTAAAGTGTATTTAATCACACTTTCAAATTGAATTCTATGTCCCAATCCCTAATTGACCCTCACATAAACATCAATCTAGGCCCCTATTACCCCATATTATACATCCCAAGGCAATATTTGATGAAATAACTAGAAAAGTCACTATATAAATCTGATTTTCTTATCTCCCAACAACCCAGCATGGGCCCCTCTAGGACTAATTCACCATCTATCGTGAATGAGTCCCATTTGGGACATTTTTACTTTTGAGCAAGAAATTTTGGAATTTAAGTTTTATTTTTCTTCATGTTGGCCTTGGGGATCCAATTAATGGGTAAATAAAGTGAATTGCCTATAAAATAAAGTCTCTAAACACTAATTTACATCTCATAACTCATTCAAACATCTCTTATCATTCATTCATCATTTATCTTCTATCTCAAGTCAAGCAATTTAGGGTTTCAACATTTCAAGTCATTGAGATAGCTTCCTAAGACATTCAAGGGAAGATTCTTCATGTTTTGTTATAGAAATTCAAGATCAAACATCATGGAAAGGTATTGACTTCATTGTTTCATGCTTCATTAGATTATTTCATCATTTTGGTTCAATTACCTACAAAGGGGTTTGACCAAGGCAAACCCCCATGCCCTAAAATCTAGCATTTCTTCTTCTCTTCTTGTGTGTTTGCAGATTTAGGAATCTTGGAAGCTTGGAAATCATTGAGGATCAAGGTGCAATTTTTTTTGTCCTCTCTTCATTTTCTATGGAAAAGTATCAACAAAAAATCACTTTCAGGCTCGAATTTGACAGTTTAAGAACCAGACAGCTGAAGAAAAAGTGTAGAATGAAGGATCTCATTTCCACCTTTGAATATTTAGAAATTCAAAAGTGGACTCATTCACCATGGGTGGAAAATGAGTCCCACTTCCTAGCTTGATTTTTGCTTTTTGCATTTTTGGATACCCATTTGTCTAAAACGAGCTCAAGAAACATTTCATAGATCTTCAACTAATTCCCCCAAAATGGAAAATGAGTCCCACTAGGCCTAAAAATCAAGATCAAGAACATTCCAGAAGTCATTTGTCTGTTGTAATTTGCATTCATTTCTTTGTGTTTCTACATATCACAATGTGTTTTCAAATACTTTACATTTCATTAGTTTTACATTCATAATCAATCAATTCTACTGACTAGATAAATCAAAATCATTGCATTTAGTCATAGTTTCATCATACACAAATTAGTTTGAGTGAACAACCTAGACTTTAGGTGTGGGATCTATCTCTTTCCATTAGGTGAAAGACCCTAATTGAGCAAAAGAGACATAGCATTTCACACCACCTAAATTCTATGGTTTAGTGCCTAATGTCTCTAAGAGAGGAAAATTCAAAAGTTTTAGATCTTTCCCATGTGATTGCTCATTCGTATCATGCCATGTTAGTAGATCATACACTCTTGGACGACATCAAACCTAATGACACCACCAAGAAGAGGACATATCACAATAAAAAAGAAAAACCACTCCATGAAATTTAATTGAAAGATTTCATCGATGTATGCCCCCACTTTGAAGTAGTTGCTACACCATTATTGTCTGAAATTGCTTTAAACTAGCCAATGTTTTTGTCCTAAGACATGAGAGCTTTGCTCAGAAAACCCTATGCCAAGTCATATGTTTCTCAAATAAGTTGCACCATGAAATAGGAATGGTTGCCCCCACAAATACATAAGGGATCTATGGATTTGGGTTCATTATGTCTTTGCTACAATTTTGTTATAAGAGTATTGAATTGTCATTATTCCCCAAATATACATAGAACTGGAAGAATGAAATAGAGAGAGTGAAAACAAAAAAAAAAACATTTTGAGTCAATATGGATGAAACATGAATGTCTCAATGCCTTGCATCATCCCTAAAAGGAAAACACAAGAAAAATAAAAGATAAAGAAAAAGCTTTTGGGTCAACATGGAAGAGACATACATGTCTCAATGCCTTGCATCATCCCCAAAAGGAAAACACAAGTCAAAAGAAATATAAAGACAAATCTTTTGGATCAACATGGAAGAGACATAAATGTGTCGAGGCCTTGAATCATGAACAAAAGGAAAAAACAAGAAAAATAAAATAATGCTTATGACATAGAGAAGAATGAATAAAGAAGAGAGAGGATACATCAAACAAAAAAACACAGGGGATCATATTATGCAAATGAAATCATAGAAAGAAAAATGAAAAATAAAAATACTAGTAAGGAATAGGCGAGTCAACCTAAAGCAAGTCATCTGCCTCCTAATCTCAGTTGGTATAAATAGGTGGGCAACTAGCCAAAGGTACAACATCAAGTGCCAAACTAGGACAAGGCTATCAAATGCTTTCCCCAACTTTGTGTAGGGAAAGAATGAGCCAAGATAGGTGATGACAATGAACTCCTTACATTAAATAAAATGATTTATAATAAGTGTAAAAACATGTATTAGTGAGAATGGTGTGATTCTACAATCATTACATGGCAAGGAGTGGAAATAAAAATTATTTCCATAAAAATCATTCAATAAAAATATTACCATCGAAGCAAAAAAAATTTAGAATTAATTTGAATGTGTGACACTCATGAGTACTATTTCCAATATTTTTGTGGTATATGGGTATGTGTAGGATCATGATGGGCCAAAAAGTGGCAATATGATGGGTATGTGGCTAACGAATTTTTTTTTACCCAAAATTGATGAAATGAAAAGGGTTTTTAAAGGAGATTCTCATCTTTCCACCAACATAAATTATGTCTCACTTTGAATTTAATAAGTAATTATTATTCATTTTCTATTTGATTTACAACTAAAATCCTGATTGATAAGATGATTGAAAAACATGTATAGCTTTCAAACAGTATCACATTTTTTGAATCCAAAACATGCATCACATTCTATGCTTCACATAATATAAGATTAAAAAAAGAAAAAAATAATTTCATAAAAGTTTTGACCAAGCTAAGGTGGTCGACATATGAAGTTTTTTATATTTTTAAAAAAGTTGTAATAAAAAATCATAATTAATTATTTACTTGGAAAAATTTACAAAAAATATGCATCACATTGGGACATAGGTTGTCTACTTATATCTAAAATCTTATAAAAAAAAATATTATCATTTTATTGTGGTTAGGGTGTAGCCTATTGCATTAACCACTTATTTTTTTCCCTCAAATTTAAGCACTACTACATAAAATTTCAAATTTTCACCAAATAGATTTATTATTTAAAAAAAAACTAGCAATTTAAAAACTACATTCAATTTGATACATATTCTATTCTTACATATTTTTGAAATAATATCGATAACTTATTCAAATTTTTATGTCAATTTTCCTACCTCTTATTTTTTTAAAAAATTTGCACTTAAGGGCCTATTTTTTCTATGATGATCCTGCACATACCCATATGTTGGTGTTTTTCTAGTAGTACCTTGAAACCCTCTAAAGGGTAGCCAACCCTTATGCTTAAGATTCTTCAAGGCCAATGGCCAATGAATGGGAGATTAAATTAAAGCCCCTATCTCCCCTATAGTTTAGGCTCTATTAAACCTAAGAGGGTAATCCCAATAGTATACTAGTACATACTTTTGTGTAAAGGTATCAAAAACATTATGAATAGATGATTCTCCTTTAAATGTTTAATTGAAATACTACCCTAAAGGCTTGGGTGACCTTCATGGTAATGCCTAATTTAAACATGAGAAATGTAAATCATTAAATTTCACACAAAATGATGCCAAGATAGATAAGTAAATTTGATTTAAAATTGTAAATGCTAACAAACAATATCAGGAAACTATAACATCAAAGAATAGTGCCTAATCCCAGGGTGGAGTCACCCAAACCATGAAGCTTGAAACCCACTACAAAATTTACTTTGTCATAATTATTCCTATCATATGATGCATTACACCATTGATACTAGAAACCAAACCAATCATACTTTATTAATCCAAGTATACAGTTGCACAAACCTCTTTTTATGTTAATACAATTTAATTCATTATTGGAATGAAAGTAAAAACATAGAACAAACATTCAAGGAAAAGCAAGAAGACAAATGGCAAAAGCCCTTGATTTCTTATATTCATAATATGTGCAATGTATACAATGGAGACAACCAACTCAAAATATATATGATCATTTACTTGCAAATATAACAATGTTGTGAATAAATTCTTCATTTGTACGACTCAGAAAGATTTGGAAACCTAAAATCAACACTATACATCTATGATCCTATTACAAAATAATGCTTTCCCATGACACTAAGCAGTGAACAACCTTTTACAAATAAAAAATAATATATATTTTAAAGATGAGAAATTTATGATATTGAAAATTTTCCCTTCATCTGGCACCACTTGAGTCCTCAATCCATTACCACCTTAGCTTGAAGAATCTCCAATTTTCACTTTGGTTCACACCTATTGCACTTGATTCCCCTATAACAGAAAAAATTCCTTACCAAGAAGACTCATCATTCACATATATCCCTCAATTGAAAATATCTTAAGTGAAATCCTTCATTCTTCATTCTTGGCTGTAAAAAAAACAACCTGTATTTGTATTCACCATTTACTTTTATCTACAACTCAAAGTTTTTCATCTTCATAGTGAAAAGGCTTCACATTTTATCAGGCTGCAAAAAAACATTATCCCATGCACATTTTATTTTAATTATTTTGTAGAAAAACACCTTTTATTTTATCTAGTGAAGACTTTAATTTATTTCTTCACCATTAAAATTCCATCAAATAATGTCATTTGACTCCACGAGTCAGCCCCAACATCATCACATATCACCAATACAATGAGGAGAAAAGAAATAAAAAACATGATGGGTGATACATCAAAGAAGTTCACACTTCCTCCATTTTTACCCTGCAGTTGAAAAATTATTTTTGAATGAAATCCTTTTACTTTAATTTTCATTAGGCTATAAAAAATTATTCACCTATGCGTTTACATTCTTGCTTCTCAACAAAGAAATTTTTTGTTCTTTTTTTTATTGGTTGTAGAAGACTCTTTACCCATAAGGTTACCATTCATTTACTTCACAGTCAAAAGAAATCATGAAATAATGCCAAGATTAATTCTCCGAGCCCAGTACTTCCTTACACAAATTGTACTAGCAACCATCATCGCATATCACTGATGCACTTAGAAAATGAAGAAACAAATAGTGATGCATGATGGAGAAAGCACATCATCACCAATTGCTAATGCAATGTGGAAGTGGTGACATCTATTAGCAATTCATGATGGACACAATAGCCATTGCTCATCACTAATTTGTTTCTTCAATTTGGACTCAAAACCACGACATACGATGTTGCTGCAAGAGAACTTTGAAAAGTTATTAAAACCTATCCTTTTCCACAAAGCTTTAATTAATCCGCCTAAATGAAGACTCGTCACTCAAACCAAGGCATCTCTTATTTCTTCCTCCATTTTCATTCACAACTAACGATGGGCGATGAGTTTTGTCGTGCAGCCATGAAAGTCGTGAAAGTCATATTTCAGCCAATCAAAGGTAAGAATTAGACTTTCTTTGATCAAAAGAATTTGAATTTTTATTTTATTTTTTCCCTAAATTCATTTTTCATATTTTCATAATGTTTAAAATATTCAAAAATATTATAAACATAAGCATTTGAAACTTTAGGAAAAATGCAAATTTTAATTACGCCTGTTGTCTAAATGAAGAAATTCACTACGCACAAACTGGGACACCTAGAGTAGTGATTTTTTTATGTGTGATCATAATCAATTATTTAAAACATGGGTTTCAAATCAATTTTTTTCTAGCCATAAAAAATTAGATACCTCCTTTGTAACCTAGCCCCCGGGACATGTTCGCCACACCCAAAATGCATTAAAATAATGAATCATATGACCTCCATTTTTTTACAAAAATAGATCTTGAGATGTTTTATATGAAAACAAGAAATGGGTTTCCCTTAGAATTTGAAATTGTGAAACTTTTTTGAACACCAATTTTGGCACTTTCACAGTTAGCAACACATTAATTAACTCATCAAAAATCATCCAGGAGGCACAAAACTAAATAGGCATGTAAAAATTTGAACTATAAATTTATTGCAACAAATGGCTTGGAAAAATGAATATCGAGGTGTAAAATATTAACATCCAAAGTGGCTCAGTTAGACTTTCCTACAACCACACCTATTAGAATCCAATTTGAGCACACCAAGTCACCTCCTTGAAAAATTATTAAATCACCTCTTGGGAAGCTACCACTGGAAAAACTAGATAATTTAGGTCCATTAAGTATGTGTGTATGAGGGCTCTCCTCCAATCCACATTCTTCACAAGATATTAAAGGTAAAAGTTGACCACCTTGAAGCATTCTAGAAATGCAGATGTAAAAACATAACAAACTACATTTTCTTTTAACCTAGTAAAAATATCAAAATTGATCTCATATCTCTAAAACTATAACAGGGAGAATATTAATATTATGGGAATGTAGAACACCAATCTATTTGTCATGACGATCATCTAGCTGTGAAATATCAGTCTGAATAGGGGGCCACTTTGCAGGACTGAGAATTTGCAAACAACAATTTAACAATCCCAAAACCCTCCAGCTTTTCTTTTCAAAATTCTATCAAAACTCATCATAGGAAGATAAAATAAGACATACATGTTCACATATGACAAATAAATACACCCACCACTATTTGGCATGAAATAAAATGGGCTCTAAATTATGACCCTCCAAAGCAGGGCACTGGGGCAGATTTTTCAGGGGCATTTCTGAGTGTGCAGATTAAATTTCCACATCATGGGCACTTCAAATTTTTCAAATTTGAAGGTGCCATCAATATCTACAATGTATAAAATGTTCATCTTTGGGATATAGTCTTATCTTTTCTTTCATGGGTGGTAATGTTGTAACTTCTTGGTTTAGAAGCAATCGTAGTCTTCTTTCACTTTCAAGTGCCCAACAAGGGAACTTTAGATTGTTTAACTTGTAAGGCCACTTTCACTTGCTAGATTCACTAGCTTCTCTAGATGAGATGAGGGAAGGAGGTCTTGAGATGACTTTGTTATCATTATCCTCAAGAGGCATGGGTTGTTCTTTAGGAAGGAGAACGCTTATATCAGGAGGAGGATATAAGACAATCTTACCATCATTACAAAGTGTTATGTACTCTTTAGGGATGAAATTATTTGTGTCAGGAGGAGAATCTTGAGATCCTAGCCCTTTGGTATTATCATTGGGTATCTCCTCTAGGAATTGATGAATGTCATGTTCACTTTTTGTATCACATCCTTGTTTGTTTAAGATTGTGAATCCTTTTCCATGTCTCTTCAAGGTTAATATATGTGTTGGTCACTTTATTTACATCTAGCATGGTTGAATTTTTTCTTATTAAGAGGATCTAGCTCCTACTTGTGTCTCAATTTTAGGATGTAAAAGTCCAAACATCTCAAGTTGTGTCAGTTGTTTCATTGAAGGATAAAAGGGTGCATTGGACTTAGGGTTGTTAAGGAAATCATTTATGAATTCATTCATGTTGGGATCATCTTCTCTAATTATTTCAAAATCACGAGGACATGCATTAGGAGTTGTGAAAGCATGAATAAGTTCAATTTTGTTAGGATCATTGCAAAAAACACAACTTGACATATCAACCAAAGAGAACAAGGACTTCTAAACATTGCCCAAACAATTCTCCATTTTTTGAATTTTAGATGTAAACATAGTAATTTACTGATTACACAATGCAATAGAATGAAAATGAAATATATGAATGCAATTTTTAATTTTAACAATGCAATAGAATGATAATGAAATATATGAATGCAATTTTTAATTTTAACAATGCAATGAAATGAAGCAATTTAAGCTAAATGAAATGAGTTTGATGAAACAACAAATCAAGAAATTGAAACAAGAAAGTAATAGCACCAAAAATAAGCTAGAAAATGATACTTTAATGTCCAAAAAATTCATATTAGTAGCTAACATGGACTCATTTTTCAATAATGGAAAATGGGTCCTAGTTAGATGTTTCTCAAATGTTTTAGTGAATTTCAGGGAATTTTTTAATGAATTTTTGGATGCCAGAAGATACAGGTTTGACCTGATCAAGGACTCATTGAATAGTAAGGGTGAATGGGTCCTTGTTAGGTATTTTTAAACTATTCTTTAATGATTTTCAAGCTTTTACTACTATGTTTCAGTTCTGGGTCTGAGGCAGTGACTTTAAGTTTGAGATTTTCCAGAAATGCAATGTAAATGTGCAATAAAAAGATGAAACACAAGGCCTAAATTTAAAATAATTTTTTTTTTTATTTTCAAATACAATTGTATGAGATCTAAATGATATGCAAAATGACTAACCTTCTTTTTTAGTTTTTAGATTTGGAGAAATACAAAACAATGCAAATCTAAAACCTAGATGAGATGGAAGATTTGAATACAAAACAAGATAGCCTAAATGAGATCTTAATGAATGCAAGATCTACTCTAAGATGCAATGAGAGACTCCCAAAATTAGAAAATTGCAATGTTCAATATTTCAGGTTCGCCATTAATGATGAATGTGAAAAATGGGTTCACCACAATGAGTTGACAAAGTGATGAATTGCTATGTTTTCCCACAAAAATCACTACAAAAAGATGTAATTATGAGATCCAAAACATTCAAATAACAATTATAAATGCTACCTAACTATTATAGCAACTATGAGGGAAGTTTTTAGAGGATAAAAAGTTGTGTACCTTGTCAAAAACTTGTTTTTAAGCTACAGAGGACTAAATTGCCTTTAGTGGTGAATGGGTCCCTATTAGGGTTTCTGAAACTAAGATCAAGGTCCTACTCCTTGATGCCTACACTCCCAAAATTTCAGTTATCAATTTTTGGAAGTCTATAGTTAATTCTATAGCTTCAATTCTTTGATTTTACATATTAAATAACAACATTTGCAACTTGACAACTTTGATAATTTTGCTCCAAACTTGCTCAACTTGATCTTCAACCTGTAAATCTATAATCACACATTCAAGGGAGGAAATTTTTTTTGATTGTTAGTGAATGGGGGTTTTCCTCAATCAAACCCCTTGTAGGTAATTAAACCTATGGACACAAAAAAATTAACCCTTCTACTTTTTCTTGTTTTGTCCCTCCTTGTGCTTATTTGGCTTGATTTTGCCTTGATTTAATGTTGTAATGTGACCCACACATTCACATTAGGTCTTGAATATTTATGAATCATTAAGACTTTATGATGTCATTTAAAGGTGTTGTGAAGTGTTGTAACACATTTTCACACTTTTCTAGACTCTTCTTATTATAATTCACCTACATACCCCCTTTTTATCACTTACCAAGTCTTATTTTAAAGTGTTGTAAAGTATTGTAATAAAATTTCACACTTTTCTAGACTTGTCATCAATAAATACACCTTTCTTATGTTTTATTTCCCCCCTTTATGCACTTACATGCCTTAATTAAGTGTATTTTAGAATATAAATCCAATAAACATCATTTAAGAAAACTTAATTTCTGACACCAATTTAGATGCTTTAAGTGGAACCCATTTGCCACTAGGGGTGAATGAGTCCCTCTTGGCACAAAAATAAAAATAAATTCAAATTACTAGCGGGTTTTTATTCCTTAAGAACTAAAGTTGGCTTGTGATGTTGTATTTTTTGGAAATTAGGGCATAATTGTGGATAATATATATAATTTTCTATTCATTTTAACCCCCATTCATCCATTCACTCATTCATTCAAGTATTCATGCATTCATCATAGAACTATAGCATTTTCATCATTCAATTAAGCATTCCATCATCTTGGAGTAGCATATCTTAAGACTTCAACATCAAGGGTTTGGTGAGTTTATGACATTACATGTTATTTTTTCATCATTCCCTCTTTATTTCATTTCATCATCAAGGGTTTGATTACCAAATTGGGGTTTGACCAAGGCAAACCCTTATACTCTAACACTTAACCCTTTTCCCCATCTTCACATGTGTGTTTGTAGGTCTTGTAGGTATATTTTTCAAAGGGAAATGTGTAAAAAAGGTGTTGTAAATTCATCAAATTCATCAAAGTCAACATAACTCTATTTGAATCTTGGACAACGCTTTCCCGTCAGATTTTTGAGATTCAGATCTAGCAAGCTGTTAGGAAGAAAATTGCAAACTAGGACCTACAGATTTGACCTTTGACTTTTCAAAAATATGCAGGTGGACTAATTCACCATCTATGGTGAACGAGTCCCAATGCTAGGCTAGAAAAAGTGTTTTATGAAGTTCTATATTCCTGACATCCCAAAACCTATTCTAACAGTTCTCACCAAAAATAAGACTAATTCACCATTCGTGGAAAATGAGTCCTAGTGGGGTTCAACACTGATCTCTACAACATTCTAGAACCTTTCAATATTAGATTTCAAGCTCTAGGTACAACCCATTAAGTTTCATCAAATTTCGTTATTGCTTGTTCATGCTTTTATTTCTTTCTACATACAACACTATTTTTTCAAACACTTTGTATTTCTTAGTTTTTCATGCATAATCAATACATTGTATCAGTTCTTTGAATTTAGTTCATCTCATCTAGGTATATTGCATCCATTTCATATTAATCTTGAGTGTTTACATTATATTTTATCCCATCTTTCTCCTTTTAGGTGAAAAATCCTAGAAGTGCAAGAAAGACCATCGAAACCAAAATATTTGTTTACAAAACCAAATGATGAAATAAAGGAAATGAAGTATGAAACATGAAATGATGCAATGTAGATACCTTGGATGTTGTGTTGTCAAAAAAATATACAAACTAACATGAAGTGGCCATGAAGAATGTAGATCTTGATCCTTGAATAAGATGTTAAACAATGCTTGCAATAGATCTTTAATGCTACACTCACAATCTTAGCTCAACAATATGAATGCATGCATCAAACCATTGACATGATGATATGATCTTGAATTTCTACAATAAACTCTTCAAATCTATCTTGAAATGGCTTTAAAATTCTCTTGTAATGCTCTCTTGAAGTTTCTAGGTTGTGTCATAAACTTGCTAGATCTTCTTAGGAGAAACAATGTGAATTAACCCCTTATTTAAACTAAATTAGGCGATTGATCCCCAAATTGTAATAATTCAAGCCAACACTAAATATGGAAACAAACATTATTAAATTCCTGCCAAGATGAAATTTAAAAAGGTGGCCCTCATTAAGGGAGGATCCATTCTCCACCTTGGTTGAATGGGTCCTAGCTCAGTTTACTAGGACCTAACCCTAGGGGATGGAAAGAGTAGTTAAAACCTCTTCCAGATCAGCTAAAACATGGGGATTTTGTTAAGGGAGGACCCATTCACCACCTAGGTTGAATGGGTCCTAGCACCATTTTATAGGACCTAAATTTTCCCAATTTAAATATTATATTATTTAATTACTAGGTGTCGAGATAGATCTTTGGGAGGTGTCATAAATATGGCTTAAATTTGAATTAAAAGGGCTAATTAACTCCAATCAACCATAGTTAATTAAGACCACCCTAGATAAATGTGAAATTCTATTACAAAACTTTAGAACACCTAAATAAGGTACATATTAGGTACATTTTATACAGAAAGGGGCCCACAATGCTTAATTAAGTAAATAAGTCCTAGAAAAGCATGAAAATGTTTTACAACACTTCACAATACCTTTGCAAAGGACCAATTAAGGCATGTTTTAATCAAGTAAATGTTGTAGAATGATGTGAATGTGTACAACACATTACAACACCACTCCAAGAAACCATTAGTTTAATTTGAATGTTAATTATCCAAACCTAGTAAGGGAAAAGGCTTCTTTTTCTGTTATTATAGAAATGCATGAAGGAATGGAAGGAATGATGAATGAAAAAATGCAATGTCAAAACTCACCAATCCTCAATTGAACCTTAGATAGATCTAAAAACTAACAATAAGTGGCCTCAATGAATGTATATCTTGATCATAAAACTTGATGTGAAATAATGCCTTTGATATGCTTGAATTGATCTTGAACAATACATGAACATAGGAGCTGAAATAACATGCATGTTGCAGTAAAAATTTGACATGATGAAATGAATCTTGATTGCTTCAATAATATTCTATAAATCTTCCCTTGAACACCTTCAAATTTCTCAAATTGCTTTTGATCTCCTAAACTTGCTATTAGGACTTGCTCATAAAGTTGTTTAGTGAAACATAGTGAAATGACCTCTTATTCATACATATCTTACGATTAATTCTTGAAATTTAAATATCACAAGATGGCATCAAATCTAGGATTTGAAATCATTAAAATACCACAAAAAATATATCCCAAGGGGGTTGTAGGTCTAAGTGAGGACCTATTCACCATGTGGTGAATGGGTCCTAGCTCACTTAGCTAGGAAAAACTTCAAGAAATGTGAAATTTTATGTGAAAATAGGGTCCTAGTACCTAGCAAGGACCCATTCACAAGGTCATGAATTGGTCCTAGTTCACCAACCTAGGACACACACCTTGTAAAATTAATTGTTGTGTAATATCATTTATGAAATTCAAGTTTTATCCCTCAAAATTTGCAATTAATTAGGCTTGGATTTGAATTAAATGGGCCCATTAAGGTAAATTAACCTCAATTAAGTCCATTTAGTTTAAAAGGGCCCTAAACTTAATGTGAATGTATAAAACACATTACAACATGAAGTCAAGGCAACATTAAGCTCATTTTAATATCAATTATTCTAAAATTAAGGAAAAAGGGATTTTTTTCCTTTAATACATTTTCCCCCCACTTTAGTGAGAGTATGAACCCATGTTAAACTCACACTAAAGTATCCATTGAAGACACTTATGTATGTAGCAATGAAAAAGATACAAAATAATACACTATAAAATACTAAAAGAAAGAAAAAAAACAAAAATAAAGAAAAAATAAAAATGGGAGTGGATCAAGCATCGACAATCTATCCAACTCAATGTGGATCATGTCTCAACTATTTTTTCAAAATGCATGCTTACTTTGGGGTAGTGGAACCTTAGGCTCTCCACTAGGTGATTTTTCCCAATGGGTGGCTTAGTGAGAAATTCATGCCTAGTCTAGGGCTCTCACCGTACAATGAGAAATTATGCCTTTGTGTCAACTCTCATTATACTAATCATACCAAATATATCCCTATGATAACTTCAATAAGGTGTGACAACATGAAACTTCAAGCTTCACAAGGACAAACAAGCTATCTTATGCTAAGCACTTATGAACAACATGTGAGTAAAGGTTTTTGTGCAAAGAGATCTTTGCTTACTTCATGTAAGGTCTCCTCAAAGGGACATTGTGCCTTATGTCCCCAAGAGAGGAAAATTAAAATAAATATCACACTCTCAAATAAATTCAAACCCAATGACACCATAAAGAAAATGATGCATTAGAAGAATAAAGAAAATCGCATAGTGAACCATGAGTTTTGAAAGATAATTTTGATGTATTCCCCCACTTTGATGAAATTTCTAACACCATTATTGTGAACAATCCACTTCAAAGAATGAGAAGACATGAGAGCTTATTTATAAATCCCTATGCCAAGTAAAATGTTCCCAAGTGAAACTACATCATGGATACAGGGTTTCCTCCAAAGTGCAATACTAAAGATAACTCAATATGTCATATGCGAGCCAACTCAAGGCATGTCACCCACATCCCAAGATTGCTCTTATATATATACATGGAATGTGGTCAACTAGCCAAAATGGACAACAAGTGTCATATGAGGACAAGGCTATCTAATCCCCTTACCCCCACTTAGTGTAAGACAAGGATAAGCTAAGATGATTGATGAGAAACATGAAAATCAATATCAATTAGATGAATTAGGTTCTACAACACAAGGAAGAGCTCCAAAATCCTTAAGATTATAAATTTTATTACCCAAAGCCTTACATTCATTAGTAGAATGACCATGAATTCTATGATATGTACTAAATGAAGTATTGTAGTAAAATTTCTTTCATGTTCTTGGAGGGAGAGATGTTAAACAATCTTGGAGTAATCTCAAAAATTTACCCTCTTGATCAATAGGAGGAGATGTTCCTTTATTTTAAAAAATATGATATCTCTTGCTTAGTACAAGATGTCATACTTACACAAGACTCTTTAGGTTGCGATACTTTTTTCTCTCCTTGAAAGGAGGGTGTAAAATATAACGAACTCCAATCATTTCTAAGAAATGTCCTAGGAGTACTTTGTGTGATGACATTAATGTTAAGTGAATACCTTTTTTTTTTTTTTTTCTTTCTATGGACAGTAGCCAAGACCACTAGTTTCTATTAGCTCAGGATGCACTAATGTTATAGTTGGCTTAGAAGATTCCTTTATAAGAGTGTTGATATTAATTGAATACTTTTTTTTTTCTTTCAAGGGATAATAACCAAGAACATTAGTCATTATTTACGTGTTAGGCTCTATAGGCACATAGATACCTTGTTCTCTAGCACCACATCCTTTTCCACTATAACCAGGTTATTTCATAAGTTCATAACCTCTTAAATAAAGTTTTTTTATTTTCTTTCACATTTGGTGGTTTCTCATAATCAAATTCATCAAATTTTGTTTTTTAATTTACTTCTTATCCTAAAGTGGTTGAGGTGGATGATTTCAAATTTTGCATTGGCATTACCACTTTTTCTTTTCCCTTTTAAAGATTTTTGTTTATGATATTGTATTCTCCTATAAATGTTGGTTTGAAATCTAAGGAACCCCAATAATCTTCCAATAACTTAGTGAATTTATCAATGTTCTTCTCATGTTCTTCTTCCTTCATGACATCCACATTTGTATTTGTATTATTTTTTTCAAGGGATCTCATCCTTATTTCCCAACAATGTAACATATTAAGGTTTAGGATCAACTTTGGGTGTGTAAACTTTGTTGCCATAGATGCAATTAATTTTACATTGGAGGGTAGAAGGTACCCCATTCATTGCATGAATCCATGGCCCTCCTAGAAGAATATTACAGGAAAGATTGTGAGGCATAACATTGACTGTAGTTTGTAACAAGAATTTTCCAAATTTAATAGGTAATGTGATGACTCCAAGTAGTTGTTTTTCTACATTATCAAACCCAGGGATAGACAAAGAATTAGGGACAATATCAATGTTATTCATATAAATATTGTCTAATAGTCTCACACTAGACACATTAAGAGTTGAACCACTGTCAACAAGGGTTCTTATTATCTCTAATTGATTGATGTAAGATGTTATCTTTAAAGATTAATTTTTTATTTTCTCTTCAAAAAAAGGTAATCCATCTTGACATAAAGTAATGTCTAAGTTGACCAAAGTTATATCTTTAAATTGGGTTGCCACTTCATTTTTTTTCACTTTACAAGGGGTAGGAACTTGTAAAGCACTTTGAAGAATGTTATGATAGCTAGGTGAGGATTGAATAAGGTCCCATAGGTATATCTTAGTGTGTGTATTCTTAAGTTTTTCAACAAGATCATACTCCTTTCCACTTTGTAAGGTAAAGCAAGGGGCACTAGGTAAGATAGGTTGAGGTAATGGGAGGGATGTTGGAGTTGTTTGTATTGGTTGTGGATTGTTTCTAGTGTTATATATATGAGCAACAATTTTGTAACTCGGTTGTTGTGAAAATTTATCATTATCAAGTTACCTTTTATGTGGTTCTAAGATAGTCACGAGTTTATTTTGAACTTGTGGTTGTTGTGAGAGTGGATAAATGATAAGTTAAGGCTTAGCATATTCAATCATTAAATGATTTGTAGGAGGTCTGAGAATTAGAGGACTCAAGGGAGTTCTAATGTTCATAACCTCAACACACTTATCCTTTTTTTATGATTTCTTAGTGAAGAGGAATCTAATGTCACTTCATCATCTTTTTCTAAGGAAGTGACATCACTATTGTTTGAAAAACATGTGTTAATGTTCTCATTTTCTTCCACCATGATATATTCCCTAGTAAGATATTTTTTAGGAGAGTTACAAACTAGATGTTCATGATATTCAAATGTTGGTTCTTCTAAAATACCTTCATCACAAGGGAGTTATCAATGGTTGGAATGTTTTGTTTATCGTGTATGAAATCATTCTCACAAATAGGAGAAATAGGAAAATTAGTATAAGGGGATGTATAAATGGTCCCATCCTTGTATCCAATAGTGTATTCCCTAGTAGGAGAGGTAGGATAAGAGAGATAAATAGGATTCTCATAATTATTATTGATTTGATCTTCTAAAACAAAAATATATTCTTCATGAATAGGAGAGATATTTAGAGAAGACAAAGTTTGATTTTCATGATTATCAACCATTGTATTCTGTTTCACTAAAGCATTCCCATAGGTGTGAGGGATGAGATTTATCTTAACATGCTTGGAAAGGTAAGATACTAACATTGTATGTCCAAAAATGAAAAGTACTTCTAACCATCTTATGTAGTGCTTCAAGAATTTAAACAATGTATATCCAAAGATGAAAATTACTTTTATCCTATTTATGTAAAGCTTCAAGAATGCAAATAATGTGTATCAAAAAATGAAAAGAACTTTTATCAAACTTATGCAAAGCTTAATGAATGTAAAAATTGTGTATGCAAAAGTAAAAAAATATTTTTATCCATATTATGCAAAGCTTAAACAATGTAAACATTTTCAAATCTAATATTTTTTTCTACTAAATTGAATTTAAATGATTTCAAAAAATTACTACACTAAGTGGATGGTTTTACGTAGATACATAAAAAAAAAATTCCAAAAACTTTCCAGAATGATATAATAGGTTACCAACAAGCCTAGTAAGTGTAGAAAACCACAAAAAAGCTTAGAAAAGTTGGATTTTGTAAGTCTCCAAGGACTCATTCACCCAGTGGTGAATGGGTCCTAGTATACTTTTTCGAGAAACTTTGAATCTGATATTGAAGCTTAGGAATTGTGAAAACCTGCTACCTTTGAAACCCTAAGAGGGACTCACTTGGCCTATGAAGAATTGGTCTTGGTATAGGATTTTATAAATTTGAAAAAAGAAATTTCAAAGTTATTAGATGTGTTTTGTATTTCAAGTTTCAAACTAGTATTTTTGTAACAAAATTTTCCAAAATTTGATGTGTAAATGCAAGTAAAACTAATGATAAATGATGAAGTATATGGAACTCTTTCAAATGTAATCTTTATGCAATTTTTGAATATGAATGATGAAAACTACAAGTTAATATGCAAACACTATGTAAAGTCAGTCTAACATTATGCAATTTTTATTCAATTTTCAAATTTGAAATGAATGCAAAATGCAAGTTTACACCTAAAATGCAATGCAAACTAATACAATTTTTACATTGGTAGATTAAATCCAAAATAGTGCAATGCAATGCAAACTAATTTAAATCCTAGATCTAGGGTTTTAATGGACTCCAAATCAGAAAATTTATAGTGTAATATTGTTGAGTTCACCAAAATGAAATAAAGGAAAATAGGTTCATCATAATGAAACAAAATGATGAACCCAATTTCCACTCTTCTTCATTCAATATATAAGCAATACTGTGTAATTGAGTGACATAAATTAAATTTAACTAATATAACTGTGTGCAATGTTTTTACCCCATGTAGAATGCAAGAAATAAACTCAATCAAGAAGATAAAAACAAAACAAAACACTCAGATTAGGGCTTAAAGTTGAAACTCAAACTTGTAAATAAAATACCAAACATATTACCTTGTTTTAGCTTGATGAGTTTTCTTTCTCCTTTTGATGGATTGATATGTGTGCTCCTATATTGATTTTAGTAGCATAACAACTTGATTTTGCTTGTTTTTGATGCAAGGGTAGTAGATTTGGCTATGGAGGCTAGATGTATGCTTGAGATATTTTAGATGATGAATGTAGTTGAATGTGGTGCCATATGGTTGAGAATGTGAATATGGATAAGTGTTAGTCATTTATCCAAGGGAGATAGAAATGGATGGTGGAGATTGAAACGAGGAAGCAAATCAAGGGTTGAGATCAAGATTTTACCAAAGGAATTAAAAATTTCCTTTTAATGTGCATGGAAAGGATAAAAGGAATTAAAAATTTAATTAGGGAAATGGGGAGAATAAAAAGGAATTTAATATTCCCTGAAGGATGGAAGAGGAATTAAAAATTCCTCCAAATACCTTGGGAAACTAAAATGGAATTTAAAATTCCATTGGGGGTTGACCATGGATTAGAATAGGCTAATTAATGGATGATTAGAGGAGGGTTAGGTGGCTAAGAGATATTAGGATCCCACTTGCATATTATGGAGGATGTGACACCTCCCTAATCAATGATTAAGATTGTGCACATCCTTAATCAATGATTAAGCAAAATGGTTTAAGACTAGGAGTGGATTATGGAGGATGGGACATGAGGGTATTAAATAAATAGATTATTTATTTAATTTTTGGAGGAAAGGGATAAGTGATGGGAGTAATTTACTTTGGGCTAAGATTTGAAGATGATATAAGAAATGGGATAAGTCAATGGGTGATAATGAATATTAATTAAATAATAGGGTATTATTTAATTAATATAGAGAACATGAAATTGGTTAAATTGGGGGTAAATTGACCAAATGAAAGTGGTCAATTGTTAGTTTCTACATTTTTCCCCTCATTTGGTCAATTTTTCAATGTCTACATTTTTCCCCTATTTGAGATTGTGTTATGAAGTAGTATCATTTAGAAGAAGATGGTTAGATTGTGAGAGATGCCCCAATCATTCAAAGGAGTGAAGAAGAAGATTAGGGATTAAGGATTTCCCCTTGAGAGGACATGCAGGTTCAAGAGAACATAGGTGTGCTCTTGAAATAGATGAGATGATGCAAGATAAATGAGGAAAATGATTGAAGATGATGGATAGAAGAGAGGATGGTAAGAGGAAGAGATAATGGATGACAAAGAGTCATAAGAAAGTAAGCACAAATAGATTTAAAGATAAATATGGTGTTTCCCCTGTAAAGCTACAAGACAAGATTGATTGATTGTTGTTGATGAGGGAATGATATATCAAAAAATAACAAAATGAGAGGGAAGGATACATCTTGATGATGATGGTGATGTGATTTTTGTTGATGAGGGAATGATATATCCCAAAGAAACATAAAGGATAGGGAAGGAGACATCCCGATGATGATGATGATGGGGTCAAGGCTTGTAGGAAGGCTGGGAACAATACCAAGGATGTGATTAGATGATTTGTGCTTGAGTTAATGCATTAGGATTAGATTGAGATGTGAGAGTGCTAAAATGAATGAGGATGATCGAGGAAAATATGCTTAGAATAAAAAATCTATATTATCCTAAGAAGATTAAATAGATGATGAAAAGATGATTAGAATAAAAAATATATATTATCCTAAGAAGATTGAAGAGATGATGATATGATGAGGATATAGGGAATGGGAGGATGAAAATAGATAGGATAGAAACATCTGCAGTGTTTTTATCCAATCTAGAATGCAAGAAATAAACTCAAGAAAGAAGATAAAAACAAAACAAAACACTCAAATTAGGGATCAAAGTTGAAACTAAAACCTATAAATAAAATACCAAAATATTACCTTGTTTGAGTCTGATGAGTTTTTTTTCCCCTTTCAATGCCTTGATATGTGGGTATGTGCAGGATCATCATGGAAAAAATATGCCCTTAAGTGGCAAAAAATTTAGAAAAATCAAAGTTAGACAACTTGATGTAAAAAAATTTAATAAGTTATCTATATTATTTCAAAAATATGTAAGAATAGAATCTATAGAAAATTGAATGTAGTTTCTAAACTACTAGGTTTTAAAAAAAAAAATCTATTTGGTGAAAATTTCAAATTTCAATGCAGGTATTTAAATTTCAGGGAAAAATAAGAAGTAGGTGTCTGCTGACCACCCTAACCACAATAAAATGATAATATTTTTTATAATATTTTAGATGTAAGTAGAGGACTCATATCCCAATTTGATGCATTTTTGTAATTTTTCCAAGTAAATAATTAATTATGAGTTTTTATTACAACTTTTAAAAAATATAAAACTCGTATGTTTGACCACCTTAACTTGGTCAAAGTTCATGAAATTCATTTTTTTTTTTTAATCCTATAGTATGTGAAGCATAGAATGTGATGCATGTTTTGGATTCAAAAAATGTGATACCATTTGAAAGCTATAGATGTTTTTGAATCAGCCTATCAATCAGGACTTTAGTCATAATTTGAATAGAAAATGAATAATAATTACTTATTGAATTCAAAGTAAAGCATATATTATATCGGTGGAAAGCTGAAAATCTCCTTTAAAAACTCTTTTTGTTTCATCAATTTTGGGTAAAAAAATATTCATCAGCCACATACCCATCATATTGCCACTTTTTGGCCCATCATGATCCTACACATATCCATGTGTGCTCCTAGATCGATTTTGATAGCATAATAGCTTGATTTTTTTTTATTTGGATGCAAGGGTAGTGGATTTGGCTATGGAGGCTAGATGTATGCTTGAGAGAGTTTAGATGATGAATGTAGTTGAATGTGGATGTATATGATTAAGAATGTGAAAATGGCTAAGTGTTAGTCATTTAACCAAGGGAGATAGGAATGGACGGTGGAGATTGAAAGGATCAAGAAAATCAAGGGTTGATATCAAGAATTGACCAAAGGAATTAAAAATTTCTTTTTAATGTGCATAGAAAGGATAAAAGGAAGTAAAAAATAATTTAGGGACATGGAGAGAATAAAAAGGAGTTTAATATTCCTTGGCAGATGGGAGAGGAATTAAAAATTCCTCAAAGTACTTTGGGAAACTGAAATGGAATTTAAAATTCCATTTGGGGATCTGGGTAGATTATAATGGAAGTAAAAATTCTATTGGGAGTTGACCATGGACTAGAGTAGGATAATTAATCAATGATAGGAGGAAGGTTAGATGGCTAAGAGATATTAGGATCCCACTTGTATATTATGGAGGATGTGACACCTCCCTAATCAATGATTAGGAATGTGTGCATCCTTAATCAAGGATTAAGTAGGGTGGGTTAAGATTAGGAGTGGATTGTGGAGGATGGGACATGAGGGTATGAAATAAATAGATTATTTATTTAATTTTTAGAGGAAAGGGATAAGTGATGGGAGTAAATAATTAAAGATAATTATTTACTTTAGGCTAAGATTTGAAGATGATAGAAGAAATAGGATAAGTTGAAGGGTGATAATCAATATTAATTAAATAATAGGGTATTATTAATTAATATAGAGAACATGAAATTGGTTAAATTGGGGGTATATTGACCAAACCAAAGTAGTCAATTTTCAATGTATACATTTGTCCCCTCTTTGAGATGGTGTTACAAAGTAGCATCATTTCAAAGAAGATTAAAATATAGCGCCTGAAATAAAATGGTTAGATTAGGGAAGATGCCCCAATCGTTCAAAGGAGTGACTAGGAAGAAAGATGATGGGAGTGAAGATGAAGATTAGAGACTGAGGATTTCCCCTCAAGAGGACATGTGGGTTCAAGAGAACATGGGTGTGATCTCAAAATGGATGAGATGGGGAAGATGATGCAAAGTGATGTATAGAATATGGGATGGAAGGAGGAAGAGACAATGAAAGGAGAAGATGAGAAGTAAGCAGGCACAAATGGATTCAAGGAAAAATGTGGTGTTGCCTCAGTCAAGCTACAAGCCAATATGGATTGATGATGGATGGAGCATGATTGATGAGGGAACAATATATCTCAAAAAAACACAAGGATGGGGAAGGAGACATCTTGATGATGATGATAAAAGTTTTTTTGATGAGGAAAGGATACATCCCAAAACAACACAAAATAATAGGGAAGGATACATCCTAATGATGATGATGATGAGAGTGTTGATGAGGGAAGGATACATCCCAAAATAACATAAAAGGATAGGGAAGGATACATCCCAATGAGTATGTGAGAGTGTTGTTGATGAGGGAAGGATACATCCCAAAACCACACAAAAGGATATGGAAAGATATATCCCAATGATGATTATGATGATGATGGTGACTGGATCAAGGCTTGTAGAAAGGCTAGGTAGAAGACCAAAGATGTGATTAGATGATTTGTGATATACTGAATGGACGGGGGTGGGATTGAGATGTGAGATTGCTGAAATGAATAAAGATGATGGAGGAAAATATTCTTAGAATAAAAAATTGATATTATCCTAAGAAGATTGAAGAGATGATCATATGATGAGCATGGAGGGAGTGGGGTGATGAAAATTTATAGGATAGATAAATGAGGCAGAATGATGAAGGATGAATGGATGGGGGAATTTTGATAGATGAGAGGATGGGAGATAGGGAGATGAAAGGATAGTAAAAAAATCAGCCAAGTTAATTTTTATGTGCTAAATTGCCATGTAAGGAGCACTTCATTTGATATATCATGAGATACTATGCACCAAGGTATGAGGAACCAAGGTGACTTTTTATCACATGCATGGGATTGATGCAACAAACCAAAGGTTACTCCAGCATCCCAAAGTCACAGGGGCTTTGGTAGGCCAATGTTGGAAAAGTACAAACACAAGAGGTTGCCCTAGTGTAGCACAAGACCACAAAGGATATTGGTGGGTACTATGTGGAACAACAAAGAAAACACAATCACATAGAAAATCAAGATATTCCCCTATGTCTACCAGTCAAAGTGCACCATGATATGATCAATCATGGCGACCCTGAAAAGGTATAATAGAAAGCTCAAAAGATAAACAAAATAAAAAAGCACAAAAATATCACAAAATATTAAAATATCCTTTTCAAAAGGACTAGTAGGTGAATGGGATTGATGCAATTTGATGTAAGGAAGGATACATCCTATTAAGACCAAAGATGGATGATAGATTAGTTGATTGACATGACTCGGGATACTCCAAATGGATTGAACCTTACGGTACCAGTGGATTTTTTGTTAAGAACTAGTTGGATAGGGACACCCTAGATGACATGACATAGAACCAAGACACACCCTAAGGACAAAACTAGGGGCTCGAGGGCCAATAAAGATTAGCCTTGCCTATGTGAAATAAAAAATCCCTTGTAGTTTGATAAAAGAATGATGGATTACTATGGATAAAAGTGGAAAAGAACAATGGAGACTCTAATTGATGATGAATATTGACATGATAGGACTAAAAAAAGCCTCTAGGGCTCATCAAAGATGTCCTTTCCTATGTGAAATTGTAGAGGAAACATAGTTTGAAAAAAGACCAATGACAAATAATGTATAAGGGATGATAAGGAAACCATGATAAGTAGATACAATGATGGAGTTGATATGAGATAAGAAAGAATGTGGCAATAGGATGATGGTTATTGTATGAAGCTCAAGAATGGCATAGTTATCCAAATCATCAAAATATGAATTGGGAGGATGATATAATGGATAGGTAAGTGATGAAAATGGATACGAGATTAGAAGGATGTGTGAAATTGATAACAGTGATGATAGTGGAATGAATTACATTGGATTGGATTGTAAGTATCCTATAGCCAGATACCAATGACAAGGGATTATGGATAAGAAAATAATATGGTAGTATGGACAAAATGATGGAGATATAGGGATGGGGGGATGGAAGGGATGATATGATGGACAAATAAGAAGGTAAGGATGGGGAGATGGATGGAAAAATGGGGATTCAAGAAATTGGAAGGGATTAAGTGGATAGATGGGTGGGAAGGTGACAATAGTGACATGGAAGAAAAGAAAAGACGGATGAATGTTTTCTCCAAGGACTATGTCACAAACAAGGATATGCTCCACTCTAAGATATGTAATGTGTGATGACACAAGAGGGATGGCATATAGGAGGATGGGTAAATAAACGAGTGAGATGGATATGGATAAAATGTATGGATGGATAAGGGAGAGAGATGCCAAGAGGTTTCCAAAGCATGTATTAATATTTTCCCTTTTCCTTATTGATAGGGAGGTTGGATGAAACAATCATTGTTTCATGCTCTAGGTCTTGCTTGGAAGACTCGTAGGGTGTGTTCACTCCACCACTTGAAACCTATAGGACCTCTCCTTATTAGGGTCCCCTTATTTCTCCTTGCCAACCCAACTATCAACTTAGATTCTTCCTCCCAAGTCAAAACTTGATGTAATCTTGCAACTCTAACCTTAGCCCTTAATTCACCCTAAAGGCTACGATACCTCCAAACTTGAATTAAGCTTTGTGGGGGTGTAGAGGTGTTTCTATTCATTGAAATCCATCCAATTTTGGTTCTTGAGGGTCCTCTTAGCTCCATTTGCAGGTCACTTTCACCAAACCCTCTTTTAAGCCTAAAAAGGCTACTAGCCCTAAGAGCCCCAATTAGGTCTCCTTCTCTGAGAAAACTGGTTAAATATTACTCAAAACTTTCCAAAGAACACCTCAATCTTTCTTTGAGTTTCTTGGTTCATATAAACACTTCTCAAATATTTTTGAGGTCTTGGGTCTTTATCTTTCATACAAGGCCTCAACTTGAAAAGGGGCATAAACTAGGGTTTTTAAGCCCTTTTCTAGCTGCTTCCAAACTGCTAAGTATTCCTCACACCAGATGGACTGATGGAGTTTCCTCTTGATTACCATGTCTTGGAAAGACTCTAATCTTCGTTCTCCAAAAGGAAATTCAACTAGAATCTATCACCCCTGCAAGTTTTGTGCTCTGCACTTAAGTCTTCCTAGTCGGGCACCTTCCTAGCTCTCCTAGGGAAAGACTTTGTCAACTCCTATCTTTTTTAAAACCCTAAAACCTACCATATGTACATAAATGGAGTCTAGTCACAGTTCCCAAAGGGTTGTACAATTTTTACGGTGGGAAAGTTAACTAATACTCCATTTCCTCAAAACTATTTGCTTTAGACTAGCAACAGGGTGAAAACAAACTATTTACAAATAGTGAATGGAATTGAATAAGGAAGAATAATAAATGGCACACAATGCTTGATAAATCACTACACTACATCGTACACAAAACACAGTGCCATGGCTAATCCGTTAAAAGCTCACTTCAAAGAAAAAATCAGAAAATTCACTCAAACACACTATTTTCTTCAACTCACAAACTTCAAAGCAATACAAAAAAAAACTTCCAACCCTTCTCCAATGCTAAGGAATTACTTAAATAGGGTTACTCAATTAGTTATGCTTCCTTGGGCTCTTCTTGGCCATATGAAGCTCTAATTGAGCATTATTTGCAAAATTGAAAAGCAATTCCTCAAAAACCCAAAACCTTATCTTGGACTAGATCCTAATGATGCCTCATCAATGGTCAACATGACCTTCATTAGAGATCAAAACCCAATCACAAATTCCACTAAGGCGCAACCAAAAATGAACATGGAAAGATGGCAAGTTGGCTTGAACAAATGCCAAAACATTTCCTTCAAAATAATCTAAGGCAATCTATGGGTGCTCCTACACCATTCGACCCCCTCTGCACAAACACTAAGGAATGTGGGAAGATTAGAGATAAATCAATACCCTGCTTCTTGAACTAGGCTTCATCTACCCATGTAGCCTTTGAGTCTAGTTTGTCCCTCCATTTGATGAGATTTTCAAAGTATTCTTTATGCCGGGTAGACTTCTTCACCCTCGACTCCAAGATTCTCTCTGCTTGTAGCTTATCTTGAGTAGGTAAGGCTATGTTGCTCACATCCTTGAGGATATCCCTACTGTTTTGATCCATGTCAGTGACTATTCCCTTATATTTGACTAGATCAACTACATTGAACACTAGAGAGATGCCTAAATCTATAGGTAATTCCACCTTGTAGGAATTCTTCCCATATTTGGCTAATACCTTACATGGTCCAACTCTTTTCATTTTCAATTTGGTTGATATCCCCTTCTGCAACCTAGATTTGTTGAGGTGGACCATAACATAGTCTTCTACTTCAAATTGTAGATCCTTTCTAGATAAATCCACCTTCTCTTTCAACTTTTGAGTAGCCTCGGTGACTGTCTTCTTCACCTGATCCTGAATCTCCTTCATGGTTTGAGAGAAATCCTCTACATGTCCACTCCTATGCTCCATAGCTCCTATATCCCTAAGCTCACACACACCTCTTGGGTGCATTCCATACACTATTTCAAAAGGACTCTTCCCTATAGTCCTGTTCACACTGTCATTGTATGCATACTCAACCTGTGATATGACCAAGTCCCATGCCAATCCATACTCTTTGGTTAGGCATCTTAGAAGGTTACCTAACACCCTATTAACCACTTTTTTTTTCCCATTGGTTTGAGGATTGTAAGCTGATCCAAAAGACAGGTTGGTACCTAATATGCTCCATAGAGTCTTCCAAAAATGACTCATGAACTTCACATCCCTGTACAATACAATGGTCAAAGGAAATCCATGGATTCTTACAATTTCCTTGAAGAAAAGGTGAGCAATGTAGCTAGCATCAGGTGTGGTCTTGCAAGGGATAAAGTGACTCATCTTGCTGAATCTATCTACCACCACATAGACACTATCAAACCCTGTCTTAGTCTTAGGGAGTCCCACAACAAAATCCATGCTAACACACTCCCATGGTCTGTTGGGAATAGGTAGAGGTTGATACAAACCTACATTACTAGCTCCCCCTTTGGCTTTCATACAAACTACACACTGCTCCACATAACTCTTGACATCCCTTGGCAACTTGGTCCAATAGTAGAACCTTTGCACTAGTTCCATTGTCTTGTTGATGCCAAAATGACCACTAAGACTACCATTGTGCTTCTCTTTGATAATATTCTCTCTCATAGAACCTTTTGGTACACACAATTGATTTCCTTTGAACAAAATTCCACTCTGCAATGTATACTCTAAGAACTGATGATGAAAATGATTATCAAAATTAGAACATACGGTCTTATATGCCTCTGAGAAGTCTTCATCTTCCCCATAGAGATCCTTGAAACTCTCTATCCCAATGCTCTTTATTTGTATCTCTTGCACTGTTAGCAATCTTTTACTTAGTGCATTTACCACCTTGTTCGACTATCCCTTCTTGTGCTTGATGGTAAATGTGAAATCTTGGATGTATTCCATCCATTTCAAATGCGTATTACTCAAATTCTCTTGAGTTTTGATATAGCTAAGTTCCTGATTGTCAGTAAAGACTACAAACTCTTTGGGTAGAAGGTAATGCCTCCACTTCCTAAGTGACTGAACTAAAGCATATAGTTCTAGGTCATAGGTAGAATAATTTGTCTTAGCTTGATTGAGCTTTTCACTAAAGAATGCTATAGTCCTGCCTTCTTGACTTAGCACTCCTACTACTACAACTCCACTAGCATCGCATTCCACAGTAAACAACTTGTCAAAACTAGGTAACACAAGTACTTCTTGTTTCAATTTCTCAAAACCTTTCTCAGCTTCTTGAGTCCACTTAAACTTAGTCTTTAAACCACCTTTGATTGTATCTAGGACTGGTGAACATATGCCACTAAAGTTCCTTATGAATTTTCTATAAAATTGAGCCAATCCATGAAAAACTCTTACCTCTATCCCTATGGTTGGTGTAGGCCAATTTAGGATAGCTTCCACCTTGCTTGGATCCATCTTCAATGATCCTTGGGATACTACAAACCCAAAATACACAAGCTCCTATTTAAAGAACTCACATTTCTCTAGGTTGATGGCTAACTTATCCTCTTTCAACCTTTTAAGTACCATCTCCACATGCTTTAGATGTTCTTCTGCTATCTTGCTAAAAATGAGTATATCATCAAGATATACCACCACAAATATCCTTGTAAAGTATTTGAGCACTTCATTCATGAGCCTCATGAATGTGCTAGGGGCATTAGAGAGGCCAAATGGTATAACTCTCCACTCATACGACCCATCATTTGTCTTAAAGGCTATTTTCCACTCATCTCCATTCTTGATTCTGATCTGGTGGTATCCACTTTTGAGATCCAACTAGTGGTAAAATACTGAGCTCCTCTAAGACAGTCCATCAAATCTTTAATCCTAGGTATAGGGAACCTATACCTGATTGTGATTCTATTTATTACTCTTGAATTAGTGCATAACCTCCACTTACCAACTTTCTTGGTTACTAAGACCACTGGTACTGCACATGGGCTAATGCTCTTCCTAATTAATCCTTGATCCAATAACTCCTGCACTTGTCTAGCTACCTCTAGGTTCTGATCCGGTGTAATCTTGTAAGCTCCTTTGTTTGGAAATGAAGCTCCTGGTATGAAGTCAATCTGATGGCTGATGGCTCTCTTTAGAGGTAAAGTTGTTGGCATTCCATCACTCACTATGTCCTTATACTTTTCAAGCAACTTCTGGACTGCTCTGGGTATGACTATTTTATTTGATTTTTCTTCTTCCTTGGGTTGCACCATAACCACATATCCTTCACCTCCTTGATGTAGAGTGTTAAGGAACTCCTTGCCACTACTTAATAAGACACTAGGGGTCTTTGACTGTCGTTCTTCCTCATCTGGAAATGATTGTAACTTGAATGTCTTTCCATCCTTTTTGAATGAGATAGTATTTTCCTTTCCATCATAGATGGCACCTCTATCATACTACCATGGTCTTCCCAATAGAATATCGCATGCATCCATGGGTAACACATCACAACTCAACTTATCCTTGTACCCTGCAATGGAGAACTCCATCGTTGTCTACTCATTCACAAGAACACTCTGTCCTTTGTTCAACCATGTCACCTTGTAGGGATTAGTGTGGGGTATTTTCTCTAATTTCAACATCCTTACTGCCTCCTCAGAGATGATGTTATCAGTTGAACCTGAATCCACAATAACTTTACATACTTTCCCAAGTATTTTGCATCTTGCCCTGAATAAGGCTCTCCTTTGTTTTAGCTCTTCTTTGACTAGTTGTCTAATTAGAACCCTGCTAAACATCAAGTTCTCCCCCATTTCTGACTCAATGTGACTAACCTCTAGTGACTTGACACTCATAGTGTCTTCTTGAGCATATGCTACTCTATTTTATGTATTTGAAGAAGATGCTTTCTCTGGGAACCTATAAGCTAGATGTCCTACTTGACCATAGTTTTAACACTTCATAGTGGAAAAGTATGATCTACTTCTTTCTGCTCCTCTCCCTCTATTTGAACCCCCTTTAGGTCCTCTACCTCTGTTATACCCTCCTCTAGAAGGTGTCTCATTCCATGCTCTGTGAGTTTAGACTCTCCTTGGTATCCACCTTTATGTCCTCTTTGATCTCTACCTTTTCCTTTGCTCTTAGAGGCTTGGTCTTGTTTCCTCTTGCTTCTTTCATCAATATTTATAGCTAATTGGTAACATTGGTGTACTATCTTAGGACTTAGAAGAGTCATCTCCTCTTGGATGTTCCAGTTCAAGTTGTTAAGATACCTAGCCACCCTGAGACTTTCATATTTTGAAACATTAGACCTCATACAAAGTTTTTGGAACTCCTCAGTGTAAGTGTTCATATCTTAGTCTCTTTGTGTCAAGCTCTGTCTTTTCTTGTGCAACTAAATGTCATAATCATCTGGCATGTATGCTTCTCTCACTTTGCAACCATTCCCTTCCAAGTAGAGATAGGCTGCTTGCCTTCCTTTTCCCTCTCTATATAAGTGAACTTCCACCATGTCAAGGTAGAACCTCTTAATTTTGAATTTTCCACCTTCACCTTTTGTGCTTCAGTGACCCCATCACACTCAAAATGGTTTTCCATTCCCTCTATCCAATCGATGACTAGCTCAACTTCCATTTTCCCACTAAACAGTGGTATGCCTTCAAGTGATTTTCGACTCAAATCCTTCAATGCCTTCAAGAAAGTCTCTTCCTTCAAAATAGGGTTAGGTTCAGGGATCTTTTCTTCCACTACAACCTCTTCTTTCTTTGGTACCCTTCCTTTGAACTGCACATCATTCAATGCTTGATCAAGTTGGTCTATTATTTCCCTCAGTAGCCTATTGTCTTCCTCCTATCCTTTGACCATCTTGACCACTTTTTCATTTTTCACCATGATGGTGGAGCCACTAGACTCAATCTCAGACATGCAATAGTCAATCCCAAATCTTTTGCTGCTCAGATAACAATCTGATAGGGAGGTTGGATGAAACAATCACTATTTCATGCTCTAGGTCTTGCTTGGAAGACTCCTAGGGTGTGTTCACTCCATCACTTGAAACCTATAGGACCTCTCCTTATTAGGGTCCCCTGATTTCTCCTTGCCAACCCAACTATGAACTCAAATTCTTCCTCCCAAGTCAAAACTTGATGCAATCTTGCAACTCTAACCTTAGACCTTAATTCACCCTGAAGGCGACAATACTTTCAAACTTGAATTAAGCTTTGCAGAGGTGTGGATGCATTTATATTCATTGAAATCCATCCAATTTTGGTTCTTAAGGGTCCTCTTAGCTCCATTTGCAGGTCACTTTCACCAAACCCTCTTTTAAGCCTAAAAAGGCTACTAGCCCTAACAGCCCCAATTACGTCTCCTTCTCCGAGAAAACTAGTTATTACTCAAAACTTTCCAAAGAACACCTCAATCTTTCTTTGAGGTTCTTGGTTCATATGAACACCTCTCAAATATTTTTTAGGTCTTGGGTCTTTATCTTCCATACAAGGCCTCAACTTGAAAATGGGCATAAACTAGGGTTTTTAAGCCCTTTTCTGGCTGCTTCCAAACTCCTAAGTATTCCTCACACCAGATGGACTGATGGAGTTTCCTCTTGATTCCAGGTCTTGGAAAGACTCTAATCTACCTTCTCCAAAAGGTAATTCAACTAGAATCTATCACCCCTGCAAGATATGTGCTCTGCACTTAAGTCTTCCTAGTCAGGCACCTTCCTCACTCGCCTAGGGCAAGACTTTGCCAACAACTCCTATCTTTTCTAAAACCCTAAAACCTACCATATGTACATACATGGAGTCTAGTCACTGTTCCCAAGGGGCTGTATAGTTTGTATGGTGGGAAAGTGAACTAATACTCCATTTCCTCAAAAATGCCTAGTTTAGACCAGCAACAAGGTGAAAACAAACTATTTACAAACAGTGAATGAAATTGAATAAGGAAGACTAATCAATGGCACACAATGCTTGATAAATCACTACACTACATCCTACACAAAACACAATGCCATGGCTAATCCATTAAAAGCTCACTTCAAAGCAAAAAAAAAAAATCACTCAAACACACTGTTTTCTTCAACTCACAAACTTCAAAGTAGTACAAAAAAAAAACTTCCAACCCTTCTCCAGTGCCGAGGCATTACGTAAATAGGGTTCCTCAATCATTTATACTTCCTTGGGCTTTTATTGGCCGTATGAAGCTCTAATTGAGCATTATTTTCAAAATTGAAAAGCATTTCCTCAAAAACCCAAAACCTTATCTTGGACTAGATCCTAATGATGCCTCATCAATGGTTAACATGACCTTCATTAGAGGTCAACACCCAATCACAAATGGCGCTAAGGCACAACCAAAAATGAACATGGAAAGATGAAAAGTTGGCCTGAACAAATGCAAAAACATGTCCTTCAAAACAATCTAAGGCAATCTATGGGTGCTCCTGCATCAGTTATCAAGATGGAAAGGAAGATGGATGGATTGGGATAAATGGGATATGATAGGTATAATTGGTGCATAGGTTGGATGGAGGAGATGAAGGGGATGAAGTCTCCCCCAAGTGTGGAAGGAAACTATATGGGGAATTTACACATGATGCATGTTTGCTAGGTTTTCATCATCATACTTATGCAAGGAGCTTGTTTTCCAAGTTTTCACCATTGGAAAATTTATTTATTTTTTATTTACTTTTTTTTGACATTTTTGAATTTTACATTTTTGCATAGTATGTGGATTGAGATGGATAAGGATCTAGGGATGTGGATAACTGGATTTAGAAGACATGTGATAAAGGGGATAGATGGACTAAAGCATCAAGTTGCATACAAGGTAATGAAAGCCCATGTGAGAAATGACTATCGGATTTTGGTACAATGCTATTAGGATGGATGGAAAATGCAAGATAATAGACTAAAGGTATTTGATGGGGGAGATGTGTGGGATAACGGATAGTATGTTGGAGATTGTATGGTTGGCATGATGGAGTGTATGTGTGATGGGGGCATGTTTTCAAGACCAACATGGGCACATATTGTGGGGGGTGTGAAATGATAGGAGGATTAATGGACGGAGAATGTGGGGATAATGGAGGAGTTGGAGTAGTGAATTTCAAGACATAAGGACCAAAAATAGATCTAGGAGATGGATGATGATGATGTGTAGCTTTGTTATTAGCAACTTTGGATGTTGTTATGGATTTTTCAATTGAATTTAGTGCATTTTTTTCTTTCATATTCACATGGTTTTGATTTTTTCTTTGGCGGGCCTTTGTAGCCTCTCGGTTTTATTTGGATTTTGGATTTTATTTTTCTTTTATTTAAAATGTACTTTTAAGGGGACATGGGGAGCTTTAGATTCATGTGGATGTTCATATCTATGCATTTTTTCTTTTGCATCTAAAGTATTTCCAATAAAAATGGGATGGGTATGAGGAGATGGATTATGTGGAGAGGATATGAATGGAGTGATAGAGGTAGGATTTTGGGGATGATGTGTGGATAGGGGAAGTGTAGTTACGTGCCTTTACTAATCTTGATTAGGGAATATGAGAGTGTTATTTTTATGATGGAGGATATGGATAGGTGATTGATGGATATATGATCCTAAAATAGACTTAGTATATGGAGGATGTCTGATGGTGGATGGATGAACATAAAAACCCAAAATAGACATAGTTGATGAAGAATGACTGACAGTAGATGGAGGAACATAAGGACCCAAAATAGATACAGAGGATGAAGGAAGAATATGGATGGTTGTTTTGAGATGGTATGATGGAGAGGGGATGGTGACAAATGGTTTGGTGGAGTGATGAGTAGATTCTATTATTCATTTGGAAGGAGCTCGCTTAGGATGTACAAAGGTTGTATCAATATGTTTGCATTGTGAGTATTGATATATATATCCAAGACCTTGTGTATGCAGATTTTATTTGACATGGATGGGCTTTTAAATAACTTTCTCATGAAGGCCTAAACCTTTTCCTTGATAGTTCAGTGTCTTGAGCATTCAATCTATGGTTGGATTCTTATTAGTTTGGAAGCATGATGTGATTCCATTATTAGGTGGGGGATGATGGAAACTATATAAGTGTTGTTCTTTTTTGCAAGAAAAAAATGATGGATGAATGTAAGAGTACCAAGGGGTTTATAAAGTGGTTCTAGAATAGCTTAGTTAGGTGGAAATGAGAGATCATGTGATGGAGATGATGTGATGCTAGCATATTGATTGGGAGGATTGAGTGATAAGGGATCATGAGGGGGATTAGACGGTATGATAGGATCTTTATTTATAAGGGGATCATGGGATGGAGTGGATGAGCTAGTATAATCTTGAGATGGAGTGGATGGGATAGAAGGATCATGATTTTTTGAGGAGAGGGATCATGAGATGGAGTGGATGGGCGACTATGATCTTGAGATGGGGTGGATGAGATGGTAGGATCTTGATGTGGATGAGGGGATATGTTGGTATGCTTTGGATAAATATCTTGGCATGTTTCAACTTGTGCAGGTGGTCTAATTATAGAGGAGTATTGAACAGACTCCTCGGTTGGGCATGACAGAAGGATGGAGCTTTCATAATGTTCAACGGAGTGGATTGTATTTGGGTGTCTTCAATGGGTTGGGTGGCTCTCGGAGTAGAAGATGGGGATTCAATGGTTTCAATGGTTTTGATGTTTTCAATATTTTGGAGGGTGTTAGGAGTGGTAATAGTAATGATAGGTGTGCGATGGAGGAGGGACTCATCACCAGTGATTCTACATGGTGTAGTTGGGTGGAATGGCTCTATGACATAAAGATGTGGATTTTTGGATGTCTTCTTTTTCATGAGTCCCTGGATGACATATGGAATGAGGTACTTGGGTGTTTTAGGCTTAGATTGGGTTATGGGAATAGATGAAGGATTATTAATCGATGGCGTATAAGGATTACAAATTAGTGGATTTTGATTATATGCGTCCATGACATTGGATGGAGGATTAAGAGTAGATGGAGGAATATGATTGGTAAGGGGATCAAGATTAGATGGAGGATTAAGGTAGGGTGGATTGGAGGCAGTATTAGGATATGATGAAATGGAAGATGGAGTGGCGTAGAAAGATATGGATGGTGGATCTTAGGATAATAGAGTGCAGGGTTGGGATTATGGATTATGTTTGGAGAAAAATGAGATGATGGATTAGGATTAGATGGAGGAGAAAGGTATGAAAATTGGAGGAAGGATTAGGATATGGAGTGAAAGATGGAGTGACGTAAGAGAATATGGGTAGTGGATTAGGATAGGAGGACATGGATGGTGGATTAAGATAGGAGGAAATGGATGGTGGATTAGTATTGAAATATGTGGATGGAAGATAGATGTTTTATAAAGTGAATGGGGAATTAAGGTTAGAATATTGGGATAGTGGATTAATGTGGGAAGATTGGGATGTTGGATTAGGATCATGCCTTGGAGGATAATGAGATAGAGGATTTGTACTAGGGGTGAAGGTGATAGTGTTGTTATGTCAAGATGGAGGATGAGATATGGATAGAGAAGAACATGGAGACATGGGTATTGGATGAGAGGGATATGTGGGAAGTATATAAGAGGGAGATGTAGATGATGGATAAGATGGGGACATGGATGAGGGAGGTAATGGATATCCCTTGTCAAAGGTAGAATAAGAATTTCTAATGGATATGGATGAAGGAATGATGGGATAGCTTGGATGAGTGATTGGATTTTGGATGATGGCTTGGGAAAGCTTACTAGAAATGATAGCATCAAGGGAATCTATATGATACTCCTCTTAATTAACAAGACTTTCAGTGTCATTTTCAATATAATTGGGATCCGTCTTGACTACTATTTTGGTTGTGCGGGAGGAGGATAACGATTCATGATGATAGATTAGATGGATATGGATTGAAAAGATTGGAATACATGATTAGAAGAAAAGAAAAGATCATTGAAAGATAAATAAAAAAGATTAGAAGAACATGGAAATGGGGGTCTTAAGATTTGTTTTGATATCAGAATACCTTAGATGTGGATGGACTAAACCTAAAATTGGGATGTAGATTAAGCTCAGATTAGGATTCAATTTAATTTCATATTAGGATGATTGGATTAAAGCTCAGATTAGGATGATTATAGGATGTGACGGGATAGATACCTAGGTTCAAGGATATAGCTAAAATGATGAGGATAACTGTTGAATGAATGAAGGATAGGTTTAACTATCTCCTTTCTCAAGGGGGTGATGTTTAGATAGATTGATGAAGATTGATGAGATGAAAGTGATCATTTGGAGATGGATATGTAGAGGAAAATTTTTTTGACTGTAATTTTGACTTGAGGAAGATATAGGAAAATCATGACACGAAGGATTGACTCTAGATTTTGAATGGGAAGTAGATTTTCCTCTATGAATACAAAACTTTCCTCTCTAGATCATGGATTTTCCTATCTATGTATATCATAGAATTTCCCTTATAGGTATGAGGATCACCTATTGATAAAGATAGGATATCCTATGCAGACTGACTATACGAATAGGTATGTAGGATTGCCCAAGAAAGAAGAGGAATTCTCTATCAGGGAAGGACTCAGTATGGATGAAAGATGACGAGATTTCCTATAAGAGACAAAATAACCTATCTATGGATATGTATGGATAGGGATGGTACAAACTCAAAGTGGGATCACCCGTATAGACAACAATTTCACTTATTCTATGAGATGTATCGATGAGGATGGAGTGAATTGAACATGGAATCACATATGAAGATGATAGGATTTCCTATTTAGGGAACAAGTGGATGTGGGGTCACCTATCTAAGAGACCCACTAGCATGTTCACCCCTAACAAAAGAGAATTATCCTATCAAAATGATGAGACTGGACTTTGAAGTAGATTCACCCTTGTGAGCAAAAGATTTCCTATCCACAAGGAAAGTTTTCCCCTATTAGACGAAAACTCACCATTGAGCGTAGGGACAGATAATGGAAAAGGACTAAAAAACATGACAATCAAAAAGCACTAGGCTAGGAGTGACTCAAAATGATGACAAGCACCGGTATATCATAGGAAGACACTCTAGAAAACATAAGACAAAATTTAGTAGTAAAGGTTTGCTAACTCAATGTAGGCCCACTACCTTGAGGGGACAACCCAAGGTTAATACTCTACTATACTGGAGTGGTTCTCTAGATCACCCTTTCTTGTGAAGGTGGATAGCTAGAGATCCAATGGCATAGGGTCGTCAACAAATGCAATGAGCTCACCTTCTCTCTCTCCTTGGGAACTATCGTAGTTCACCATGAGGCTTTCTACCTAAACCTAAGGGAGTACGTGTAAAATAGTAAAATGGATCATTGAAATTTTCATGGTCTTTTAGGTCTTTCTCTTATGATGTTTGACTTATTTTTCTTTGATTTAATGTGGAAATGTAACTTAAGCATTCACATTAGGTTCTTAAATTCAAATTATGATGTCTTGTGAAGGCGTTGTGAAGTGTTGTAACACATTTCTACACTTCTCTAGACTCTTCTCATTATAATTCATCTAAAAATCACCTTTTTATCCCTTATCAAGTCCTATTTTAAAGTGTTGTAAAGTCTTGTAACTAGATTTCATGCTTTATCAGGCTTGTTCTCACTATTTATACCTTTCTTATGCTTTATTTGGCCCCTTTACACACTCATAAGACTTAATTAAGTGTATTTTTTAATGTAAAACCAAGAAACAACATTAAATGCAAATTAATTCCTAACACCAACTTACAAGAATAGAGTGGGACCCATTCTCCATGGGTGGTGAATGAGTCCCTCTTGGCTCCAAATTCAAAATAATTCAAAAATATTGCAAGTTTTTATTCTAAAAGACCTTATGACAACCTGTGATGATGTATTATAAGGTAATTATGGCCTAAGTGTGTATAAATAAGTATTTTTCTATCCATTTTACTCCTAATACATTCAAGCATTCATCCTTGCATTCAATTTCATTCATCCACATAAGCATCATAGCATCATTTGATCAAGCAATCATCAAGCATCTTTGAGCAGTCATTGACATATTTTTAGACTTCTTAAAAAAGGTTTTGGTTAGTTTAGGACACTTGCATGTTGTTTATTCATCATTCCTTACTCATTTCATTTAATTTATTTTTAAGGGTTTGATTACCAAAGTGGGATTTGACCAAGGAAAATACCTATACTCTAACCCTTAACCATTTTTTCCCTTTTGCATGTGTGTTTATAAACTTTATTTGTGTATTTTTCAAGAAAATAGGTGTTGGAAAGTGGTCAACAAGTCATCAATGTTTTTCAAGTCAACTAGACCCTAATTCAAGCTTAGAGACAACCTAGTCTTTTTTCTACAGATTTGACTTCGTCAACCCGACAAGAAAACAATTGCAGATATGGAGCTAATTTGGAGCTACAGAATTCACTCTTAAATTTGTAAATTTTTTGAGGAGAACTGGTTTTCCATCAGTGGCGAATAAGTCCCACCTAAAGGTTGAAAATTTTTGTTTTGTCATAATCGAGTTCCCAACAGTCAGAAAGCAGTGTTACGTCTTTTTACTAGTAGGAGGACTGATTCATCATCAGTGGTGAGTGAGTCCCACTGGTGATCAATAATTATTTCTACTAGTTTTTAGAACTTTCCAATATCATCATTCAACTTCTATGTGCACTTTGTTAAACCTAATTCAATTATGTTTGTATTAGTTTATATTTTAAGTTCATTTTGTGCATATCACATTGTGTTTTCAAAATTTTCATATTTCATTAGTTTTGGATTCATAATCAGTCAATTTCATCACTTAACTACATTTGGATCATTGATTTAGTCTCAATTCCATCTTTCATTTCTTAGTTTGAGTGAACCACCACAATTTTTCGGTTCTATCTCTTTCCTTTTAGGTGAAAAACTCTAAGAGGGCAAGAGAAGCAAATAGAACACCACAAAAATTGATGGTTCATTTTGGTAAACCTGCATTTTAAACATTTCTCTTTCTGATTTTAATTGCATCTTGCATCCTAGGTTTCCTTTGCATCAACATTCAATTAGCTTTTGCATTGTTTTTACATCCTAGGGTTTCTCAAATTGCATTAGTGAAAGAATCATATACATTTAATTTTTGCATATCAAATCATTGAAAAACTAAAAATCTACATTTGCATCTTCATTTTCCATATGAAAAGAATTAAAATCATTTTAATTTTTCTATAAAAACATAAAAAAAATCTCATACCTGGACTCATTCACCACCCTGGCTGAATTAGTTGGGAATGTACAAGATCATGATGGGCCAAAAAGTGGCGATATGATCACTATGTGTAGGGTATGTGGTTGACGACTCTTTTTCTCCCCAAAATTGATGAAACAAAAATGGTTTTTAAAGGAAATTCTTAGCTTTCTACCAATATAAATTATGGTTTACTTTGAATTTAATAAATAATTATTATTCATTTTCTATTTGAGTTATAACTAAATTCCTAATTGATAGGCTGATTGAAAAACATCTATAGCTTTCAAATAGAAGAATTTTTTTTGAATCTGAAACATGTGTCACATTCTATGCTTCACATTCTATAGGATTAAAAAACATATTGTATTTAATGAATTTATGACCATGTTAATGTGGTTAGACATACGAGTTTTTATATTTTTAAAAAATTGTAATAAAAAATTCATAATTAATTATTTACTTGGAAAAAAATACAAAAAAATATGCATCACATAGGGACATGAGTCCTCTATTTATATCTAAAATCTTATAAAAAAATATTATCATATTATTGTGGTTAGGATGGTCAGACAGGCACCTACTTCTTATTTTATCCTTAAAATTTAAGTACTATTGCATTGAAATTTTAAATTTTCACCAAATAGATTTTTTTAAAAAAGAATAAACCTAGTAGTTTAGAAACTACATTCAATTTTCTATATATTCTATTCCTACATGTTTTTGAAATAATATAGATAACTTATGGGTATCTGTAGGATCATGATGGGCCAAAAAGTGGCAAAATGATGGGTATGTGGCTGACAACTATTTTTTATCCAAAATTGATGAAACGAAAAGGGTTTTTAAAGGAGATTCTCAGCTTTCAACCGATATAAATTATGCTTTACTTTGAATTTAATAAGTAATTATTATTCATTTTCTATTCAAATTACAACTAAAGTCTTGATTGATAGGCTTGATTGAAGAACATCTATAGCTTTCAAACGGTATCATTTTTTGAATCCAAAACATGTGTCACATTCTATGCTTTGCATACTATAGGATTAAAAAAAAAAATTGAATTTCATGAATTTTTGACCAAGCTAAGGTGGTCAAGACATACAAGTTTTTATATTTTTAAAAATTTGTAATTAAAAAATCATAGTTAATTATTTATTTGGAAAAAAATTACAAAAAAATATGCATCACATTGGGGTATGAGTCCTCTACTTATATCTAAAATATTATAAAAAAATATTATCATTTTATTGTGGTTAGGGTGGTGAGATAGACACCTACTTTTTTTTTTCCCTAAAATTTAAGTACCACTGCATTGAAACTTCAAATTTTCACTAAATAGATTTTTAAAAAAAAACCTAGTGGTTTAGAAACTACACTCAATTTTCTACAAATTATATTCTTACATATTTTTGAAATAATATAGATAAATTATTCAAATTTTTATGTCAAGATGCCTAACTCTATGTTTTCTGAATTTTTTGCCACTTAAGGGCCTGTTTTTTCCATCATGGTCCTGCACATACCCTTATTCAAATTTTTATGCCAAGTTTCCTAACTCTATTTTTTCTGAATTTTTCTCCACTTAAGAGCATGTCTTTTCCATGATGATCTTGCACATACCTAGTCTAGCTGCATTTTTTGAATTAAATTTATGCAATTTTCACATTGTTTCCTACATTTTTGTTTCTTGTTACTCCCTTCTTGTTTGAGTTTGCATAATTTCTATCATTAGCATTTTCTTATTTGTGGTTTTCATTTGCATTCACCCCATCTTTTGTGGTACATGTATGAGTGTTTGGTGCCCTATTGATAATTCTTTAGTGAGACAAAGTTCTAGACTCATGGCTTCCCATGATAGCACTTTCCTTGTGGACCCTGGGATCTCAAGATCTCCTACTCCTTGTATGGAAAACGGTCCATTAGGCATGGATACTACCACTAGTATACCTTTACCTTCACATACAATGCATGTTGACACACAAACTGATCAAATTCTATAAGATAAATTCATTATTATTCATGGGGAGTTTGCACATTTACAACAAGATTTATCCCTTGCAAAAATTTCCACCACTGCTATACCTACCATAGAAAATATTCATCGCTTGATTGAAAGTGATGATGGCTTACAAGTTATGAAAATAATTGTTGAGATATGCAATAAACACATTCCTTCCTCTTCCCAACCAACAAACATTATTGTGAGCCAAGGAGGATCTCACATTCCTCCTCCTTCAACCATCACATCCATACCCACCTATACCACTCCTCAAGTTACAACAACCATGCAATAGGTTAGTCATGTGACTCCTTTCACTCTTCCAACTAGCATTCCTAGTTCATTTGTGGCATTGAATGTTCCATATTCTACCTTTGCCCCACTTAGTGTACCCTTAACTTCTCCTAACATTACATACACTCCATCACCATTCTCTCTTCCACCTCATACCACTTACACTGAACCCCTCATTACACAACTCTTTAACACTGCTTCCTCTATGCAACAATAAATAACCAGCATAAGACAAATTCAAAATTCTCCACCCACATATCATGTTTGTAGTAACCCATTATCTCTAGAGATCTTAAGAACATAGATGCCACAAGGAATTGAGATGCCTAGGTTTGAAAAGTACAAAGGTAAAGGAGACCCTCCTAATCATGTTAATGCCTATAAAACATTATGCAATGATTTTGTCCTGGATGATAAATTATTAGCCAAAATTTTTCCTAGGACCTTAAAGGACACTACATTGGAGTAGTTCTCAAACTTACCCAATCATTCAATCTAATCATTTAATGAACTTTTTTATTCCTTTATAAGTCATTTCCAAGTCCATATGACTCCCAAAAAGACAATGGTTGATTTAATGACATGTAAAAAAAATGTAGATGAAAAAGTAACTGATTTCATTTCATGTTATCAGTTCTTGTATGCTCAAGTAGATGTCAAGATTCTTGATTCACATCTTCAAAAGATGTTTATCAAAAGCTTGCACACTCACCTTCAGGATAAGTTGACTATGATGAAATTTCCTTCATTCATGCAATTATGCATGACCCTTTGTGATTATCACGACTCAGTTACTAGTCATGATTAAAAGTCCACTTCTAACTGAGCTAAAAAGTATGAACAAAGAAACCTATTCAAAATCAAGTGGCAACTGTTAAAGTTGTGGTGTCCTTTACCTATGGGGGCCCAAAGAGACAATTTACCCCCTTACCCGATACTCTCCATACAACAATGAATCAACTGCTACAACAACAAATGATCATTTTTCCTACCATTAAACCAATTAATACTACCAAGTATTTACCACCAACCTTTAAATCAAATGCATATTGTCATTTTCATCACCAAAATGGACATGACACTGAACAATGCAAGTTTCTCAAACACTTTGTTCAATTATTCATTGGTTTTGGTCGATTGTCCATTGCAGGTGTCAATGATCAAGGAAATAAGTCTGTTGCACCCCCCAATTAGAATTTACAAATTTTCACCAACCGCATGCCTAAACACAATGCTTCATTTTTCAAAACTAGCGAACCTTCAAACACTCATGTGATGAACATTGATACAAATAATCAACAACATGCTATTACTCCAAATGTTACCCAAGCTAATCCTATGGATGAACTCATAGGCACGATACATGTTATCCCTCATAAGGGCCCAACAAAAAAATCTCTTGATATTACCTTTTCTTCTCATGATATACTTATAAATCTTCCTAATGGTCCTCTTTACATAGTTGGTCACATCTATGATAATCCCACCAATGGGATCTTACTAGATCCTGCCTGTGACAAGAATGTGATTATAGAAGAATTTCTAGCATTACATGATCTCTATCAAGATGATTATGATAAACCAATCGCATGGATTAAAACACAAATTGGTTTTGCATTCCCTACGATTGGATCGATCGTACTCCCATTACAGATAGGACAAAAAAATTTGGATGTAACAATTTCTATTATTCCCCAATTAGATTAGTTTTGTTTGGGGCTAGGTCATCCTTGGCTTCACTTGATGAAAGTTGTCCCTTCAGTTGTTCACAAATGTTTGAAGTTTCTGCATGAGAATGAGATATTTACCATACACCATAGTGGTTTTAATCCATTGTCTTCTAAAGGTAATTTTTCCTTAGAATCCTTTTTCCTTGAACCTATTGAACCCATTGCCCCTCGAAAAGACATCTTTTTCATTGCTTGTCAAAAGTTCAAAGCCAAATGAATAGTCACATTGTCTCTTCGCCACATGTCACTATCCACTTCCACTATCCCTAACATAGATGAGACAATGCTTCAGCCTGATTATAAACCTAAACAAACAATGCAACCTCAGAAACAACCAAAGGGTATGTGCAAGATCATGATGGGCCATAAAGTGGCGATATGATGGGTATGTGACAAGGTATGTGGCTGACAACTTTTTTCTTACCCAAAATTGATGAAATGAAAAGGGTTTTTAAAGGACATTCTCACTTTCCATCAATATAAATTATGCTTTACTTTGAATTTAAGAAATAATTATTATTCATTTTCTATTTGAATTATGACTAAAGTCTAGATTGATAGGCTAATTGAAAAACATCTAAAGCTTTCAAATGGTGTCACATTTTTTGAATCCAAAACATGTGACACATTTTATGCTTTGCATACTATAAGATTAAAAAAAATGAATTTCATGAAGTTTCCACCAAGTTAAGGTGGTTAGACATACAAGTTTTTTTATTTTTTAAAAGTTGTAAGAAAAAATTCATAATTAATTATTTACTTGGAACAATTACAAAAAAATATGCATCACATCGAGACATTGTCCTCTACTTATATCTAGAATCTTATAAAAAAAAATATCATTTTATTGTGGTTAGGGTGGTCAGACGAACACCTACTTAGTTTTTCCCTGAAATTAAGTACTACTGCATTGAAATTTCAGATTTTCACCAAATAGATTTTTAAAAAAAACCTAGTAGTTTAGAAACTACATTCCATTTTCTATAGATTCTATTGTTACATATTTTTGAAATAATATATATAACTTATTCAAATTTTTATGTCAAGTTTCCTAACTCTGATTTTTTTTAAGTTTTCTCCACGTAAGGGCCTATTTTTCCCATGATGATCCTGCACATACCCCAAACATAAACACTTCCCCTTTACCATATAAATGCCCAAGAGATAATGAAACCAACCCTATCATGCCTCCTCACATTAAACAAGTTTATAAATCCAAAGAGAAAGCGATTGAACCATCTCCTTCAGTTCCTTCCATTCCTCCTCTAGACCAAAAGGAGCCTATGGTGGATCAACCCACTCTTACACCTCAACAACTTCAACATATAATTAAACACAACTACGGTGCTAGGGAGGATAGGCATCATTGTTGTCTCCTTTCTCACGAGTTACAAATAGAAGCAAATAAGGAAAACCAACTTCCACCATTGACAGAAGCAATACATGATCACCCTCCTCCTCTTGACCCACCACAAGATAATATGATACAAAAATAGTGACAAAATAATCTGATACAACAAATACAACTATTGATACATCCTTCCTTGGAAATTACCCTTCATCCTCCTCTTGTGATTAATCTGGATGATGATGATGATGACGAGATCTCTAAAATAGAACATGGCACTTCAATTTTTTGGCTCTTGCAATTCTCCCTTTGGAAAATCAACCACCCTCGCAATACACTAAACCTCATTGGGAAGTGGATGACTTGTTAGATGGATGACTTGCATTCACCTTGCTAGCCTTTTCCACCTTTTTTCCTTTTATTTGGTGTGATTGTATGTGCATATTGTGTTCCCTTGTATTGCGTGTTTGACGTTCTCTCTCCCTTTCTGCACTTCCTCTATTTGTACCTCTATTCTTCTATATGTCATCCTTTTTTACATTTTTCACTTTTTTTTTGTGTTTTATTTTTGGGGATGATACAAAGTATTGAGGCACCCTCTGTCTCTTCCATGTTGACCTAATCAGTCACTTTTTCTTTTTATTTTCTTGTGTCTTTCCTTTTGGGGATGATGCAAGCCATTGAGACCGAAATTTATCCTTCATATTGACCCAAAATATTTTCCTTTTACTTTTCTATTCGCTTGTGTTTTCCTTTTTGGGATGATGCAAAGTGTTGAGATCACAATGTCTCTTTGATGTTGACCCAAAATAAACTTTATTTTTCCTTTATTTTCTCTCTCTTTGTGTCAATCTTCTAGTTCTATGTATTTGGGGAATAATGACAGTTATGAGATATTTAATAAAAACATTGCAACAAATAACATACTAACCCAAAATCCATAGATCCTTTATGTGTTCGGTGTGTTCCTTTCTAGGGGGCAACCCCCTTTTTATTTTATTTTCTTTTTCATTTACATGAAGCAGGCTTACTCGAAAACATATGACTTGGCATAGGGGCTTTGCAAGTTGGCTCTTATGTCTTGTTTCCTTTTTTTCATTTTTCCCTTGGTTAATTTAAAGTAATTTCTCACAAAATAGTGTGTAGCAATTGCTTTAAAGTGGGGGGCATACATTGGAATTATTCATTTGCATTCTTGGTTTTTAGAGTAGCCTTGTCACTTTATATGATGTGTTTCTAGATTTGTGGATGACATTGGGTATGATGTCCTCCATAAGTGTGATCTATCTTAGCATATTACATTCCTCTTAGCAGCCTGATGTGACATACATTATCCCCTAAGTTGTGAATATTCTATTATTTGATTGGTCCTCTCTTGGAGACATTAGACAGAATGGTCCCTAAGTGCTAGACCTCACATGAACTTAACAAGACTCATTTGAACTTTATTTTACATTTTTACATTTTACATCTTTCCCACCTTGCATAACACAAATTGCATGCTTGTGGTACCATCCTTCTTGTTCATGAGTTCTATGTATGGGTGAAATCACAATATTGTGTCTCACTTTTGGGATGTGCTGATTTTTTCCTAAAATCATTTTTTTTAGAAAAACTAATGATTTAAGTCTTGATAGGCTCCATATAAAGGGTTTTAATTAAATAGGGATATATAAGACCCCCTTAGATCAAACCCCCTTGGATAGAACACCTATAGTATTAAATCATACCTATAAGGGAGTATCTTTCACACCTATCAAAATGCTAGAAAAAACCCATTTTTTCTTTACCTTTTGAGGGATTAAATAAGAACATTTAAAAATTATACTTTTCAAGATTGTAACCCTTGAAATGAGCTTTCCAACAAGTATAGGTTTGATATATTTTAATTTTGCAATGTATTTAATTTTTAATTTTTACTAAACTTAGGTTTTCCTCTGAACATCAAGCTCTTTGTTGTGTAGAGGTCAAAAAATAGTAAACCATTGTAAAAAAATTCAAAAAATACCCATTCCCTAGGTATTTATGTCCTTGTTTCAGCCAAAAAAGAAAAAATGTATTTTGATATATACCAAAAAAATTATGTTGTACAACAGACACATATGTCCAAATTATAGTTACAGTGACTTTAAAAATTAATTTAAAAATAAATATAAAACAAAAAATTATGAAAAGATATCCTTTCCCTAGATTTTGATGTTGAGAATCTACATTTCAAAACTTAAAATTTAATACTTTATGGAAAAAAAATTATGTTGTATGACACAAATGATACTTTCTCCAAATGTTGTTTTCCATTTAAAACAAGTTATTAAAGGATATGTTGAAAGTTTCATGATTTATTTTGGAAATTTTGAAAAAAAAAATATTTAGAATCTACACACAAATTTCCACAAATCACTAGTTCACATCATCTTCAAATTCTTCATGGTTTAGCTACCATAGGTCTTGGAAGATGAAGATTCAGTTAAAAATATTGTTGTAAATGTCTATCTTGGGAAAAAAGTGAAACACAATATTGTGATTTCACCCGCATACAAAGCTTTGCTTGTCCCATGAAGCACAAACCAAAAATTTTCCTTTGTGGCACCTTATTAAATTTATCAGGAGGTATAACTCTAGTATGGTTGAGCAAGAATCCCATTCCACAACATGAATTTCCCCATAGCTACCTATGTGTTTATGAGTACATGCCACCTGAGCTTATGTTTCTCACCTTTTGGGCCTTCTCACTCGGTGGACTTCCATGAGTTCTTTCGCCCCAGAGTGAGTATGGATTTTTTTTTGGACAAACAACCTAGATTTAATTCATAACTAGTTGAACAAATGGTTGTAGCTTGATATGAATTTTTATTTTCCCCTTCTCTCTCTCATTCTTTTTCACACTTGTGTTCATTTGTTCTAGATTTCCATGTGATCTTCATCTTGGGGGCTTGATCATCCCTCTTGATCGTTGTCATTCTATCTTGCTAGAATAAGCTCATTTGCATCCTTCTCGATATGCATGGCTACTTTAGTGTGAGTTTGAAGCAAGTTCATCATCTCACTAAAGTGTGGGCTAAATGTAGCATAGAAAAATGGATCATTGACATTTTCATGGTCTTTTAGGTCTTTCTCTCATGATGTTAAATTATTTTTCTTTGATTTAATGCTGCAATGTAACTTAAGCATTCCCATTAGGTCCTAGAATTCAAATCATCATGTCTTGTGAAGGTGTTTTTAAGTGTTGTAACACATTTCTAGACCTCTCTAGACTCTTCTATGCTACATTTAAAGTGTTGTAAAGTCTTGTAACAAGATTTCATGCTTTTCTAGGCTTTTTATCACTACTTACACCTTTCTTATGCTTTATTTGGCCCCTTTATGTGCTCATAAGACTTAATTAAGAGTATTTTTGAATATAAACCTGACAAACAACATCAAATACAACTTAATATCCAACACCCACTTACAAGCCTAGAGTGGAACCCATTCGCCATGGGTGGCGAATGAGTCCCTCTTGGCTCCAAATTCAAAATATTGCAAAATTTCTTTTGGGTTTTTATTCAAAAATACCTTATCTTGGCTTGTGATGATGTATTACTAGGTAATTAGGGCATACATGTGTATAAATAAGTGTTTTTCTATCCATTTTACTCCTAATTAATTCAAGCATTCATCCTTGCATTCAATTTCATTCATCCACTTAAGCATCATAGCATCATTTGATCAAGCAATCATCAAGGATATGTGCAAGATCATGATGGGCCAAAAAGTGGCAATATGATGGGTATGTGGCTGATGACTTTTTTTCACCCAAAATTGATGAAACAAAAAAGGGTTTTTAAAGGAGATTCTTATATTTCCACCAATATAAATTATTCTTTACTTTGAATTTAATAAGTAATTATTATTCATTTTCTATTCAAATTATGACAAAATTCCTGATTGATAGACTGATTGAAAAATATCTATAGATATTAAACGATATCACATTTTTTGAATCCAAAACATGCATCAAATTCTATGATTCACATACTATAGGATTAAAAAAAAATTGAATTTCATGAATTTTTGACAAAGTTATGGTGGTCAGACATACAAGTTTTTTATATTTTTTAAAAGTTGTAATATAAAAATCATAATTAATTATTTACTTGGAAAAAAATTATAAAAAAATATGCATCACATTGGGACATGAGTCCTATACCTATATCTAAAACATTATAAAAAAATATTATCATTTTTTGGTGGTTAGGGTGGTCAGACAGACACCTACTTATTTTCTCCCTGAAATTTAAGTACTACTGCATTGAAATTTCAAATTTTCACTTTTTATTTTTTAAACAAACCTAGTAGTTTAGAAACTACATTCAATTTGCTACAGATTATATTCTTACATATTTTTGAAATAATATGGATAACTTATTCAAATTTTTACGTCAAATTGCCTAACTCTGATTTTTCTATTTTTTTTGCCACTTAAGGGCCTATTTTTTCTATGATGATCCTGCACATACCCTCAAGCATCTTGGAGCAGCCATTGACATATTTTTAGATTTCTTCAACAAGGTTCTGGTTAGTTTAGGACTCTTGCAATTTTTTTATTCATAATTCCTTATTTCATTACATTTCTTTATTAAGGGTTTGATTACTAAAGTGGGATTTGACAAAGGAAAATCCCTATACTCTAGCCCTTAACCATTTTTCCCCTCTTGCATGTGTGTTTGCATAAATTATATGCAGATTTGTGAAGAAAATAGGTGTTGGAAAGTGGTCAATAGGTCATCAAAATGTTTCAAGTCAACTAAACCCTAATTCAAACTTGGAGACTACCTATAATTTGTTTTCTACAAGTTTGACTCTGTCAATTTGACAAGAAGACAATTACAGATCTAGAGCTATAGAATTGACTCTTGAATTTGAAGACTTTTGGGGGAGGAATGATTCTCCATAAGTGGTGAATGAGTCCCACCTAAAGGATGAAATTTTTTATTTTTTCAGAATCTAGTTCTTGATAGTCGAAAAGCAATGTCAGTTCCTTTTACCAGTAGAAGGATTGATTCGCCATCACTGGTGAATGGCTCCCACTAGTGATCAACAGTGATTTTCGCTAGTTTTCAGAACCTTCCAAGATCATCATTCAACTTCCAGGTGCACCCTGTTAAACCTTATTCAATTTTGTTTGCATTACTTGATGTTTTTAGTTCATTCTCTACATATCACATTATGTTTTCCAACATTTCATATTCCATTAGTTTTTCATTCATATTTAGTCAATTTCATCACTTAGTTACATTTAGATCATTGCATTTAGTCTCAATTCCATCTTACATTCCTTAGTTTGAGTGAACCACCACAATTTTTTGGTTTTATCTCTCTCCTTTTAGGTGAAAAACCCTAAGAGTGCAAGAGAAGCACATAGAACACCACAAAATTTATGGTTCAATATTTGATGATTAACTTTAGGTTACAATCTACATCCCCTACACTACACCAATTCACGGTTGAACATGAGTCTCTATCTAGGCTATATAGGCTATCTCATGAGTCCTCGATACACCAGGACGATGCATGAGGAACAATTGTGAACACCAACCTAGCACAAGCATGGATCATGAGCCCCAACGAGATACTGGAAACTCGGACCAACCTTGCACATCTTATCTAGGTATCACCCTAGCTTCGATGCTTCACTACACACAATACGACTGAATTAGGATACAACTTTGGCTTTCCCAGCTTTATATTCTCGGTTGGTAACACATGTTCAAGATCATCCCCCAAGTGATGAAATCCCAGGAGGTTCTGACTAAAGGGAAGGAAATACTAAATGTTTATGCTAGTCTCCAAGCTTGCACATAGTGTAAGGCGAGAGCGTATGCATACTAGTACTCCCAAGGTGGACTCAACTAGACTGGAACGAGTTGTGATTTCTAGTCACTCAAGATCACCGTACGGTGCAATGGTAGAGCAGACATCAACAATATGCTCCCAAATAGAACAAACAATTTTATTCAACCTTTAATTAACTCTATGTGTGCCTAGCTAGTATTAAAAACACAACAAACATAGCTAACTAAGGGATTTGACCACTTGTCCTACAACACATGTGTTAGTAGTTTTGACCTTCAATCTTGGGTGTACAATTTGCTAGAAAAATTTTAGTATAATATCACAATCACAATCAAACAAGTTAGCTAATTAGTACCCAAATCCGAAATCAAATGGAATCTCAAACCAAGAAATGTAATGTTCTAGGTTAACTCAAATTCTCCTATATGTGAATCAAATTTTCCTTTCTCCTAGATGAAAGATCACCCTTTCTAGAAATAGGTGATATCTTAATCACATGTTGAGTAGAGGGGTGGGAATGTATTCGCCTCTACGGTCAAAGTGGGATCACAACTTTCTTCAACAAATCCACCCGTTCAAGTCACCCGAGCGCATGCATCTTTGAAAGATCTAGTTTGGGTTATGAGTAGCAAGTTCACCTTTCTAAGGGAAAGGAATATATGTGTTCACCTATGTTTAATGGAAGTCTTCCCCTACATTAGATGGATTCACCCATCGAGGATGGATTCGCCCCTGTGCATGAAACCCGAACTTGTAAAACTTCAAACAAGAAACATTAAAGTAGACCTATGATGTGGGTCCCACCAGGCATGCCAAAAAATTTGCAATGTTTTTACCCCATCTAGAATGGAAGAAATAAAGTCAAGCAAGAAGATAAAAACAAAACAAAACACTCAAATTATGGCTTAAAGTTCAAACTCAAACTTGTAAATAAAATACCAAAATATTACCTTGCTTGAGCTTCATGAGTTTGTTTTCCATTTTTGATGGCTTGATATGTGTGCTCCTAGATCAATTTTGGTAGCATAATAGTTTTATTTTGCTTGATTTGGATGCAAGGGTAGTGGATTTGGCTATGGAGGCTAGATGTATCCTTCAGAGGTTTTACATGATGAATGTAGTTGAATGTGGTGGCATATGGTAGAGAATGTGAAAATGGCTAAGTTTTAGTCATTTAGCCAAGGGAGATAGGAATGGATGGTAGAGATTGAGAGGAAGCAAATCAAGGGTTGAGATCTGGAGTTAACCAAAGGAATTAAAAATTCCTTTTTAATGTGCATGGAAAGGATAAAATGAGTTAAAAAATTCTTTAGGGACATGGGGAGAATAAAAAGGAATTAAAAATTCCTCTAAGTACCTTGGGAAACTAAAATGGAATTTAAAATTCCATTTTGGGATGTGGGTAGATTATAATGGAATTAAATATTCCATTGGGGGTTGACCATGGATTAGATTACCTGCTAATTAATGGATGATTAGAGGAGGGTTAGGTGACTAAGACATATTAGGATCCCAGTTGCTTATTATGGAGGATGTGACACATTCCTAATCAATGATTAGGAATGTGTACATCCTTAATTAAGTAGGGTAGAATAAGATTCAGAGTAGATTATGGAGGATGGGGCATGAGGGTATTAAATAAATAGATTATTTATTTAATTTTTGGAGGAAAGGGATAAGTGATGGGAGTAAATAATTAAAGTTATTTGTTTACTTTAGGCTAATATTTGAAGATGATATAAGAAATGGGATAAGTCAAAGGGTGATAATGAATATTAATTAAATAATAGGGTATTATTTAATTAATATAGAGAACATGAAATTGATTAAATTGGGGGTAAATTAACCAAACAAAAGTGGTCAATTTTTTAGTTTCTACAATAACAATCAAAACATAGGTTTTTAGAGGGTCAAATGTTGTGTAACTATTGCAAAAAGTGCTTTGCAGACCTCACTAATGACTCATTCACCCCATGGTGAATGGGTCTTTGCTAAGGATCTAGAAAATCTATTTTTGCATTCTATTGCTCTATTTTGCACTTGTCGATTCTCATCAAGCACTATTGCCAAATCAAAAATAAATCATGTAGCTTAGTTTCCATGATTTTGCAAGAAATATGAAAATTTTGACAAGTTTGTAACTTTCTTCAAATTTTCTTTCCAAAATATCTTCAACCTAAAACTTGCAATCACACGTTAAAGGAGAAAAAAATGTTTTTTTTTTATGGAATATGGGTTTTCCTTGTTCAAACCTGTTTTGGTAATTAAACCTTGAAATTATGAAATATAAATGCATGAAGGGATGATGAATGAAAAAAGAAATGTCACAACTCACCAATCCTCAATTGAACCATCGATAGATATGTAAAATAACATGAAGTGGCCTCAATGAATATAGATCTTGATCATAAAACTTGATGTGAAGTAATTCCTTTTATATGCTTGAATTGATCCTGTACAATACATGAACATAAGAGCTTAGACAAAATGCATGTTGTGATAACCCTTTGACATGATGAAATGAATCTTGATTGCTGCAATAATCTTCTATAAATCATCCTTTGAATGCCTTGAAATTTCTCTTAAATTTATCTTGATCTCATAACCTACTATTAGGACTTGCTCATAAAGTTTTTTAGTGAAACATAGTGAAATTATCTCTTATTTATATATCTTAAGATTTGTAGCATAGAAAAATGAATCTTTAGACATTTTTATGTTCATTTGGGTTCTTCTTGTGGATGATGGCTTATTTTTGCCTTGATTTAGTGTTGTAATGTGGTTAATACATTCACTTTAGGTCCTAGGCCCTTGTGAATTATTAAGGATTTTAATGGTACCTTGCAAAAGTGTTGTGAGGTGTTGTAACACACTTTGACACATTTCTATGGTCTTATTAATTTATTTCACCTAAATAACCTCTTTTTATCATTTACCAAGCCTTATTTTCAAGTTTTCTAAAGTTTTGTAACAAATTTTCACACTTTTCTAGGCTTGTCATTAATAATTGGGCTTTCTTATGCTTTAATTGGGCCCATTTTGAATCTACGGGCCTTATAGGTATTTTTGAGAATAAACCTGATAAACATCATTTAAAACATTTAAATCCTGAAACCCACCTCAAATGCCTAAGGTGGGACCCATTCACCATTTTGGGTGAATGAGTCCCCTTAGATGGGACCGATTCGCCCAAAGTGGCGAATGAGTCCCCTTTGTCTCAAAATTCAAAGTCAATTCAAAATTCTGGTGGTTTTTTATTGTCTAAGATCTAAGGTTGGCCAGTGATGTATTTTGGGGAATTATTGTATAATTAATTTTAAATATAATGTTTTCTACTCATTTCACCCCCAATCAATCAATCAATCTATCAATCATTCTAAGAATTTCAAGCATTTTCAAGTCTACATCCATTAGAGCCATTACTTGCATGTTTGCAACATTCTACTTCAAGGGTTTCGTGAGTTGTAGCATTTCCTTTTGTTCATTCATCATTCTCATTCCATTTTTCATTTAATTTCAAGGGTTTAATTACCAACATAGGGTTTGACCAAGGAAAACCCCTATTTACTAACCCCACAACAATTTTTCCTTCTCTTTCTATATGATTTGCATGTTTAGGTTACAGATTTGTTAAAGAGAGAGATTAGAAAAGTTTCCATCAAGTTATCAAAGTCCTAAGAGAAGCTTGGAGAACACCTATAGGTTGAATTTGATAGTTTCAGACCTAGATTTGAATCAAGAGTAGAAGAGCAGACCAAGAGCTATAGATTCCACTTTTGAATTTCAAAAAATCCAAAAGTGGATTGATTTTCCATTAGTGGCAAATGAGTCCCACTGTAGGATTTTGAGAGATATTTTTGTAGATTTGAGTACCCATTTGTCTAAAACATGTTATGGCATTATTCACCCGAAGCAGGACTAAGTCACCCAGCTTGGCGTATGAGTCCTAGTTGGTCCAGAAAGTAGTAATCTCAAGACTCCAGAGCTCCATTCCATCTTTTTCTAGCTTCTAGGTGCACACTTTAAATCTCATAGTTTTCTATTACAATCTATTTGCATTTCTAGGACTTTTTGCATACCATAGTGTGTTTTCAAACATCTTGCATTTTCCAATTTTGCACTTAGTCGTGAACCTCTTTATCATTGTTTAGCCTTTAGGACAATCCTCTTTGATATATTTCAATCTCCTTTGCATTCAAATCTAAAGGGTTTGTTCTTGTGTGAAGTGTTAAGGTTTTTGTATCTTTCTCCTTTTAGGTTCAAAACCCTTGAAGTGTAAGAGAGTCCCACATACAAAAAAAATTGTCTCATTTTGGTGAACTTGCATTTAGAGCATCATATTTTTGATTTGGAGTGCATTTACATCCTAGATTTAACTTACATTAACATTGCATTGCATTTTGCATTGTTTAATTTGCATTAGTAGATATTTCACAAAGCTTGCATTATTACATTTCATCTCATAAAAAATTCACTAAAATTCTACATTTTCACACCATATTTGCATCCAAAAATCTTAAAAAGCATAAAATTCATTTTCAAAATTCTTAAAATTTTCAAAAAAATTAGTGTCGGGACTCATTTGCCACTTAGGGAAAATCAGTCCCTTTGCACATTTTGCATTGCATTTTTTGTCATTCTTTGCATTTCTATTTTCTGCTATTACCTTTCTGTTTTAGTTTCCATATTTGTTGTTTCATTCATCTTGTGTAATATACAATTTGCATCATTGATATGTGTTTTAATAAGATTTGGATGTCATTAAAGTCCTTAGTGGATGTGTCAAGTTATGCGTTTGGAACTAATCCTAATGAAATTCAATTCACTCATGATCCTTCAACTCCTAATAAATATCCTCCTTGTGATGTTGACATGATTGGAGAAGATGATGATAGCATGAATAGGTTGCTAAATTATTTTCTTGATAACCTTGAACCTAATGCATCCTTTTATCCATCCATGAACCAACCAAATATCCATACCATACCACTTTTTGAGATGTTTCATTACTTACATCCTAAAACAAAAGTTGAATCTAAGTTCCCTACACAAGGCGAACCTAGTTCCTCTACGAAAAAAAAGAATCAACCATTTTATGATAATAAAGTAACCAACACTCCCATAAACCTTGAACAAACAAGTGGAAAAGGTTTCAAAATCTTGAGTAAACAAGTATGTGAAAAAAAAAGTGAGCATGAAATTCATTAACTTCTAGAACAAATACCAAACAATGAAAACACAAAGAGGATAGGCTATCAAGATCTCCCTTTTAACAACCAGCCTCCTAGAGAATATCTAAGGCTTCCTGATGATGGTACGATGATCTTTGATTCTCCCCCTGACCTAAATTTCCTTCTTCCTAGAGGGAAACTCTTGATTGATCATAATGACAAGGATGACAGGATCCCATTGGGTCCTCCTCCTTCAATTAGAGAAAAGGGTGAATCTAGTAAATGAAAAAGGCCTTACAAGTTACAAAAACCAAAGTTTCCTCTCTGTCCACCACCTAAAAGTGAAAGGAAATTACAAATAATTTTAAAAAAAGAACTAACAATATTACCACCTATGAATAGGTTGGTGATATATCCTTAAGATACCAAATTTCCACATTGTGCATATCATTGAGTTCTTGGACATAGTAGTGATAAGTGTCGTACGTTGAAAGAAATATTGAGCAATTATCACTTTGATGGCAATAATTGCTATCTAGTGATCCCATGACATACTCTCCTACTCCTTCTCATGTAATAGTTGTAGAACATTCTCTTCGCACTCTTAAATGACCTTTCCCATCATTTCTCTCATCTGATTCTTTCCTTCCACCTAGTGGGGGAAAGAAGTTGCTAGCCTTGTCCTAGTAATGCATTTTATGTTGTCCCTTAGCTATGTTGTTCACTTTCTACTTATAAAGACTAAGATTGGGATGCAGATGACTTGCTCGATGGTTAACTCATATTTTCCTTACTAGTTTTTTTCACTTTATTTTTTTTCTTTCTTTTTCTTTTATGTGATTGCATGTGCGTAATGTAATCCTCTGTGATGTTTTGTTTTATTTTCTCTCTCTTTGTGACATTCCTTTATTTTAACCTTCATTCTTCTCTATTTCATGCATCGCTTTCACCTTTTTATTTTTATCTTTTTATTGTGTTTTCCTTTCGTGGATCACGCAAGGCATCAATACATTCATTTCTCCTTCATGTTGACCCAAAAGCGTTTTCTTTTTCTTTCGTATTTTCTTTTTCATTTGTCTTGTGTTTTCCTTTAGGGGATGACACAAGGCATCGAGACATTCATGTCTCCTTCATGTTGACCCAAAATATATTCCTTTTCCATGTGGAAATAGCACAATGGAGACTTTGATTAATGATGAAAACTACCATGACAAGACTAACAAAAGCCTCTAGGGCTCATCAAAGATGGCCTTGCCTATGTGAAAGCATAGAGGCAACATAGTTTGACAAAAGACCAATGACGGATAATTTATATGGGATGAGGAAACCATGATAAGTAGAGACAATAATGGAGTTGATACGAGGAGATAAGAAAGACCGTGGGTGTATGTGCAGGATCATCATTGAAAAACAGGGCCTTAAGTAGCAAAAAATTCAAAAAAATCAGAGCAAGGCAACTTGATGTAAAAATTTGAATAACTTATCTATATTATTTAAAAAATATGTAAGAATAGAATCTGTAGCAAAGTGAATGTAGTTTCTAAACTACTAGGTTTCTTTTAAAAAAAAAAAATCTATTTGGTGAAAATTTGAAATTTCAATGTAGTAGTACTTAAATTTCAGGGAAAAAATAAGTACGTGTTTGTCGGACTACCCTAACCATAATAAAATGATAACATTTTTTTATAATATTTTAGATATAAGTAGAGAACTCATGTCCCAATGTGATGCATATTTTTTTGTAATTTTTTTCCATGTAAATAATTAATTATGAATTTTAATTACAAATTTTAAAAAATATAAAAAACTCGTATGTCTGACCATCTTAACTTGGTCAAAACTTCATGAAATTCAATTTATTTTTTTGTAATTCTATAGTATGTGAAGCATAGAATGTGACACATGTTTTGTATTCAAAAAATGTGATACAGTTTGAAAGCTATAGATTTGTTTCAATCATCCTATCAATTAGGAATTTAGTCATAATTCAAATAGAAAATGAATAATAATTATTTATTAAATTGAAAGTAAAGCATAATCTATATTAGTGGAAATATGAGAATCTCTTTTAAAAAACATTTTCTTTTCATCAATTTTGGGTTAAACAAGGTTGTCAGCCACATACCCTACACCTACCCATCATATCGCTACTTTTTTTCTCATCATGATCCTGCATATACCCATTTGAATAGGATGATGGTTATTGCATGAAGCTCAGGAATGGGATAGTTATCCAAATCATCAAAATATGAATTGGGAGGATGATATGATGGATAGATAAGTGATGAAAATGGATAGGAGATTAGCAAGGTGTGTGAAATAGATAATAAAGATGATAGTGGAATGAATGAAATTAGATTGGATTGCAAGTAGACTATAACTAGATACAAATGACAAGGGATTATGGATAGGAAAATGAGATGGTAGTATGGATAGAATGATGGAGATATAGGGATGGGGAGATGGAAGGGATGATATGATGGACATATAGGAAGGTAAGGATGGGGAGATGGAAGGGATTTGTTATGGGGATGGATGGAAAAATGGGGAGTTTAGAAGACGGAAGGGATTCATTGGATGGATGGGTGGGAAGGTGACAATAGTGATATGGAAGGAATGACAAGATGCATTAATGTTTTGTCCAAGGACTATGTCACAAAGAAGGATATGCCCCTCTTAGAAGATATGTAATGTGTGGTGAGGCAAGAGGGATGACATATAGGAGGATGGGTAAATAAAGGAGTGAGATGGATATGGATAAGATATATGGATGAATAAGGGAGTGAGATTCCAAGAGGTTTTCAAAGCATGTATTAATATTTTCCCTTTTCCTTATCAAGATCGCAAGGAAGATGGATGGATTGGGATAAATGGGATATGATAGGTATGATAGATGCATAGGTTTGATAGAGGAAATGAAGGGGATGAATTTTCCCCCAAGTGTGGAAGGAAACTATATGGGGGATTTACACATGATGTATGTTTTCCATGTTTTCATCATGGTACTTATCCAAGGTGCTCGTTTGCCAAGTTTTCACCATTCGACAATTTTATTTTTTTCTTTACTTTTTTTCACATTTTTGAATTTTACATTTTTGGATAGTATGTGGATGGATATCGATAAGGATCTAGGGATGTGGATAAGTAGATTTAGAAGACATGTGATAAAGGGGATAGATGGACTCAAGCATCAAGTTTCATATGAGGTAATGAGAGCCCATGTGAGAAATGACTAATAGATGTTGGTACAACTTGATTAGGATAGATGGATCATGCAAGAGAATGGAATAAAGGGATTTGATGGGGGAGATGTGTGGGATGGTGGATAGTATGTTGGAGATTGTATGGATGGAATGATGGAGTAGATGTGTGATGGGGACATGTTTTCAGGACCAACATGTGCACATATGGTGGCGGGCGTGAAATGATAGGAGTATTAATGGATGGAGAATGTGGGGATAATGGAGAAGTTGGGATAGTGAATTTCAAGACATAAGGACCCAAAGTAGATTTAAGAGATGGATGATGATGATGTGTAGCTTTGGGATTAGCAACTTTGGATGTTGTAATGGATTTTTCAATTGCATTTAGTGTATCTTTTTTTTTTTTTGGATTCACATTGTTTTGATTTTTTCTTTGGTGGCCCTTTGTGGCCTATCAGTTTATTTGGATTTTTAATTTGATTTTTTTTTCTTCAACATGTAATTTTAATGGGACATGGGGAGCTTTAGATTCATGTGGATGTTCAAATCTATGCATTTTTTCTTTGGCATCCAAAGTGTTTCCAATAGAAATGGGATGGGTGTGAGGAGATGGATGATGTGGAGAGGATATGAATGGAGTGATAGAGGTAGGATTTTGGGGACGATTTGTAGATGGGGGAAGTGTAATCACATGCCTTTGTTGATCTTGATTAGGGAATATGAGAGTGGGATTTTTATGATGGGGGATATCGATAGGTGATTGCTGGATATATGGTCCTAAAATAAACTTAGTATATGGTGGATGTGTGATGGTGGATTGAGGGACATAAGAAACCAAAATAGACATAGTAGATGAAGGATGCATAACGGTAGATGGAGGGACATAAGGACCCAAAATAGATTTGGAGGATGAAGGAGGAATACAAATGGTTTTTTTGACATGATAGGATGGAGGGGAGATGATGACAAATGGTTTGGTTGAGTGATGAGAAGATTCAATTATTATTTTGGAAGGAGCTCGCTTAGGATGTATAAAGGTTGTACTAACATGTTTGGATTACAAGTCTTGATATATATATCCAAGACCTTATGTATGTTGATTTTCTTTGACATGGATGGGCTCTTAAATACCTTGCTCATGAAGGCCTAAACCTTTTCCTTGATAGCTCATTGCCTTGAGAATTCAATCTATTGTTGGATGCTTATTATTTTGGAAGCATGATGTGAGTCCATTATTAGGTGAGGGATGATGGGAACTATATAAGTGTTGTTCTTCTTCTACAAGAAAAGCACCATGGATGAATGTAAGAGTACCAAGGGGATACAGAAGTGGTGTTAAGATAGCTTGGTTAGGTGGTGATGAAGGATCATGAGATGGAGATGATGGGATGTTAGCATCTTGATTAGGAGGATTGAGTGATAAGGGATCATGAGGAAGATTAGATGGTATGATAGGATATTGATTTATAAGGGGATCATGGGATGGAGTGCATGAGCTAGTATGATCTTGAGATGCAGTGGATGGGATAGCAGGATCATGAGATGGAGTGGATGGGGGACTATGATCTTGAGATGGGGTGGATGAGCTGGTAGGATCTTGATGTGGATGAGGGGATATGCTGGTATACTTTGGATAAAGCTCTTGGCATGTTTCAACTTGTGTGGGTGGTGTAATTATAGAGGAGTGTTGGATGAACTCCTCAGAAGTAGGTGATCGAAGGATGAAGCATTCATAAAGCTCAAGGGAGTGAATTTTGGTGATACTAAGACTAGGCGGAGTGGATTGGATTTGGGTGTCTTCAATGGGTTGGGTGGCTCTAGGAGTAGAAGATGGGGATTCAATGCATTCAGTGGGTTTGATGTTCTCAATAGTTTTAAGGGTGTTAGGAGTGGTAATAGAAATGATAGGTGTGGGATGGAGGAGGGCCTCATCACTAGTGATCATACATGGTGGAGTGGGTTGTCATGGCTCCATGACATCAAGATGTGGATTTGGGGATGTCTTCTTTTTCATGAGTCCATGTATGACATCTAGAATGAGGTACTTGGGTGTTTTAGGATTAGATTGGGTGATGAGAATAGATGAAGGATTATGAATGGGTAGGGGATTAGGATTATGGATTGGTGGATTCAAATTAGATGGGTGGATGGAGTTGGATGGAGGATTAAGAGTAGATGGAGGATTAGGATTGGTGAGGGGATCAAGATTAGATGGAGGATTAAGGTAGGATGGATTGAAGGGAGGATTAGGATATGATGAAATGGAAGATGGAGTGGCATAGGAAGATATGGATGGTGGATTAGGATAATGGAGTGGAGGGTTGGGATTATGGATTATGTTTAGAGAAAAATAAGATGATGGATTGGGATTAGATGGAGGACAAAGGTATGAAAAATTGGAGGAAGGATTATGATATGATGGAGTGACATATGGAGTGACGTAAGAGGATATGGGTGGTGGATTAGGATAGGAGGGAATGGATGGTGGATTAAGATAGGAGAACATGGATGGTGGATTAGTATTGAAATATGTGGATGGAGGATTGATGTTGGATAAAGTGGATGAGGAATTAAGGTAGGAATATTGGGATAGTGGATTAATGTGGGAACATTGGGTTGTTGGATTTGGATAAGAGGATGTGGATGGTGGATTACAATCATGCCTTGGAGGATAATGAGATAGAGGATTTGTACTAGGGGTGAAGATGATAGTGTTGTTGTGTGAAGATGGAGGATGAGATATGAATAGAGATGAACATGGAGACATTGGTATTAGATGAGATGGATATGTGGGTAGTAGATAGGAGGGAGATATAGATGGTAGAGAAGATGAGGACATGGATGAGGGAGGCAATGGATATCCCTTGTCAAAGGTAGCATAAGAATTGCTAATGGATGTTGATGAAGGCAAGATGGGATAGCTTGGATGAGTGATTGGATATTGGATGATGTTTGGGAAATCTTACTAGAAATGATAGCATCAAGAGAATCTGTATGATACTCCTCTTGATCAAAAAGACTTTCAGTGTCATTTTAAATAGAATTGGGATCCCCCTTGACTACTATTTTTGGTTGTGCTAGAGTAGGATAAGGATTCATGATGATAGATTAGATGGATACACTACTCTATTTGACTAAAAACTTTGATGAATGGTTGCTGACATATCAACAAAATATTTTTGACTTACCAATGCAACACTGATTTAAATTTTGTCACTGGATTTTTCATCACTTTAACGACTAATTTTTATATGTTAAAACCATGACCCAACATCATCAGTCAACACCACAAAAAATGTTGGTGGTGTCCATCACAAAATCAGTGTAACTTCATCCATCTGGGTATGTACAGGATCATGATGGGCCAAAAAGTGGCAATATGATGGGTATGTGGCTGACAACTATTTTCTTACCCAAAATTAATGAAACGAAAAGGGTTTTTAAAGGAGATTTTCAACTTTCCACCGATATAAATTATGTTTTACTTTGAATTTAATAAGTAATTATTATTCATTTTCTATTCAAATTATGACTAAAGTCCTGATTGATAGGCTAATTAAAAAATATCTATAGCTTTAAAACAGTATCACATTTTTTGAATCCAAAACATGCGTCACATTCTATGTTTCACATAATATAGGATTAAAAAAAGAAAAATTGAATTTCATGATGTTTTGACCAAGTTAAGGTGGTCAGACATATGAGTTTTTATATTTTAAAAAAAATTGTAATAAAAAATTCATAATTAATTATTTAATTAGAAAAAAATTACAAAAAAATATGCATCACATCTAAGCATGAGTCTCTACTTATATCTAAAATATTATTAAAAAATATTATCATTTTATTGTGGTTAGGGTGGTCAACAGACACATCTTATTTTTCCCTGAAATTTAAGTACCACTGCATTGAAATTTCAAATTTTCACCAAATAGATTTTAAAAAAAATAAACCTAGTAGTTTAGAAACTACATTCAATTTTCTACAGATTCTATTCTTACATATTTTGAAATAATATAGATAACTTCAATAACTTATTCAATTTTATATGACAAATTTCCTAACTCTGATTTTTCTGAATTTTTTGCCACTTAAGGGCCTATTTTTTCCATGATCATCCTGCACATACCCATCTATTGATGCAAAAAAAAAAAACGTTGCAAAACACCCATTTGAAATCATAAAAAAAACACCAACCGTTCATCCATTTTTTGATGAGGTGGAGCAAACCGTTATTGCCATTATGATGAAAACTATGTCACGTGTACAACAACCTCATCGCATTTTTTTGTGGTTCATTGAGTTTATTTACCTTCATTTCAGATGCAGTGGAAGCTTGTGTTTTCCCAGTCAAGAGTCTTAGGAATTCAGTCATGGCCCCATAGCGTTGTTGGAAGGAAATATTCAGGTCCTCTTCTATGGGCACTATGTTGAATTCAAAGCCCTGCATTTTTGCATAAGATCATGAATTTTGTTTCTATGGTGTGATAAAATAAAAATTGTTTACAATTTATTATTTGTATGCAATATTTCATTTATTGATACTTATAGTTTGTGTGACTAATTTCATATAACCACCAAAGCCAAGTTTGTGGTGTTCATTTTTTTCTAGTCTTTTCTTTGTTGTCTTCGATGTGTTAGGAAGCCTATAAAAAGTTTGAAATATTAGATTATGTAGAAATAAAGAGTAATCAGTATATAATTACATTGTTGATAGTATCACATACCTTTCTTAGCCTAGTGGTGTCTTTCCTTTTTTTTTTTTGCCTTCTCCTTTCCATCTGACACCAGGTCCTTCCACTCCCTCTCTAGAGTCATGGGGGGAGGCTCGTAGCTTTTTTTCTTGTCTAAATGTGGCCTATATTGGTCCCTCACATACTTTAGATAGGTACAAGCTTTCTTAAGGACCTTGGTTTGGTTGAATGTGTTATTACTGAAAAACACAACTAAACAGTTAATGAGCTCATCTTTTAAATCTTGATGTTGGGAATTCCACCATGTACGTATGGTGGGCCTGAATATCTCCAATGTAATATCATTTAGATGTTTATAAAAAACATCATTTTGTACAAAATGATCATGGGATCATTAGTCTAAAAAGAGTGACTAATAAGTAAATTTCAATTGGATTATATATAATAATAATTAAAACATTTTAAATTACATGGGACCTTCTATATCTTTATGGGAACTAAATCCTTGGTCACTACAAATGTGACCGACAATGTTCCTGTACTAGTAATATGGGAAGATCTAGGAAATGCTGCTAAAACATCACCAGTACTAGTGGCCTATCAAAACAACACATATTTTAGTTCATGACATAAAAGAGTACAAAATATAAAACCATGAATGAACTTATGTTATAATTAAATATTTCATGATAGCTTACTTGCAAGTTTTGTGCTCTCTTAGTCAATATTTTAACCCTTTCTCTTATCTCATCTGTTTGAGGCACTATGAATAAAAACTAAAGGATTTCTTGATTGCATTTTTTTGTGTCTTCCTTATCATATCCAAAGGGTTCGTGGAATATGCGATGTCATCATCACATAATAGTGACTACACCTCCCTATGGATGCTCTCCTCTACTGCTGGTTCCTTTCCTCGATCATCCAACTATGACAAGAATATTAAAAACATTATTGAAACTAGCCCAATAAACTTATGAAAAAAACATAATAATAAAACATTTTGCTTTTGTCTGATTTGTACAATTCCAATGAGGTAAACCTATTGGGTAGAAGTGCCTAAAGATGCACCATAATATGTGCTCTAGGCTAGAACCTTCCCCCTACGATCAATGTCCCGCTATGACAAAAGTTAAATATAAAACAAAATTACCGAAATGAAACCAATAGACCTACGAAAAATACATAATAATAAAATGTTATATTGGAGTCATTAATTAGAAGTTGGGTAAAATGGTATATAGTGCGTACCACCCCCATAGTAACTATGTTTGTATTTATGAGATTCAAATTGTAATAGATTAGCAACTCTTCCCCTATAGTTATTGATTTTATCGTAGATACAAATACACAGTTTCCCTCGTACAGCTCGAAGATGCAATTGGGTTGCTTATTTGTTGACCTAGGTCATTTACTATTTATAAACCTTGCAATATTCCCTAATGCTTTTGGCCTTTTGTCAATGTACATAGCCACTCCTTTATTTTGATCCTTATCTTTTAGCGGTATATAATTTGTTGATAGTGCATAATTACTCATACTTTGTGTATATCAAACCAACTGCATCCAATCTTTTTAACTATAACAGGGTCCGACATATTCCATCAATTTAGTAACTTTTTCATAATAGACCTTTATGTCATCCATGCAAAATAGGCTTAAACCAAGTAATGACTATGGTGTTATGCGATATATCCTCTCATTGACACAAAAATTGGTGTTTATTGGAGGAAGTTCCTTGGGTACCCATTGTTTATGTAGATGTTTGTAGCTTAATGGCACCTCAATTTTTCCTATGCTCTCATCATCATAATAACATGACCCCCCTTCAGCAAAAAAAAAATCCATGCATTTACAAAATTTTCTTCTAATCTTTGGACCTCTAGTTAATCTCCCTCTTTTAGACCTACTACATGTCCCACTTTCCTCTTCTCTTCCCGAATTTCCCTCGCTCAAGGAAGACATATCTGACAAATACCTATTTGGTGGTACCTACACTCATAAGGATGTTGGATGAAGTTCTTTCATGGTGATGTGATCTCAAGGTATAACCCATATGGAGAAACCCACAAAATAGAATAATTCACAGGAAGAAACCCATGCATAAAAATAAAATAAAAATAATTAAAAAAAAAAAATAGAACACCTCACACATGCACAATTTTTTTTCCCAAGACTTCCTTATCGAAAATGAAACAATATAGCGAAAGCTAGAGAAAACTCAACAATTCCTTATGGGAAACAACATGAACTGTATGACATTAACTATTTGATTACATTGCAACCATCACCACAAAATGAAAGCCATAAATGAAACAATATTGGACTCAATAGTTACCTAGATGGAAACACCCACAAAATAGTATTTTTTGAACAACACCCTATTGAAAATGAGACAATAACATCAACTATTTTATTTCCTTGGTGAAAATTAAACAATATAGCCAAATCTTTGTAAATAAAACCTTAGTGAAAATAACACAAACTATTTAATACCCTTGCAACCATTGGTACCACATAGAAACCAACAATTTTAGCCACAAAATGGAAGCCATAAATCAAACAATCTGGTTTCAACAGTGAACCAAATGCAGAAACCCACAAAACACAAAAATTTAGTGACAAAACCATGCAAAGACATACACACAAAACACAAACCATAAATGAAACAATATAGTCTCTTCTCATCACACCTTATCAAAAATTCAAACAATATAGCCTTTACAACAACTCCTTATCAAAAATGAGACAATATATCCTAAGTTTTAACAATATAGCCTAGGTTTTAACAATATAGTTCCTTGCAACCATTAGAACCACACACAAATCGACAATTCCTGCCACAAAACAAAATCCATAAATCATACTATATTTGTTTCAATAATGACCCAGATGCAGAAACCCACAAAACACAAAAATTTGTAGTGACAAACCCAGGCAAAACCATAAAAAAAAAAAGTGAACCATAAATGAAAAAATATTGGTTTTAATAAACAATATAGTCTCTTCTCAATAGCACCTTATCAAAAATTAAAACAATATAGCATTTCCAACAATACCTTATAAAAAATGAGACAATATAGCCTAAGCTAGAGAACAACAATGAACAATATCTTATGGAAATCAACATAAACTATATAACGCTAGCTTACAAACCCATGCAAAAATATAGTCTTTTCTCAACAACACCTTATCAGAATTTGAAACTATATAGCCTTTTCAACAAGACCCTATAAAAAATGAAACAATATCAAACAATATTGGCTTGAACAGTGAACTAGATGGGAAAACCCATGCAAAACCATACACATAAAACACATACCATAAATGTAACAATATTGGTTTTAACAAACAATATAGTCTTTTCTCAACATCTTATCAAAAATCGAAACAATATAGCCTTTTCAACAGAACCTTATAAAAAATGATACAATATAGCCTAAGATAGACAACAACAATCAACAATTCCTTATGGAAATCAACAAAAAAATTATAATGTTAACTATTTTATTGTGTTGTAACCATAGCCACAAAATGGAGTTGGTTTCAACAATGATCTAGATGGAAAAACCCACAAAACAAAAAAAATTCATAGTTACATACCCATGCAAAAATATTGTCTTTTCTCAACACTACCTTATTAGAAGTTGAATCAATATAGCCTTTTCAACAACACCTTATCAAAAATAAAACAATATATCCTAAGCTACAAAGCAACAATCAAAGTAAAATCTATATCATTAACTATTTTATTGTGATGCAACCATAGTGACAAAACAAAAACCATAAATCAAACAATATTGGTTTTAACGATCTAGATGGAAAAACTGACAAAAAACAAAATTCATAATAACAAATCCATGAAAAAATATAGTCCTTTCTCAATGAAACCTTATCGAAAATGGAACAATATAGCCTTTTCAATAGAATCTTATTGAAAATGAAACAATATAGCCTAAGCTAGAGAACAACAATCAACAATACCCTATGGTAATCATCATAAAATTTATAACAGTAACTATTTTATTGAGTTGTAACCATAGCCACAAAACGCAAGGCATAAATCAAACAATATCCATTTCAACAACGACCTAGATGGAGAAACCCACAAAACACAAAAAAAATAGTGAAAAAGCCATGCAAAACCATACGCACAAAACACAAACCATAAATGAAGCAATATTGCTTTTAACAAATAATATAGTCTTTTCTCAATAGCACCTTTTGGAAAATTGAAACAATGTAACCTTTTCAATAGTACCCTATCAAAAATGAGACATTATAAGCCAAGCTAGACAACAACAATTGACAAAAAATGTATAACGTTAACAATTTTATTGCATTGCAACCATAGCCACAAAACAAAAGCCATAAATTAAACAATATTGCTTTCAACAATGACCCAAATGGAAAAAACCCACAAAACACAAAATTTCACAGTAACAAACCCATGCAAAAATATACTCTTTTCTCATCAACACCTTATCGAAAATTGAAACAACATAACCTTTTCAATAACACCTTATTGAAAATGAAACAATATAGCCTAAGCTATAGAACAAAAATCAACAATACCCTATGGTAATCAACAAAAAATGTATAACATTAACTATTTTACTGAGTTGCAACCATAGCCACAAAATGCAAGGCATAAATCAAACAATATCCATTTCAACAATGACCCAGATGGAGAAACCCACAAAACACAAAAATTCATAGTGACAGAGCCATGCAAAACCATAGGCACAAAACATGAACCATAAATGAAATAATATTGCTTTTAACAAACAATATAGTCTTTTCTCAATAGCACCTTATCGAAAATTGAAATAATATAGCCTTTTCAATAGTACCTTATCAAAAATGAGATAGTATAGCCCAAGCTAGACAACAAGAATTGATAAAAAATGTATAACACTAACAATTTTATTGCATTGCAACCATAGCCACAAAACAAAAGGCATAAATTAAACAATATTGGTTTCAATGGTGACCCAAATGGAAAACACCCACAAAACACAAAAATTCACAGTAACAAACCTATGCAAAAATATACTCTTTTCTCACCAGTACCTTATTGAAAATTGAAAAAATATAGCATTTTCAACAAAACCTTATCAAAAATGAAATAATATAGCCTAAGCTAGAGAACACTAATTAACAATGCCTGATAGAAATCAACATAAAATGTATAACATTAACTATTTTATTTTGTTGCAACCATAACCACAAAACAAAATCCATAAATCAAACGATATTGGTTTCAACAGTGGCCTAGATGGAGAAACCCATAAAACAAAAAAATTCACAGTAACAAACCCATGCAAAACCATAGACACAAAACACACACCATAAATGAAACAATATTTGTTTTTACAAACAATATAGTCTTTTCTGAACAACACCTTACTGAAAATTGAAACAATCAACATTATCTTCTCAAAAATGAAACAATATAGCCTACCACAAACCACAAACCATAAATGAAACAATATCACAAAGGGTTTTTTCAATATGCACCTCTTCTTGCTAGCTTTCTCTCTACTACCTTGTTTCTTGAATGCCTGCAAAAAATGGGAAAAAAACTATCATAGGTGACACTTTTCTTTTTTCTTTTGCAACCATTGCCCCATGCAAAAAACACAAAATAACCTCCAACCACCTTCATAGAGGCTAAAAAATGCTTGATCGAACTTGCACCTTGAAAAAAGCTTGCTCTCCTCACTCACAGCTCTGATAGTAGGTATAGCAATAGAATGAGACACAACAATGCCTTATAAAAAATTGTGCAAACATTCGCTATGTTTCTCGAGGTTTTAAATGGCAGGTGTTGTTACAACCATTGCTAGTACACAGAAACCATACAAAAATTAATGTTGATGCTGACTAATGTTTAATTTCATTGACCTTCTCTATCCACACGGCAGAAAATATGCCACCTTCTCCCGATGCACATGCCAAGCACCTTTTTTTAAATTAAAAAGAATCTACCGCATTTTTCTTGACCACCCAATCGTTAGAAGGCTTAAAAACTAGGAAGGCTAATGAAAATTCTAACAAAAGTTCACACATATAGCATATCAACTAATTAATGAAATGTAGAACTCTTGATGAATTTTATGATTGCAACTTTTTAAAATGGTTTGATATATAGTTTTATAAATTTAAGAGAAATATTTAAATTACTAAAAAATTTAGAAAAAAGTGAGGTCAATGGGACCTCACAAAAAAAATCCTTCATTTTTCCTCCAAATAGCTATCTTCAATATCTAACTTTCATGGAAAAAAAATGAATGAATATTTTTCTAATAACATATTTACTTCAAACTTTACCAAAATGTCATACATTTCATGGGACATCAAATTTTATCTATTTAAATATTTTTTAAGAACAAATTATACCCTTTTTGAGAGGATTGTCTCTTTTAGCACAATATATATTTTTGAAAATGATATTTTATAATATACTTTTAATTTCTAATAAAACTCATGTTTGATTATAAAAAACTAGTTATAGTAAATGGTTTTTAAAATCATAATCAAAATATCAAAAGAATTGCATTTTTGAAATCTAGACTTTGAGCTCTACAAAGGGTTTTTTTTAATTTTTACTAAATTATCACTATTTAGAGAAATTTAAGGGTAAAGTTTACTTTTTTCTAATTTTCTACAAAATGAGCTATTAATCTACCACATAGGCAACCACGCAGATAGTTTTAATAAAATTTATTTCTCTTAAAATCTTACACATAAATTTAATTGCATTTCATATTTTCAATGGGAAACTTTTTATTTTATAGTTTTTGGTAGAAGCATTTCACATAAAATTGTATGCACTATATGTATGCCACATATTTTTTGGAAAAATTATTTCACCTGAAATAGTTTAGGAAAAAAAATCAAAACTATTTAGTTTGATAAAATTGTGAAACAAATTTGTGCTCTTACCCTAAATGTAGTATTATTCCTTGGAAAAATACTAAAACCTTGAAAAGTATCCTTCTCGCAATCCGAAGAAAAAAATTAAACTTCTTATCTAATGGTTTTGTTGAATGACCTCAAGAATTTTTCTTATAGACTACATTTTGTTTCTAATTGCATTGTTTTGTGTGTGTTTACAAACAATTTATTTGTGGCTACAGTGTAGAAAAATGTACCCCTTTACATTTTCATACTTGTTTGGGCCCTCATTAAATTTTGGCTTATTTATGTCTTAATTGGTCCTATTTTTCATCCACAAGCCTAGTTAGATGCAATTTTCTAAGGATAATCCTAACATTTAACAAATGAAAAATCATAATTTAATGTTTTTGGCTGTGTTCCAGATTTAGGGATCTGGGACTCATATGCTCCTTTCAGTGTATGGGTCCTCCCTAGGTCTCGAGCCCTGATTTTAAATGTCACAATGACATAACACCTCTCAAATTTTTTTTCTCGAGTTTAAGCCTCTGGGACTCATGTATGCCCAACCTAGTGTATGAGTCTTGCTTTAACTTAGTGTTAGGAAATATTTCATTGAAACCCACAATATTAAATCATTTCCTAAATAACCAATGAGAGATAAACATGCATACAAGTTTCCAAAATGCATAGATCAAATAGAAAATCCACAAGATAACATAAGATATACCCTGGGAAAACCTTCAAGATTGCAAAGCCTAGCCTCCTAATGTATCCATACTCCATCTTATTATTCAACAATAAAGCAATACAAGAGTTACAATAAATACTTCTAAAGCATCAAACCCTCTAATGTATTCCCATGTGCCCAAGTATGAATCCACACATCCCATTCCATGCTTCACAAATGCACTCCATAAGAATACTAGATAATGATAACCAACCCACTCATCCAACTGAAAGCACTATGCATCATGTGTTTTCTTTTACAGACACAAGCTAACACAAAATACAACTATTTGTAAGGTGAAACCATGTACCACAAAACCATGTGAATACAACACCACTAACCCCTTATTTAATATTGTGTACTAAGACATCACATTATTTAATATTCCCCAATATTAAATTATTATAACATGTCTCCCACATATTAAATAATAATACAATATTACAATACAACATAATTGATCCCCAAATAATTATCTAGTGTGGTTAACCACACCACCAATGTGCATCACCACTAAATAATTATTTAATTACAATATTATGGTAAATTATTTTATGCAATGGTATAAAACACCATATCCCAAGATTCTCCCTTTTTTTGTACATGCATTTCATAAGGGATCAATATATGAAATACACCATCATAGCCATACATGAAACCACATGAATCTCCAACATGCTCTCATGCTTCATCAAGATACATGTAATAAGAAAAAAGTGACCACCATCTCAAGAAAGAACTCCCCTCATCCTCTAATGTGCCACCTATGGAAGAAAAAGGAACATGCCAAGGTGAAAATGCACCAATCCATGAGAACAAGCATCAAATCCAAGTGATAAAAAAGGCTCTAACCAAACTGTTGTCAATAGAAAAAACCCACATGGTCAAAAATAACATCCACAACACATGCTAGTACATCCAATGACCCATACCTTCAAGGTATCAATACATTACTAACCTCATGCAAAAAACATATACAACTTGTAAAGGGTATGTATAGGATCATGATGGGCAAAAAAGTGGTGATATGATGGGTATGTGTAGGGTATGTTGCTGAAAAAAAAATTTTCACCCAAACTTGATGAAATGAGAAGGGATTTTAAAGGAGATTATTACCTTTCCACCAATATAAATTATGCTTTACTTTGAATTTAATAAATAATTATTATTCATTTTCTATTTGAATTATGACTAAAGTCCTTATTATAGGTTGATTGAGAAACATCTATAGCTTTCAAACGGTATCACATTTTTTGAAACTGAAACATGCATCACATTTTATGCTTCGCATACTATAGGATTAAAAAAAATTAATTTCATGAAGTTTTGACCAAGTTAAGGTGGTCAGACATATGAGTTTTTTATATTTTTTAAGAGTTGTAATAAAAAATTCCCAATTAATTATTTACTTGAAAAAAATTACAAAAAAATATGCATCACATTGGGACATGAGTCATATAATTATATCTAAAATCTTATAAAAAAAATATTATCATTCTATTATGGTTAGGGTGGTCAGATAGACACCTACTTATTTTTTCCCTGAAATTTAAGTACTATTGCATTGAAATTTCAAATTTTCACCAAATAGATTTTTTTTGTAAATAAACCTATTAGTTTAGAAACTAAATTAAATTTTTTACATATTCTTATTTTTTTTGTTTGAAATAATATAGATAATTTATTCAATTTTTTACGTCAAGTTTCCTAACTCTTATTTTTCTAAATTTTTTGCCACTTATGGGCCTATCTTTTCCATGATGATCCTACACATACCCTAAACTATAATCACAAGTTCCCTATTTAAAACCTATCAATGAAGAACATACGTATCAAGGAACTCCCATTGCATAGGTAATATCAAAGCATATCAACTCTACCAATCAACACTATATCAAGGTATGATAACTATATCAAAGCATGAAGTACCAAGAACAATAACAATGATCCACACATGCAACCAAATAGTTGCATAATCTCTGACAACATGTTTCCACCATCCTCCCAAGACATATGAAAGGAACCATGAAGAGAGAAATTTGTAAACCATAATTTCCTCCTACCAACATCTCCAAAGTGTATTGTAGTGTCAAGTATGATCTCCTAACAACCCCAAATGAAAAGCCTCAACAACATCCATACACTCAACCTCATAGATCAAGTACAACATAAGAATTAATGTAAAAATTCCATCATGGATGTAATCCTCTCAAGTTAAGAAAATAAAACTCAAAATAACCATCCCCAAAAGTGGAAATCAACCGATAAACCATCTCCTAACAATCCTCATCAAAGAATGATATCATAAACTCAAATGCACAAGGAGGTAACCATTCCAAACATCCCTCAAAATAAATCCTCCAAAACTAACTATCCATAGCTCAAGATACATATCTATGAAAGATAAAGCATATAAACTCATGCTAACCAAATCGCAAATGAGTATCCATAATCAATCACTATGAATCAACTCATTCCCATGAGAAATCAAAGCATGAAACATAAAAAATATGAATGATATAATGGGAAAATAGCTCTTGAATAATGAATAATAGGGGGAATTGGGATGTCCTATGATCCCAAATTGGATTGACTATCAACATAATCGTGAGTCAATTCTCAACAAGGAAGACCTAGAGGGGGGTTCTTTAAGCTTTGAGGGGTTCACCACCAAGAAAAAGCTTGGAAAATACTAATTTTAACATTAAAATCACAAAACCTAGTAATGCATGTCAAATGAAGAGTGAAAATGATGAAATTAAGCAACAAAAAGTTAGGGTCTGTGTACCTAGGAAGTCTAGAAATGTGATAAGGAGTTTAGAAATGTGAAAATGATATCAAAATATGCCAGGGAGGACTAAGACTCCCTTACTATTGTCTTAGTCCTACTGCTATCTTTTAGGGTAGATGTTGAATTTTTAGATGTCAGAGTAGAATCTAAAATAATCTCTACACAATACCCTTGGGAGGAGTAAGAAGCCCTCGTTACTGACTTAGTCCTATCTTGAATTTATAAAATCTCTAAATTTGATCCTTAGGCTCAATTTCTGCACTTCCTTCTTCTAAGATCTTAGGTCCTGAAGCTTCTAGATCTGGCCTGTAGGTTAGTTTCCGTGAATATGACAACTTTGCAATGCAACTTTACAACTTTGTAGCTTTTCACTTCAAATGATCTCCAAGTCTTCAGCTAAATTCTACAAACACAAACATGCAAGAGAGGAAAAACTTGTTTATTGTTAGTTAATGGGGGTTTTCTTTGGTCAAACCCCTTGTTGGTAATTAAACCTTGGAATGAAATGAAATAATGAAGGGAAATGATGAATGAACAAAGTGCTATGTTGCAACTCACCAAACCATTGTTATAAAATTTTCAAAATTGTGTGAAGTGGCTGGCTTGAATGTAGATCTTGAAATACTTGAATGCTTGATAGATCATGACTTGAATTTCTTTCTTGAATCAAAACCCTACATCACAAATGTTAGCTAAAAAACACACATGATGCAAGAATATTCTTGATATGATGCTTGAATCTTGATGGCTCCAAATTTTTGATGAATTACTCTTGAATGCTTTCTTGAATATCAGAATGCTTGGATATGCTTAGATTTCTTGTTAGGAGAAAATGAGAGAAGGAACCTTTTATTTATACTTATCCATGCTTAATATCCCAAAATTACACCACAACAAGCCAAAATATGAAATCATTAATTAAAGGAGGTTAAATCCTGCCAAGATTTGAAATTAAATCTTGAAAATAACTTAAGAGGGACTAAGATGCCCCAGGTGGCGTCTTAGTCCCAAGGCATGAAACTTAGGGCACAAACTCCAAAAACTATGCCCATTTAAGGTGCTTTTGAAAATATTGTCCCAAGACCTTTTGATGAAAAAGACACCCTACATGGCATCTTAGTCCCAGTCAAAAAATTAGGGACAAACAACCTGAATCATTAAATTGTCATTTACCCTTTAATGTTTGTTGGGATTAGCCATGAAAAGATGTAATTTATTAGGCTTTTGGATGAAAAATAGGACCAATTAAGACATAAATAGGGACAAATAAAGAAAGGAGGGCCCAAACAAGTGTGAAAATGCAAGGGTATACATTTTCCTACACTAAATTTAGTCCCCACTTTAGTGAGAGGATGAATTTGCTTCAAACTCATACTAAAGTAACCAACCATGAAATGAAGAGGGGTTCAAATGTACAAATTTTAGTAGGATAGGATGAAAATAATCAATTGGGTGGTCAAGTCCTCGGGATCAAGATCCTATGACATACCAACATAGGAACAAAGGAACACACTTGCAGGTGATATATGAAGCCATAACCAAGTCGCCACCATACATCGTCAAAGATAGAAAAAATAAGGAAAAATAAAAATGCAATCGATCAAGCTTCGACTAGCTGTCCAATGTGTTGTGGACTAGGTCTAGGTTGTTTTTCCAAAAAAGGTTTACAAGTGGAATGCACTATCCACTATGCAAACAAAATGCATGCTCACAAGGGCTAGTCAAGCTAGTCATCTAGTAGGTGAGCCGCAAGAGGTCCATATCAAATTCATACCACCATGACTATGATAAGGGAAAAAAGAGAAAATACACACTCAAAAGGGCTAGTGAAACTAGTTATTCATAGGTGATACTAGAGGAACCATATCCAAGTCATACCTCCATGACTTTAATAAGGTACCAAAATGCAACACAATAAGAAAAAGGGATGTTGAAATGGTTTTTTCTAAGTTAATGTGGGGTCTCATCTTAGGGAACATTGTGCTTAATGCCTCTAAAAGAGGAAAAATGCAAGGTCTCATCTTAGGGAACATTGTACTTAATGTTTCCAAGAGATGACAAGTGCAGTGAAATATCACGCTCTTGGAGGAAATCAAACCCAATGAAACCACCAAGAAAGGAACACATCACAAGAAGAAAGAAAATCACACAATGAAACATGAGAGTTGATGTATGCCCCCACTTTAAAGAAGTTGCTAACACCATTTATGTGAGAAATTTACTTAAAGTAGAAGAATACATGAGAACTTACTCGGAAATCCCTATGCCAAGTAATATGTTTCCAATAAGCTACATCATGAGAAGGGTAGGGGTTTCCCCTAGAATTCATAACTTAGTATGTCACATGCGAGCCAACTTAAGGCATGTCATCCAATCCCAAGCTTGCTCTTATATAAACATGAAAGGTGGTCAACTAGCCAAAAGAGACAACAAGTGACATATGAGGACAAGGCTACCATACCCCTTTCCATCACTTAGTGAAGGGCAAGGATGAGCCGAGATGATTGACGAGAAACATATGATTGATGAGAAACATGCTCATGTAAAAATCAATATCAATTAGAGGAATTAGGTGTTTCAACACCAGGGAGAGCACCACACTCCTTAATATGTTGAATTTTATCACTTAAAGCCTTACAATGATTAGTAGAATGACCATGAACTCTATGATATGCACAAAATGAACTCTTGTAGTAGAATTTATTTCATGTTCTTGGAGGGAGGGATATCAAAGGATCTTGGAGGAGTTTCGAAAAGATACCCTCTTGATCAATCATAGATATTGTTTTATTTTGTGACAAAGATATCTCTTCTTATCACAAGGTGTCATACCTACATAGGCCTCTTTAGATATTGAGATTTTGTTCTCTCCTATATAGGAGGGTGTAAAATCTAACAAATTCAAATAATTAGTGTTTTGCAAGATGACATTAACATTAAGAGAAGATTTCTTTGTTTGTTTCATTTCTTTCAAAGGATAATAATCAAGAACACTAGTGTCTACCAATTTAGGATGCACTACTGTTAAATTTTTCTTAGAGGAAACTTTTGTAATAGTGTTGATATTGAGCGAAGGTTTGTTTGATTGGTTGATTTATATAAAAGGAAAATAACCAAGACCACAAGTTTTTTCTTGTGTGTTAGGCTATATAGTGATAGGGATGCCTTGTTCTCTAGCACCATATCCTTTTCCACTATATCCAACATGTTTCATAAGTTCTTAACATTTTCCATAAATCTTTTTCATTTCTTTAGGATTTGGTGGTTGTTCGTAATCAATTTTGTCAAAGTTTGTTGTATAATTTTCTTTTTCTTCTAAAGTGGTTGAGGTGGATACTTTTGAAGGGTCTTCAAAATTTTTTGTTGTCATTACCAATTTCTCTTTTCCCTTGTTAGAATCTTTTTTTATGATCTTGTATTCTCCCATGAATGTTGGTTTGAAATCTAAGGGACCCCAATCATTTTGTAATAGTTGTGTAATTTCCTCAATATGTTTTTCTTTGTCCTTTTGTTGCACGGGTTGCATAGTTGGTGTCAATGTTTTTAAAGGATTCTCTTTAATTTTCTCAATGTTCAAACAACTATATAGTTAAGGATTGGATTTGATTGTACTAACTTTGATGTTGTAGACATCATAATACGATGAAGGGTAGAGGGCATAACATGGATCTCATGAATCCATGGTTTTCCTAAAATAAGATTGTATGACAGATCATCAGGCATAACATGGATCAGGGTTTGTAATGTAACATTTTCAACTTTAATAGGTAATGTGATTACACCAAGCAGTAATTTTCCCAGGTTATCAAAGCCACTAATAGATAAAGAGGTGAGTTGGATTTTGGATTTATCAACACCAAGCTTATCCAAAAGGTTTGCACTACACACATTTAAGACTGCACCATTTTCAACAAGGGTTCGCTTTATCTTGTGCTATTGTATTGAGATATGATCATGAAAGAATCATTTTGTTTTTGCACTTCTAAAGGAGGGAGCTCACTTTGGTGGAAAACAATGTCAAAATTTATTCCTTTAATCAAGGCTACTTATTCATTCGGTTGTGCATTAGAAGGGATAGGAACTTGTTGTAAAACATTTTGAATCATGTTATGATAATGAGGGGAGGCTTGAATAAGGTCCCATAATGATATTTTAGTAGGAATATTCTTAAGTTGTTTGGCAAGATTATACTCATTTCCACTTGTGAAGGAAAATGAGCGGCACTATGAAAGATAGGATTAGGCAATGGAAGGGATGTTGAAGGTGTTTGTCTTGCTTTCATATTGTTCCTAGTGTTATATGTAGGAGAAATTGTATTGTAACTTGGTTGCTATGAAAAATTGTTCTTAGGTGGTTTGACGATAAGGATGGGTTTTTTTGAACTTGTGGTTTTTGAGAGGGTGGATAAATGATAAGTTTAGGCTTGGAAGAGTACTCTAAGGGTTATCTAATATGCATAACCTTAGGAGACTTATCCTTATTTTTATGATGTCTTAGTCAAAAGAGTCTAATGTTACTTTATTATCTCCATCTAAGGAATTACTATTTTCAATGTTCACATTTTATTGCACCATGATATATTCCCCCGTAGGAGAGTTTTTAGGAAAACTACAAACCAAATGCTCTTGAAATTAAAGGATTGGATGTTCTAAGATGACTTCATCACAACTAGAGGGATGATCAATGGTATAATTGTCTTGCTTAATAAGGATTTCCCTAGGTGAATGGAGACAACTAAGATTCTCATGACTTTCATCTATTATAGTATCCTCTTCACAACTAGGAGAGATACTAGGAGGAAAAGTATGATTTTCATGATCATTTATGATTTCATTCCTTTGTTCCCTAATATCTTGCAAAATAGGATAGGTAGGGGAAGGATCATAAAGAGGGTTATTATAGACCTTAAAGGTTTGATCATCTAACACCAGCATATCCTCATCATTTACAATCTCATCTTCAACTAAATCATTCTCAAAAGAAAGAGAAGAATGGAAATAAGGTAAGGTAATGTTTAGAAATGTGTCTATGATTTCATTCTCTTGTACTATAATATTTTCCCAAAGGGGAGAAGGAGAAGGAAAAGCAAGACTTTCATGATTCTCAACAAGTGCATCTTCTTTCACCAAGATAACTTCATCACTAAAAAGAGAGGTATCAGGGAAGAATAACTATAATTTTCATGAATTTCCATGCTTGTATCATATTATTGACATCACTATTTTAAGAGAGATAAGAGGGGGTGTAGGTTTAAGGCGAGCATCACTATTTTCACTTTCTTGTGCGAAGAGACTCTCATAACTAGGGAATGCATTGAATGAATTACTAACATTCTTATTAACTAATTTTTTCTTTACAAACATGGAAAAGATTGATACAAACATTTTTGAACAATAATATACAAAAATTCAAAATGCAATGTAAAGGCCCAAAATGAAATGTATAAATGTAATTTTTAGATTTCAAACAAGGTAATTTACTAATTACACTATGCAATGAAATGTTGTGAATGCAAATTTGGAATGAATAAATGCATGAAATGAACCACTTTAAGCTAGATTTAGTAAAATGCATGAAACAGAAGATCGACCCACTGAAATAGATAACAAATGGTAGCAAATAGAAGCACAAAAAAGTAGATTTAAACCCTGAAAACTACAACTTCAAAGGAAATAGGGACTAAGATTCTAGAAAGAGTGTCTTGGTCCTACTGAAGGAATTTGGAGGCTCTAGAAACTAGAATAGAAAGGAAACAACTCAGCTATGGTTCTAAGCGTAAAACCTATAGAGGGACTAAGATGCTAGTATGGGCGTTTTAGTCCTAGTAGAGGTTATTCTAAGAAAAACAACAAATTTTAGATTCATAATAATGTTTCCAAGTTGCCCACTTAGGGACCTGATGTTTAGAAATATAAATTTGGGAAAATGAATGCAAGAAAAAGTAGCTAATGACAAGCAATTGGATGCAAAGTTGCATGCATTTTTTTTCAACTTTGAATGCAATAGCAATGTTTCTAAATGCAATTAGGATGAATGACAATGCACTTTTTAGTTTTTCAATGAGATAAAATGATGCATGAAAGAAAAAATGCAACCTATATGCACTTTCACTAATACAAATATGATAAACCCTAGATGCACTTTCACTAATGCAATATGTAATGCAAGAATGAATGCAACCTAGATCTAGGACCTTAATGAAATCCAAATTATAAAAATGAATGTTGGGTATGTGCAAGATCATGATGGGCCAAAAAGTGGCAATATGATGGGTATGTGGCTGACAACTCTTTTTTACCCAAAATTGATGAAATGAAAAGGGTTTTTAAAGGATGTTCTTAGATTTCCACCAATATAAATTATGCTTTAATTTTAATTTAATAAGTAATTATTATTCATTTTCTATTCAAATTTTGACTAAAGTCCTAATTGATAGAATGATTTAAAAATATCCATAGCTTTCAAATGGTATCACATTTTTTCAATCCAAAGCATGTGCCACATTCTATGCTTCACATACTATAGGATTAAAAAAATAAAAATTGAATTTCATGAATTTTTGACCAAGTTAAGGTGGTCAAACATACGAGTTTTTTATATTTTTAAAAGTTGTAATAAAAAAATCATAATTAATTATTTACTTGGAAAAAAATTACAAAAAAATATGCATCGCATCAGGACATCAGTCCTCTACTTATATCTAAAATCTTATAAAAAAATATTATCATTTTATTGTGGTTAGGGTGGTCAGACAAACACCTACTTATTTTTTCCCTAAATTTTAAGTACTACTGCATTGAAATTTCAAATTTTCACCAAATAGATTTCTTTTTTATTAACAAACCTAGTAGTATAGAAACTAAATTCAATTTTCTATAGATTATATTCTTACATATTTTTGAAATAATATAGATAACTTATTCAAATTTTTATGTCAAGTTGCCTAACTTTGATTTTTTTGATTTTTCTTCCACTTAAGGGCTTGTTTTTTCCATGATGGTCCTGCACATACCTTGTTCTAAAATGTCAGGTTCACTAAAATGAAAGGATGTAATTTATTAGGCTTTGTGGATGCAAAATAGGACCAATTAAGACATAAATAGGGATAAATAAAGTAAGGAGGGCCCAAACAAGTGTGAAAATGCAAGGGTATGCATTTTCCTACACCACAAATAATAAATTGCCAAGTAGACTAAGAGTGGGGAATGAGAATGCTCCTCCATGATAAGTAAGCCATCATGACTCACTCTAAGAATAATCTCCTCTATCGGTCCATCATGAAGTCATTTCCATAACTAGGTGAAAGATCCTTTGTCTTCTTGTTGAAACCTCCAAAGAGTAATCATCTCAAGCTAATGTCTATAATCACAAGAGAACTACAAAAATCACCTACCTCTCTAAGTTTCCACAAGCACCTATAACTGACCAATACATGCCAAACTCCAAATGCAACATAGCACCATCATGAAGTAATCAAGCAAATGATCAATGTACCCAACACAAAGAGAACTACCAAGATCAATGTCAAAGCTTCAACCACAGAATCAAGAACCTATCATGACAACATGATCTAACCACCTCCTCCTAGGAGATCACATGCAACATAACATACATCCTATCCTCAAAAGAAAAAATTTCATTCCAAAACTCTAAGCTAGCAACAAGAGTAATCCATGACATAATATCAAATATACTATAAACCAAGAAAACATACCTCCAATCACATGAAGATAGCCATACCAATGATCCATCCACATAACTACTAACAACTGCCATTGAAGCATTACATTAGTTACACATGGAATTATGGAAACAATCCTCTCCATGAATATCATCTAGGTCTACACACACTCAACTGCAATTTCAGTAACATACAAGTAAATAGAGATCTCTAAGCCAAGAAGATACATACAACCACCATCAAAAGATCACAAACCAATCCAACACCACCCAATCATCATTGTCAAAAGCTCCGACTGAGAGTGTATAACCAATGAATGTAACAAGATATCATGAAATCATGATCAAACCAAATGATACAAGTCCCATAAACTGACTAATCAAGTACTCAAAAAATCTATCCTCTCAATCCTAACATAGCATACCAATGCACAAATGACCATAGACAAGGCCAACTAATGAAATCTATAACAATAATGAATCAAACCTAGTGGATATAGACTATCCACATCTGATTCATCCCACTACAATGGAATGGGTGATTAATCCATATAACTTAATAACTCATAGATCCAATCACTAAAACATGAAAACTCATCATCACATTAGTACCTTTAAAATAAGATATCAAATAAGATAATCCTATAAACATCAAGACTTAAACACCCAATCAACCTCAAATATTATTTTCCAAACATGTCCACAACTGAGTAATCATAGCCAAGGAACCAAATAAGCATCAAGAAGATAAGTACAATCTCCTAATACCAAACCATATTAGCATGAAACACCACATACATGATCATGTTGTGCCAATGCATCAAGTGTACCTACATATCCATGACACCATAATCATAGCAAAGATTGTACCTACACTCAACTATCACCCATACAATACTCCAAGTCTCTAATGATGTCCAACCATTTCCTCAAAACTGAAGACAACCTGTGTACATGTCTCCATCAAAGTACCAAGTCTAAAAAACACATGTAAACCTATACCAAGAAGCACTAAACTAATAGTTAGTTGCACCATCATAAATATCATATAAAAACATGTATGCCCTCAATTTTTTGCCACTTGACTCATCCAGATGCTCACACAAACATACCCTGAATCTCAGGCTCCTATAAGTGATCAAACAAATACCAAGCTCAATTGGCTCCTCAAACTGATAAATAATCTAAACCATTATGTATTACATTACAAATTCTCTTCAATGCCTCTTTGAAATCAAAAATTTAATTTTGTATGCAAAAGTTATGAGAAAAACTATGCAAAAAAAACATCTAACTTCCAGGCTCTAAAAACATGTCAAATTAAAAAAATTATGGAACCACACCTATATCATTGCATAGTGCTCGGAACCAGCTTTTCAATGGCTACAAGAAGTCAAAATTTTGATATCATGGGTGAAAGATATGCCTTCAAGAACAAAAATTATCCAATTTGGCTATAGAATGAGCATTGGTGGCCCCAGGGTGGCCCATCCATGGTTGGCTAGTGGTGCCACCACCTGAGGTGGTAGAATCCAAATGCATGTCAAATTTACTTTAATTTTTCAAAATTAAAAAAATTAAAATTAAAATTAAATGTGCCCCTTATAACCGGTCCCGCCCCATTTATTAAATTTAGCTCAAATTATTTAAAAGCAATGGATTTAAATATAATTTTTAAAAATTAAAAATATTAATTTAAAATTTTAAAAATTTTAATTTTAATTTAATTTAATTTAATTTAAAAAATTTCAATAAAAATTGTAACTTTCGAATTTTTTTAATTTTGCATGGTTTTGGATATTTTAAAATAAAGCGAGATAATGGACATTTTCCATAGAATTTTTCAATGACCCTATAAATATATATATTTTTTTTCAGCACATGGGTCATACGGGCCAATTGGCCTTTATACAAAAACTTTTTTGCAATTTTTCAACTTTTCCAAAATATGTCAAATTTTATGTCAAAATTTGTCTCTCGGCCAACCTGAATCCAACCATGAGGTCCATTTTGTCTCAAGAGGTCATCCATGAAATTTTCCTTACAAAACCATCATATGCAAACTCAAACCAAGAAACCCTCTTTCACCCAAATTTGGAAAACTTCAGATCTGCAATAAACCCAACAAATCTTGACGACACAAAAGCCCAAATTTGCATACAAACACCTGGAAAATATGTTCCATATATTGTAGTGCCTCAAACCCTACATGCATTTCCATGGCTTCAACTTTGAAAAAACATTCAAACTAGGGTTATAACAAAAATTCTTCAACCATGAAAGCTTTGATATCACTTATTAGGAAATATTACATTCAAACCCATAATGTTAAATTATTTCCTACCTAAACCATGAGAGATAAACATGCATACATGTTGCCAAAATGCACAGATCAAATATACAAGCCACAAGATAAAACAATATATACCCTGGGAAAACCTTAAAGAGGGAAAAACCAAGCCTCCAAAAGCATCCATACTCCATATTATTTAGCAATAAAGCAATACAAGAGTTAAAATGAATACCTTTGAAGCATTAATCCCTTCAATGCATTCCCATGTGTCTAAGCCTAAATTCACACATCCCATGCCATTATTCACAAATGAAGTCAACAAGAAGACTCAATAATGACATCCAACCCACTCAGCTAATGTAAACCACTACACATGCGTTTTATTCTATAGACACAAGCTCACAAACATACAACAAGTGGTATGGTGAAACCATGTACCACAAAACCATGTGAATAAAAAACCACTAACCCAATATTTAATATTGGGTACTAAGACATCACATTATTTAATATTTCCCCAATATTAAATTATTATCACATGGCTCCCACACATTGAATAATAATGCAATGTTATAATACAACATAAGTGGTCCCCAAATAATTACTTAGTGTGATTAACCACATCACCAAGGCACATCACAACTAAATAATTATTTAATTACAATATTATGATAAATTATTTTATGCAATGATGTAAAACACCATATCCCAACAATTAGGACCTATTTTAATTCAAATTCTTTGTGGGATTTTATTATCCTTAGATTCAATTTCTGATTGTTGGCTTGTAGTGTTGTAATTTTAGAGAATTAGGCATAAACCCGTATAAATACAAGGTCATTTCACTATGTTTAATCCTAAGATACTGGCAAGCAATCTTTAAGAGCCTTGAAACTTGTATTCATGCAATAGTTTATAAGAGAATTCGAGAGAAAATCATCAATCATTTGGAGAAACATTCAAGATTCAAGCATCTTGTGGGTATGTGTAGGATCATCATGGAAAAAATAGGCCCTTAAGTGGCAAAAAATTCAGAAAAATCAAAGTTAGGCGACTTGACATAAAAAATTGAATAAGTTATCTATATTATTTCAAAAATATGTAAGAATATAATCTATAGCTAACTGGTTTTTTTTTTTTAAAATCTATTTGGTGAAAATTTGAAATTTTAATGCAGTAGTACTTAATTTTTAGCGAAAAAATAAGAAGTAGGTGTTTGTTTGACCACCCTAAGCACAATAAAATGATAATTTTTTGTTATAAGATTTTAGATATAAGTAGAGGACTCATGTTTCAATGTGATACATATTTTTTTGTAATTTTTTTCGAAGTAAATAATTAATTATGATTTTTTTATTACAACTTGTAAAAAATATAAAAAATCATATGTCTAACTACCTTAATTTGGTCAAAATTTCATGAAATTCTAATTTTATTCTTTTAATCATATAGTATGAGAAGCATAGAATGTGACACATGTTTTGAACTCATAAAATGTGATACTGTTTGAAAGCTATAGATGTTTTTCAACTAGCTTATCAATTAGGACTTTAGTCATAATTTGAATCCTGCACATACCCATCATATTGCCAGTTTTTGGCCCATCATGATCCTGCACATACCCATGTCAAAGTATTCATGCATCATGTGCATTTGTGAGCTAAAATTTGTGATGTAGGTTTCATGATTCAAGCAAGAATTTGAGATAAAGTTTCAAGCATTCAATCAAGAGTCAAGATCCACATTGATTGAAGCTATTTCACTCAAATTTTCAACCCTCATTTCAAGGGTTTGGTGAGTTGCAACATTGTATTTGTCCATTCATCATTCCTTCATGATTTTCTATTTCATTTCAAGATTTGATTACCAAAATGGTGTTTGACCAAGGAAAACACCCATTCCTTAACAAAAAATAATTTTCTCTCTTGATATGTGTTTGCAAATACAAGTAAATTGGAGCTTGAAGATCCTTTGAAGGTAAAGTTGTCAAAGTTGTCAAAGTTGTCATGAATTTGTTATCTTCATAGAGAATAAACTACATATACCATAATTCATACTTTCAAACATGAATATTGGATAGGAAGGAAGCTACAAAAGATCACTAGAGGCTATGAAAGTATCAGTAAAACCCTAGCAATAGGACTAATACACTCAACCTGGCATATTAGACCTAGTATAGCCATTTTTTCCATCTTTCTATAGATCTTGATCAATCATCAAAAGATTCCATATTCTTGCAAGAAATAAGACTCATATGCCCAACCTAATGCACTAGTAACAATATACTTCCAAAAGTAGAATTATAGAGTTACATACCTTGTTTTGACTACATCATTCTACTAGGTACTTTACAATTTTATTTTAGTTTATCAATCTTGTTTCATGCTATCAAATTAATAGATCATATAGTGAATTTGGATAGTGCATATAGTTTCCTCTTTTAAAGCATTGTTTAATGGTGAATCCATGTCCAATTACACTAGGAAACCTCTAAAAATCCCTCAATTGAGTCACTTGGTTGAGGGATATTAGTTTCCTAATGAACTAAAGTGTGAAATAGTTACAATTCCATCTTCGAAAATGTGGAACCCTATTACCCTTTTATTCATTTTGGTGAATCCGACCATTGGACCCTTGAATTTATAATTTGAATAACATTATAGTCCTAGATCTTGATTGCATTAGCTTTTCATTAGATTTGCATTAGTTGAATTGTATCTAGGAATTCTAAATATTGCATAAGTTAAAAGTTCATATAGGTTACATTTTTCCATGTTACATCATTCAATTCCATTGGAAATCTATAATTGCAAATAGTTAATTGAATACACAATCCAAAAACATAGAAACCAGCTTGAAATTTTGGTGATTCATCCTTCAAAACCCTAAAACTAGGACTGATACGCCTATTTGGGTGTATCGGTCCCTAATTATTCAAAAACCCTAAAAAGTGGGAAACGTTATGAAAAGGTGGGACATTTTGAAAAAAATGGGACACTTTACAAAAAGAGTGGGACACTTTGAGTAAAAGTGGGACACTTTGCGTAAAAGTGGGACACTTTGCGTAAAAGTGGGACACTTTGCGTAAAAGTGGGACACTTTGCGTAAAAGTGGGACACTTTGCGTAAAAGTGGGACACTTTGCATAAAAGTGGGACACTTTACAAAAAATTTGGACTAATACGCCCATATGGGACAAGAGTCCTTGAAGTCCTACAAAATTTAACTTTTCTAATCTTTATAGTGATTTTCTACACTTCCTAGGCTTGCTGATTGAAACGTAGAAAATTGTCACTCTATGTTTAGGGAGATAGAACCACCAATTTCCTACAAGTTTCTTTCAAGGAAACCTTAGAGATCTCAATGTAGGGATGAAATAAGGGAAAGAGATCTATAATAAGGTGAAATAGGGTGTGATTTAATACTAAAAGAGGTTTCACCACTAAGCAAGGGCTTGGAAAGAAAAAAATGCAATGATATGCAAACTTAACTATGCAACTTAAGTTAAGAAATCAAAAATTAGAAGAATAGACTGAGAAAAGAAATATGAGCACCTAGAAACTAAAGAGGCTTGAATTGAAGTTTGAATTTTTGGAAATGGTGATTCTTAATGCACACTAGGACTCATATGATAGTAGGGGTGATTTAGTCTGAGTTTAGGGTTTCAAGCCAAAACCAAAATCTGGAACAACTAAACTAGGATTTACAGAAAATGCCTGAAAATAGGTATATTGGGACTCATATGCCATAGGTGGTGATTTATTCCTAGTATCAATGTGGATTTTAAAATATGATATCCTTTGATGTTCTCATATAGCTTCTTTCCTAACAAATCTTTGATTCTGAATCATTGAATTGCAACCTATAGGTGACTTCCCATGATCCTATAATGTAGATTACAACTTTGACAATTTGCAACTTGACAACATTTCTCCAATCTTTCTCCTTAATGGAAACTCAACCTAGATCTTCAAATCACAAATCAAAGAGGGAAAAATGTTGCTTTGTTAGTGGATAGGGGTTTACCTTGGTCAAACCTCGTTTTGGTAATCAAACCTTGAAATGAAATCAAATGGAAAGAAGGAATGATGAAAGAACAATATGTGATGTTGCAACTCACCAAAACCTTGAAAAAAGGTTTGCAATATTGTATTTAATGGCTAGCTTAAGTGTGGATCTTGAATTTTGAATGAATTCTATGGATCTTGACTTGAATGCTTGCTTGAATCATAAGAACTATAGTGAAAAAAAATGCATACCCTTTCATTTTCACACTTTTTTGGGCCCATATTACTTTATTTATCATTATTTATGTCTAAATTGGTCATATTTTGAATCCACAAGTGCAATGAACTATATATTTTTCAAGCTAATCTTGAAAAACTTCAAAAGGGTAAGTGATAATTTAATGATTATGTCTGAGTGTCCTTGATTAGTGGGTTGGGAATAAGACACCATCTAGGGCATCTTTGTCCTTCAAAGGTCTTGGGACCCCAATTTTGAAAGCACCTAAGTAGGTCTCTTTTTGGAGTCTATGCCTTGAGTTTCATTCCTCTCAACTAAGACACCATCTAGAGCATCTTAGTCCCCCTTAAGTTTTTTCAAGTTTTCAATATCAAATTCTACTAGGATTTAGCCTCCTTTAATTAATGAATTCATATGTTTTCTTGTTGTGGTGTAATTTTGGAATATTAAGCATGGATAAGTATAAATACAAGGTTCCATCTCTCACTTTCATACACCTAACAATCTAACAAGCATCCAAGCATTCAAGAGCAATTCATCAATTATTTGTAGCCATCATCAAGATTCAAGCATCATATCAAAGATCTTCTTGTATCATGTGTGTTTTTGTGCTAACATTTGTAATGTAGGGTTTTGATTCAAGAAAGCAATTCAAGTCAAGATCTATCAAGCATTTAAGCATTCAAGATCCATATCCAAGCTATCCATTTCACACAAGTTTGTAGACCTTACAAAAAGGGTTTGGTGAGTTGTAACATTGCATGTTGTTCATTCATCATTTCCTTAATTATTTCATTTAATTTCAAGGTTTAATTACCAATAAGGTGTTTGACAAAGGAAAATCCCCATTCACTAACAATAAACAAGTTTTTCTCCTCTTGCATTTTTGTGATTGTAGATTTAGGTTGAAGACTTGAAGATCATTTGAAGCACAAAGTTGCAAAGTTGCAAATTTCCATTGAAAAGTTTTCATCTTCATGGAAACTCACCTACAAGCAAAATCTAGAAATTTCAGAACCTGAGATCAAAGAAGAAGGAAGTGTAGACATAAAGCCTCAGGACCACATTTAGAGATTCTTGAAATTCCAAACGGGACTAAGTCACCACCTAGGGTGTCTTAGTCCTCTCAAGGATATTTTCCAAAAATTCTTTTAGATTTCATTCTCACATCTAAGTATTTTGTATCTACCCCAAAAAATAGCAATGGGACTAAGACAACAGTAAAGGCATATTTGTCCTCCATAACACATTTCAACAACTTCTTTACATTTTCAAAATCCTCATTGTATTTCTAGAATTCCCAGGTACAGATATCCTAACTTTTTGTTACATTATTTCATGATTTGAATCCTTCATTTAGCTTGTATTACTAGGTTTTATAGGTCGAATTCTTATTTCTCTTTTCAAAGCATTTGCTTGGTGGTGAACCCTTAAAAGCTTAAAGAACTCCTTCCCAGGTCTTCCTTATTGAGAATTGATTCACCTTGTGAGGTTGATATTCAATCCAATTAGGACTCCTAGGACATTATTTATTTACCAAGAGATGATATGATTGGGAATTTTCTATCCCATTTCCCATTTTCCCATTGGTTCTAGAACCTACATGACTAATGTTAGCTCAAAAAGAAACGTGATGCAGGATGACTTTGACATGATGCTTGAATCTTAAATATAGCTCCAAAATTATTGTTAATCACTCTTGAATACTCTTTAATTCTCTTTAATTCTCTCACTTTAATGCTCATAAGGTCACTTAAATTGCTAGGAGAAAATATGTGAAATAACCTTGTATTTATACTTGCTTATGCCAAATTTCCCGAAATTACAACACTACTAGCCAACATCAAATATAGGATTATAAAATCTCACCAATAATTTTAATTTAAAATAGGTACAAGCTAAGTGGGACTCATATTCCACTTGTGAATTGTGAGTCCCAGTATAGGCTAGAATTGGGACACAAATTTCAAAACAATGTTTAGTTTTATGTTAAATTTAGGACCAAGCCTCAAAAATTTGGTGGAACCCATAAGCCCAAGGTGGAATATGACTTTAAAATCGCTAAATATTGTCTAGAAAAACCCAAATCACCAAATTATTATTGGTCATTACATATGTGTTGGGACTATCCTCATAGAGATGCACAAATTAAGGCTTTTGGATGTAAAATGGGACCAAATAAGGCATAAAGAATCCCAATTTTAGCACAAATAGCCCAAAAAAGTGTGAAAATGTAATGGGATAAATTTTTATACACTACATTTATCCAAAACTTTAGTGAGAAGTGAATTCTCTTCAAATTCACACTAAAGTAGACAAACTTGCATCAAGAGGGGTCCAAGTGTACCAATGCTAGTGAGATAGCATGAAAACAATCAAGAGGGTTACACAAGCCCCCATGATGAAGATACTATGGAAAACTAACATAGGCACAAAAAAACACACATTAAAATGATGTAAGTAGCAGCAAGGCAGAAGCATACACTACCAAACACAGAGAAAAAGAAAGAAAAATAAAACCAAAAAAAAAGAGGGTGGATCAAGCTTCAACCATTTGTCCTACATGTTGTGGATTAGAACTAAGATGTTTTACCAAAAAAAATTATAAGTGGAACATGATGTCCATTATGTAAACCAAATGCACACTCACAAGGGCTAGTGGAACCTCAAGCCTTTCACTAGGTGTGCATAGGTGAGACACATATGCAAGCGACCATTATGAACTCACACAAACAAGCAAGTGGCTATGGGAAATTCATGCCTATGTTAGAATCCCATATGTAAAACCATACCAAAGCTATACCTACTAATAAATTTTATAAGGAACCACACAAAAATGAACTTTGAGCTCCATATTCTTGATATTCTTGAACAAACAAGATGGCACCACAAGAAAGAAAAGTGTGCTATGAAAGGTGACCATATAAAAAATGTTGTAAATGAAAAATATTGTAAAGTACATTCGAAGGAGTTTTTCTTAGTTCATGTAAAGTATTATCTTTGGGAAAATTGTACCTAATGTCTCCAAGAGAGGACCAATCAAAGAATAGAAGATTTGCAAGTTAGGGGATGCAATGTGTTGCATTAAGCCACTAAGAGGAATACAATATGCTAAGAGAGATCATGCTCTTGAAGGAAAGCACACCCAATGTGACCACACAAAAAAAGATGCATCGAATGAAGTAAGAAGCACAATGAAAAATGAGAAAATAATAATGTCAATGTATGCCCCCACATTAAACAAATTGCTAAACACCATGTTATGAGAAATTACTTTAATGTAGCAAATGTTATATGCTAACAATAAAGAGGATAGGAGAGATTATTTAGAAAGACCTATCCCAACTCATATGTTTCCAAATGAAGCTACATCATGAAAAGGGATTACCCCCATAATGAAATCCCAAAATCACATGAGGGATCAATGAATTTGTAGTCAAGTTATCTTTGCTACAATTTTTTTAGAGAGCTCGAGACTGTCATCATTCCCTAAATACTCATGGAAAATGAAGAATGACACAAAGAGAGCTAAAAATAAATAAAAAATTCAAGTCAACATGGAAGAGACCTAAATTTCTTGACACCTTGCATTATCCCCAAAAGGAAAACACAAGATAAAATGAAAAGATATATTTTTTACAACATAGAGAAAAATGTAGGTATAAATAGAAGAATTTCAAAAAGAGATAGATACATAAAATAGAACTATATGTGGGATCACATTACACACATGCAATCACATAAATGAAACATGAAAAAGAAAATAAGGTTGATACTAGTAAGGAACATGCAAGTCAATCTATAGCAGGTCATCTGCATCCCAATCTTGTTCATCGTATATAAAAGGTGGACAACTAGCCAAAGGGACAACAATGAGTGTAGTACTAGTATCATGACCAAGTTGAACACTCTTCTTAGAATAATTATCATTTAAGCTCATAGAAGAGGAAAATAATGAGTTCAATTCATTATGCACTTGTTCATCAATTTTAGCAACCTCATTATCATCATCTAGATTAATCACAATAGGAGGTTGAATAATAATGTCCAAAGAAGGGTTTAGCTCTTGTTGAGGTTGAGGTATAGGATCTTTTTTTTTCGATGGAGGGGGAGATTCATTGTGTATTTATTCAATTATATTTGGATGTTGACTTCCTTTATTGTTTACTTCATTTAACCTTCGAGCAATAGCATGACATCTACATCTATGCTCTCTAGGATTTTTGTTTGTTTTAGTTAAATTTTCAAGTTGCATTTGTGTAGGAGCAGGTTTATCAATAATAGTTTTCTTTTATTCCCTTAGGGAAGGAATAGAAGGAACCATAGGAGGATGGTCAACCAATTTCTCTTTAGGTTTTTAAACTTTTTTTTATTCTAGGAGGCACGACGGTATTGGTTTCATTATCTATTGGTATTTTATTGGAGATAGGTAGAGGATCTATCATAGGTTGTTCTTGGATATTTGGAATGTCTTTAGGATCAATCATGGTTTCATCAAGGATAGGTGGCTCATTCATAGGTTGTGGCATGTTTCTAAGGAATATCTTTGCTATGCATTTCACCTTCAACTTTTGATATTATTTGAAAAATAAATCCTCACGAGGGTTAACAGGTTCCATAGGCTCTGGGAAAAAGAAATCAAATGAAAAGTTCCCATGGGAAGATAGAAGATTAAAGCCACTATGGTATATAGTGAAAATTTCATTGTCAAAGGGAAACTTTAAGAATTTATGAACAATTGATGGGATGGCTTCCATGGAGTAAAGCCATGGATAGAAAAGTGTCACATGGAATTGATACAATGTTGAGATGATGGATAATGCGACATCTAGTTGTTTTGATTCGACTTTTAGAGGAAGGGTGATCGATTCCATCGCAAGGCAAGAAAAAACATTATACATTTTTATCCATGCTTTCAATTTATCATATGTTTCTTGATAGAGTTCATGAACAAGTAAGAATTCTTTAGAGATCACATTCTCTCCATAGACATGATCAATTAATATCCCATTAGTGGGCTTGTCATTGATTCGACTGACTATGTAAAGTGGACCATTAGGTGCATTTATAATTATATCTTTAGGTGAGAAAGAAAATTTCAATAGGCTATTTAGTTCTACCCTTACAAGATATAATTTCAAATAGGACTTTGTTCATGAGTATTCATAGGACTTTATTCAATAGTATCCATGTTGTCATCATCCATGTCAACATTCATCACATCATTATTCCTAGTTTCACTAGCTTTGACAAAGGAAATGTTATGATTAGGCATAGGGTTGGTAAAGATTTGCATGTTTTTGTTAGGAGAGGCAACTAACTTATTTCCTTGATCATTAACACCTCCAATTTGAAGTTTACTGGAATCAATGAGGTCATGTCCAAGATGTTTAAGACGCTTGCAGTTTTTTGTATCATGTCCACTTTTTTAGTGATAATGACAATAGGAATTAAATCTAAAGTTTTGAGGTAAAGGCTTATTAGGTTTGGGAGTCTTAATGGAGGGAAAGTGATCATTTTATGTTCTAAAAGTTGCGACATGGTGCTATGGAGGGTATCGGGTAAATAAGTAAATTGTCTAGCTAGATCCCAAATGTAAATGGACTTGTTTTATTTATGGTAGCCACTTGGTTATTGACATATTGAGCCAGTTGAGTGGGTTTATGTTGAAGGAAATATTTATTCTATTTCCTAAAAGGTTGATAATTGTTTTGATTTTCAGATTCAAATTTTTCATGTCAGCTTGAGGTGGGTTTAGTTTCTCAACTACTAACTAAGTTTTGATAATCACAAAGGGTAGTACACAAGTGTATAAAGGAAGGAAAATTCATCATGCTAGGCTAGTATTGTATCTTATTTTGCAAGTTCTCAATGAACATCCATTGAAGGTGAGGATCAATAATCTTTACATCAATTTGGGAATAAACCAATTGATAGAGTGGAATGAAGTCGGTAACTTTTCATCATCTTTTTTCTTGCATCCTATAAAATTAGCTATTGTCATTTTAGTAGTCTTATGCACTTGGAAATGGTTTATAAAGGCCTCAAAAAGTTTATTGAATGAATTAATTAGGTTTTTTGGTAATGAGGAAAACCATTCTAAAGCAATATCCTTCAAGGCTCTAGGGAAAAGCTTAGAGAAGAGCTTATCCTCGAGGAAAAAATCACTACATAATGTTGTATAAGTGGAAACATGGTTAGAAGGATCTCCTTTCCCCCATATTTCTCAAATGTAGGAATCTCTAGACCTTGTGGTATCGGCATTCTCAATATCTCCAAGGATAAGGGATTGCTTTTGACATAGTATGTAGGTTTGCCATTTTGATTTTTGGTTTATGGTGGAAATTTTCTTTTCAAGGAATGGAACATTTTGCAAAATTTTATTTATGATGGCATCATTGATTGTGTTTTGAGATGGATGTGAATATGGTGGAGGTGTATTTTTTTGGAGGGGGGAGTGAATTAAATGATTATGGGAGGTTAAGTGGTAGGAGATATGATGTGTAATACCACAAAGGTACTAGGAATTCTAGTGGAAATACCCAAGGTAGCAATGGCATTACTACTAGGTTGCATTGTTGTTGTAACATGAAGGTTGGTATAGGTAGGAATAGAGGCAATGGTTGTGGGGAGAGGAGTTTAAGTTCCTCCTAGACTTTGTATATTTTTTGAAGGTACAAAGCACAACTAGTTGTTGGGGTAAGATGTTTTCCAAAAATCTGAGCTAGGTTACACACAAGTTCAACTTCATCTTCACTTTCAATTATGTGATGTATGTTATCTATGGTAGGAATATTAGTGGTTGAAATATTTTTAGTACTCAGTTGATTTTGTTGGTTTTCTATGTCTTCATTTATTTGGATTATATTTTCGTGCATAATACTAGTAACCATTGTTTCAACACATGCCATACTACTTTAAGGAAAAGAGTTCTTAAGGTTATTGTCCATACCTAGTGAACTAGTGTTGACACTAGTAATCATAGATCTAGATAATCTAAGATCCATGACAATTGTTCTATCATGGGATGGCATGAATCTCAAACTTAATCTCACTATAGTATTAAAAATAGGACACCAAGTTGTAAAGCTCATGCAATGGAAAATCAAGGAAATACAAGATACAATGAACACAAGATAAATGGTATACTTTGATTAAAATGAAATTAAGATAGATACAATGAAATGAATGAAGTAGAAACTCTATAGACTAAAACAAAAATGTAATACCAACAAACTGAAACATAGAAATAGAGTTTTTAATACTATAAAATGTAGTTTAAGATATGAAAATGGGACTAAATCACCTAGAGGGGCATATGATTCCTAGTTATGGTTTTTCAAGGATTCAAATGTTGCAAAACACTCCACATAGAATACCTAAAACTCAAGAAAAATCACATGTACAGGGACTAAATTTCACAGAGGGGCATATGAGTCAGATTAGGGTTTTGACATGAATTTTAGTAAATTGAGAGTGAATGTTATGTTTTCTAGTTTTAATGATTTCTAAGATAAGTGTAATTACAAATTTTAAGGGTAATTAAATGATGCTAGATTCAAAAAGGTAACCTATATGCACTTCACTAATGCAAGATTAAAAACCCTAGATGAAAATTAACTAATACAACACCTAATGTAGAGTTAATGTAAGCTAGATCTAGGACTATGATGTACTAAAAATATGAAAGTAAGGTTTTCTAAATGCTAGGTTCACCAAAATGAAACATAGAAATTTTTTTCTCTATGTTTAGGGAGATAGAACCACCAATTTCCTACAATTTCCATTCAAGGAAACCTTAGAGATCTCAATCTAGGGATGAAATGAGGGAAAGGGATCTATAATAAGGTGTCCTAGGGTGTGATTGAAGAATAAAAGGGGGTTTACCACTAAGAAATGGCTTGTAAAGAAATAAATGAAATGATATACAAACATAACTATACAACTCAAGTTAAGAAATTGAAAATCGGAAGAATAGATTAAGAAAGGATAGATGAGCACCTCAAAAATTGAGAGGCTTGAATTAAAGTATGAAATGTTGGAAATATTGATTCTTAATGCACACTAGGAATCATATGCTATTAGGGGTGATTTAGTCCTAGTTTAGGGTTTTGGGCCGAAACTAGAAGTTGGAACAGCTAAACCAGGATCTACACATATTACCTAAAAATAGGTATACTAGGGATCATACTCCACAAGTGGTGATTTAGTTTTAGTATGAAGGTGGTTATAAATCTATTGTATCCATTGATATTTTTCTTTAGCTTTTTTCTGACCAAATTCTTGATTTTGAATCCCTGAATTGCAACTTATAGGCAACTTTTTGTTATCTTGCGATGTAGATGACAACTTTTACAATTTGTAACTTAAAAAATTTTCCCCAATCTTTCTCTTTAATGGAAATTAAAACTATATCTACAAATAACACATCAAAGAGGGGGAAAGATTTTGTTTTGTTAGTGGATAGGGTTTTCCTTGGTCAAACCCCATTTTGGTAATCAAACCTTGAAATGAAATTCAATGGAAAGTAGGAATGGTGAATGAACAATATGTGAGATTATAACTCAACAAAACCTTGAAAAAAATGATAAAATATTGTATGTAATGGCTAGAATGAATGTGAATCTTTACTCTTGATTGAATGCTATGGATCTTGACTTGAATGCTTTCTTGAATCATAAGAACCTACATCACAAATACTAGCTCAAAAATGAACATGGTGCATGATGACTTTGATATGATATGTGAAACATGAATATAGCTCTAAAATTATTGATAACCACTCTTGAATACTCTTGGATGATTTTTAATTCTCTCACTTTAATTCTCATAAGATCACTTAACTTTATAGGAGAAAATATGTGAAATAACCTTGTATTTATACTTGTTTATGCCAAATTTCCTAAAACTACAACACTACAAGCCGACATAAGATCTAGGAGAATAAAATACCACCAATAATTTGAATTTAAAATAGGTCCAAGCTAAGTAGGACTCATACACTAACTATGGTGTATGAGTCCTAGTAGGCTATGCTTGGTACACAAATTTCAAGAAATGTTTAGTTTTATGCTAAATTCAGGACTAAGCCCCAAAACATATGTGGGACCTATTAGCTCTCAAAAATGCAGGCTGAATGCCTCAATAGGATTCCAATCTCTTGATATGCTTTAGGGTAATAGACAAGGTTAAATGAATTAAACCTTCTACTCTTTAGGTGCTTCCAGAACTAGGTGGGTGTACCTATCTAAATAGTGCAGACTTATCTTATGATTATCCTTCTAAAATGCTTTGTCCACAATGGCAGATGACAGTGAACAAAATGAAATCAAACTTGATAGCAATCTTCTGATCTAAATCCTAAAATGTTTAATTAACAGATATAAATAAACTGAATGAATTCAAATGATGAAATTGTAGAGACCAGAGCCTTATTGGGTATGCAGAGTCAAATGAAACAGAAGTGGGCACCTTATTCTGGCATAAAATCAAATTGCAGGCATATGATCTATTCATAACTTGTATAAACAATGCAATATTATGACTACTGAGCTCTTCTTTAATAATCCAAATGAATCTTCCTAATTACTATGATCAATGAAAAGGATTTAATCACTACTTGAGAGAACAAGTTAATTAATCACACAAATGTAGCAAATGTGCACAGATAAACTAAAAATAACTTGTTATGTCAATTTAAACAACTAGAAAGAATCAAATTGGAGACAACTTTAGCAATAATTTTCAATAAGTTCAACATGCAATTGACACCAGAAATAACCTGCCACACCAATTAGTTTTCATTGAATTCACCAATTTAAAACATGCAACATAGTCTCCAAAATGAGAACTTTATTTTACTATACCCAATCCTAATCTACTATATCTCTAATCTAAATCTCATTTTTATCTCATGATGCTCAATTACAATCCAGGGGCATATATATACCCAACATATGAAAACAAATTGCTTCGAAATCCATGTCGACCACCATAGAATCCAGGAAAAAACATCATGTGTCGGCCCCCAACAACATTTAGAATTTCACATATGTCGGCCCATAGCATTAAAATTTTTGTATTAAACATTCATTGAGATATCCCAGCAAGTATGCCAAAGGCAATTCAATTGTATATCGTTGACTGCCCACGTTCCCTGCGCTTCGTCGTGACCAACTGCTCACTATGCCGAAGTCAAGATGTATCCATTTGTCCTCTTTATGTTTTGCTATAGCCTTCTGCTGTCAGTGAGATCTCTTGTAGATTATCCAATGCTTCACTGAAGGTCTTCAATCATCCCTGTGTCGCCGAAACCAAGAGAAAGTCCTGCTGAAAGCAACCCATATATGAAGTCGGCGAGACACATTGAACTCACTGTGACATGATGCCGATAACCCATACTCATATCGAAAGGTTCCCTTAAACGTCGGTCGGTGTGACAAGATGATATCGCTAAGACCTTTCAACAAAAGGAAAAACTCATGCCAATACACTGCCAAATACCGATCAATGAAACAAATGGAAATTATTATGACTTTATACTGAATACCCCTAGTCTAGCTAAAAAGAACATTCAATGTGATTGTTGGTGAGACCATGAGAGCTCGCTAAGACGTTATGCAGAAACAAAGTCTTACACTGATAGAAACCCACTTTGACCAGTCGGTAAGACAAAACAATTTCATCGTGACATTACAACGACGCCCAAAATCTTTCCGAAATATGCATCTTCCTGTCACCAAAACCCTATGAAAGCTATGTCGACAACCACCTGCAGATAAAATCTATTCGCTAAGACATCAGATGAGTCTTTTCAATAGGAAACACAGACTCATGCAAGATGAAACATGCAAAATGGGTTAGGGAAATATATACCATGATGTGAATCATGCAAGACCCGATGGATACAATGGACAAAAAATGAGTAGAATGATAGGAAAAAAAACCCTTGTGTTTTTGGATGAGGACCATATGGAAACTTAGGGTCAAGAAAAATATGTGAAAATATTGCAGAAATTTACAGCTCCAACAGGACCCATATGCCCAAGGTGATGTATGAATCTCAGATCACTAAATCCAAGCCATACAAATTGAAATCACTAAATTATGATTGGTCGTTACATATGTATCGAGATTATCCTCATAAAGTTTCATTAATTAAGGCTTCTAGATGCAAAATAGGACCAATTAAGGCATAAAGAAGCCCAATTTTAGAAGGGAGGGCCCAAAAAGTGTGAAAATGTATATGTATAACATTTATTTAATATTTTTAAGTATTGCATAAGTTGAATAGCCTTTTTTTTTTAGGTTAGCATGTTCCATTTTAAGAGATGTGGTTTTGATATGGTTAAGAATGGATTGCATAAATACAATATATCCCATTTCATGAGTTCAATTTAGAGCAAAAAAATGAGGTCATTAATAAAATTTTTAGCCATCCATCCACTATCTTTCCTAGTTATGAAAAAATCTTAGAGAAAGAGAAACAAGCCATTGACAAAATTCTTAATATCACCTTCCCTATCACTCACTCAAACCCTACTATCTATCCTATTTGTAAGGATGATATGATACAAGAGGATACAAGAATAGATAATCATGGAAACCATATTTTTTCTTCTCCTGATACCTCTCGTATTGTTCACAAAAGTATCTTGGTGAAAGAAGGTATAATCATTAAGAATCATGAAAGTCTTGTTTTTCCCTCTCCTCCTCCCCATTGGGAAGATATTATGAAATAAGAAGATAAGATAATGGAAAAATTCCTTAATATTACTTTACCTAGTCTCCATTCATCTCCGAACACCTCCCCTACTTGTGAGAATGATTTAATGAAAGAGGATGCAATTGTGAACAATCATGAAAAACACATTTGTGAGGAGGATATTTTGGTGTTAAGAGATCCAATGATTTAGAGCTATGACAATCCTACCTCTCCTAGTTGGGAGGACATCATAGGATATGAGGATGTAATTGTAGATAACCATGGTGATCACATTTTTTCTTCTTCTAGTATCTTTCTTAGTTGTGCAGAAGATAGATTGGTTTTAGAACATACACTTATTGAGAATCTCATTTCTCTCTTTCCCAATCCTCCTACCATTTGGAGAGATCTATTTGAATGAAAGGATCCAATCATTGTTAAGCATGAGAATGATAGTTGTTCCTCTCTTAATGCCTCTCCTATTGATGATACGATTAATCTACAAAATTTACCCATGGAATGTAATGAACATATTTTTTGCTTCATTCCCAAAATATATCCTAATAGGGTAGATATCATGGTGCAAAAAAAAGAAAACATTGACAATAGTAATGTGGCCACCTTAGATGAAGATGATGAAGTGACATTAGAATCTCCTTCACTAAGAGATCACAAAATTAAGGACACACCTTTTGAGGTTGAGCACATTAGATATCCCTTAAATTGATCTCTTGAGCAACTTCTTACCATCTACCCACCCTCAAAACAACCACAAGTTCAAAATAAACTCGTGCTTATATTAGAACCAACTAAAAGGAAACTTGATAATTATAATGTTTCACAACAACAAAGTTACAGTACCATTTCTCATACATATAACACTAGGAAAAATCTACAACCAAGACAATAAAATCGAACATCCCTCCCATTACCTCAACCTATCTTGCCTAGTGCCCATCGTTTTCCTTTTCATAATGGAAAGGAGTATGATCTTGTTGAATGAATTAAGAATCCTCCTGGTAAGATATCAATATGGGACCTTATTCAAGCATCCCCTCATTATCATAATATGATTCAAAGTTCTTTACAACAAGCTTCTACCCCCTTAATGTGCAATCAAATGAATGTGGCAACACAAATTCAAGCTATAACTCTAGTCAACTTAGACATTACTTTCCATCAAGATGAGTTAACCTTGCTAGAAGTGCAAAAATTAAATTAATCTTTCATTATAATAGCTATATTCAATAGGAAAGGGATAAAAAAAAACCTTGTTGACAATGGCTTAGACATTAATGTGTGTAGTTTAATCCTTTTGGATAATATTTTCATGGATAAATAAAGAATCAAACCTGATTCCTTATCGATTCATGGATTTGGAAATGTAAAAACAACTCCTTGGTGTGATCACTTTTCCTATTATAGTTGGAAAGGCCACATTAGAAACCCTGATCCATGTTATACCTCATGATATTTCATATAATATTATTTTAGGTAGACCATAAATTCATGTGATGAATGGGGTGTCTTCTACCCTTCATCATAAAATGAAGTATGTCTACAACAACAAAGTGTATACCATAAAAGTTGAACCTGAACAAGAAAGTTGTTTGAATAGTGACAAAAACAAGGAAAATCCTTTGACATCATTGACACCAATTATATAATTGGAACATATGCAAGATAAATACAAATAAAATCATATTGAAGAGTTCACAAAGCTATTGGAAGATGATTGAGGTTCCTTATACTTTACACCTGCGTTCTTGGGTCAATAGAAGAGCATAAAAAAATATTTTGAAAAGAAAAAAGAACCAATAATAATGTCAACAAAAAATTTATATGATCCTTAAAAATCATCCACCTCAACCACTTTAGAAGGAGAATCAAACTACACAATAAATTTTGATGAAGTTGATTATGAGAAACTACCAAATCTGAAAGAAACTTTGTGGAAGAGGTTATGAAATTATGAAACAACTTGGTTGTAATGGAAAATGATGTGGTGGTAGAGAACAAGGTATTTGTGTCCCTATACAACCTAACACATGAGGAATGAATAATGGTATTTTTTATTTCCCTTCAAAAGAAAGAAAATCATAAAAAGGACCTTCACTTAATGTCAACACTCTTACAAAAGATACCTCCAAGACAACTCTAACTTTGGTGCATCCTAAACTAATAGATACTACATGTTGGAATATTTCATTAGATATGCATCAAATTGATATATTTTTTAATCATTATAATAAATAAAATTAGTTGTTTCTCCTTGCCATATAACAGTTGTAGGATCATAACACACTGACTATTGCATATTTAACATTTATCACAAATTATTTTCTTTTTACAAGGAGCAACATATCATCACCCATCTTGGATCATTCTTGTCTTGCACTAAGTGGGAGAAATGGTTTAGGTAGCCTTTTCCTCATATTTCTCTTTTCATTGTATCTTTTTTCTATCTGATCACCTTCCATGTATATATAGGAGCAAGCTTGGGATGTGGACGACATGCCTTAAGTTAGCTCACATGTGGCATACTTTTATTTCTATATTTAGCATTACATTTTAGCGGAAACCCGTTCCATTTTCATGATGTAGATTAATTTGGAAACATATGATGTGGCATAGGTCTTTCCAAATAATCTCTCATGCATTCTTAGCATTTATCATTTTCTACTTTAAAGTATTTGCTCAAAACATAGTGTTTAGAAATTTCTTTAAAGTGGGGGCATATATTGGAATTATTATTTTTCATTTCAATTACAAATCACGTTTCATTGTGTGGTCTTCTTACTTCATGCAATGCATATTTCTCTTTATAATGACATTGGGTATGATGTCCTTCAAGAGCATGATCTCTTATCATATTATATTTGTCTTACTGGAAATGCCAAGCAGGGTGCATTCCCTAAGTTTTGAGTCTTTGATTGGTCCTCTCTTGGATACATTAGGCAAGATGTCCCCTAGGTTGAGACCTTACATGAACTAACAAAAACCTTATTTTAATGTACCTTACACTATTTCACATTTACAATAATCATTATATGGCCACCATGCATAACACACTTTTCTTTCCTATTGATCCATCTTGTTTGTTCATGGGTGTTAGCATACGAAGTTTTTCTTGGCTCACGAATTCCACTATTTATGTTGTGTGGCACTTTATCAAATTTATGAGATATAGGTTTAGTATGGTTAGTATGTATGGGATTCAACCTTAGGCATGACTTTCCCATAGCCACTTGATTGTTTGTGTGGGTTCATACCAGTCATGTGTGTGTCTCTCACCCTTTTTGGGGCTCACATAGTGAATGGGTATGTGTAGGATCATCATGGAAAAAACAAGCCCTTAAGTGGCAATAAATTTAGAAAAATCAGTGTTAAGCAACTTGACGTAAAAATTAGAATAAGTTATCTATATTATTTCAAGAATATGTAAGAATAGAATCTGTAGAAAATTGAATATAGTTTCTAAACTACTAGGTTTATTTAAAAATAAATAAAATCTATTTGGTGAAAATTTGAAATTTCAATGCAGTAGTACTTAAATTTTAGAGAAAAATAAGAAGTAGGTGTATGTCTGACCATCCTAACCATAATAAAATGATAATATTTTTTTATAAGATTTTATATTTAAGTAGAGGACTCATGTCCAGATGTGATGCATATTTTTTTGTAATTTTTTTTTCCAAGTAAATAATTAATTATGAATTTTTTATTACAACTTTTAAAAAATATAAAACTAGTATGTCTGACCACCTTAACTTGGTCAAAACTTCATGAAATTAATTTTTCTATTTTTAATCCTATAGTATGTGAAGCATAGAATGTGAAAAATGTTTCATATTCAAAAAATGTGACACCATTTGAAAGTTATAGATGTTTTTCAATTAGCTTATCGATCAGAACTTTAGTCGTAATTCTAATAGAAAATAAATAATAATTATTTATTAAATTCAAATTAAAGCATAATTCATATTGGTGGAAAGTTGAGAATCTCCTCTAAAAACCCTTTCATTTCATCAATTTTGAATTAAAAAAAAGTTGTCATCCACATACCCTACAAATACCCATAATATTGCCACTTTTTGGCCCATCATAATCCTACAATACCCGGATATTGGATTCAACTAGCCTATCTCAGAATGCGCTTTCTTCACATAGTGGAAATATTGTTCCACTTGTAAATGCTTTTTTGGACAAAAAGCTTAGACCTCATCCAAATCATGATGGACATACTTTTGAGGCTTGATCCACCCCTTCCTTTTCCCTTTCTTTCTTCTTCATATCTTTGGAATTTTATGCTTGTATCTTGTTGTTGCTTCATATATCATTCACATGCATGTTCTTTTCTTCCAATTTTGGTTTTGCATAGGATCTCAATCTTGGGGGCTTGATCATCCCTCTTGATCATTGTCATCCTATCTCACTAGCATTGGTATATACTTGCACCCCTCTTGATGTGAATTTGTCTACTTTAGTGAGATTCAAAAAAGGTCATCCTCTCACTAAAGTCAGGGCTAAATTTAGTGTAAAAAAAATTATTCCTTTACATTTTCACACTTGTTTGGTTCCTCCCTATTAAAATTTGGCTTATTTATTCCTTAATTGGTCTTATTTTGCATACACAAGCCTAGTTATATACAATTTTCTAAGGATAATCCCAACATTTAACAAATGAGAAATCATAATTTAATATTTTTGGCTATGTGTTTTAGATTTAGGGATCTAGGACTTATATGCCCCTTTGGGCATATGAGTCCATAACATTGTCAAAGTCTATGTCCTAAGTTTAAGCCTTTGGGACTCATATGACCAACCTGGCTTATGAGTCTTGCTTTAACTTAGGACCTATTTTAATTCAAATTCTTCATGGTATTTTATTATCCTTAGATTCAATTAAAAAAATTTGGCTAGTATTGTTGTAATTTTTGGAAATTAAGCATCAACAAGTATAAATACAAGGTCATTTCACTATGTTTAATCCTAAGATCCTGGCAAGCAATCCAAGAGCCTTCAAGTATTCATGCAAAATTTTATAAGAGCATTCAAGAGAAAATCATCAAGCATTTAGAGAAAAATTCAAGGTTCAAGCATCATGTAAAAGTCTTCATGCATCATGTGTGTTTGTGAGCTAACATTTGTGATGTAGGTTCCATGATTCAAGAAAACATTCAAGATAAAGTTTCAACCATTCAATCAAGAGTCAAGATGCACATCGATTGAAGTCATTTCACACAATTTGCAAGTTTCATCTTAGGGGTTTGGTGAGTTACAAAATTGCATTTTTTCATTCATAATTCCTTCATTCTTTTCTATTTCATTTCAAGATTTAATTACCAAAATGAGGTTTGACCAAGGAAAAACCCCATTCCTTAACAAAACAAAAATTTATCTCTTGATTTGTGTTTGCAGATATAGGTGAATTGAAGCTTGAACATCGTTTGAAGGAAAAGTTGTCATCTTCATGGAAGCTGACCTAAAGACCAAAATTAAGAATTTTAGACCTAAATATTGGATAGGAAGGAAGCTATAGAAGATCACTAGAGGCTATAGAAGTGGTGTCAAAAAAAGGGTCCTTTGGCTTTTCCGCACTCATTTGGGTCCTCCTTTTGGATTTTGGCTTAATGTTGCCTTAATTTATTGTTTTAATGTAGATAACACATTCACATTAGTTCTTGGGCCCTTGTGAACTAATGAAATTTAATGGTGCCTTGGAAAAGTGTTGTGAAGTGTTGTAACAAACTTTCACACTTTTTTAGGGTTTTATCAATTAATGAAGCATAATAAAAATAATTTTAATCATAATCCACATTAATCGTGCCTTACTTGGAGTGTTGTAAAGTTTTGTAACACACTTTCACATTCCTCTAGGCTTTTCATTAATAATTTGGATTTATTATGCTTTCATTGGCCCTATTTTGCATCCACAAGCCTTATTTATTGCATATTTTGAGGATAATCGCTACACCAAACAATAACCAATCATAATTCAACTGTTCTTAGCTTATGTGGCCCATATTTAGTGTTTGGGAATCATTCACCACCTTGGGCGAATGAGTCCCACCTAGGTCTTTTTGGCACTGATGCAGGTTTCACATATTTCTAGACACTTTTGATCTTTTGTCCCATACATTATATGTGATGGGACTCATTCACCACCATGGGAAAATGTTTCATGTGTGACAAAATTCAAATATAATTCAAACTTTTTGCAAGATTTTATTCTCTTAGATCTAATGTCGGCTTCTAGTGTTTTAATTTCAAGAATTCTTGCATAATTAAGCATAAATACAAGGTTCTTTCACTCATTTTCTCCTAAAAACCATTCAAGTCATCTAACATTCAAGAGATCACTTAGTGAGTTCACAAGAGCATTTGAGAATTCACAACAGAATTCAAGGAACTTAAAGGGTAGATTATCAAGAATTCAAGAGTGTTCTTCAAGCATCATTCATCATGTCAAAGATTGCATGGGTATATGCAAGAACATCATGGAAAAAACAAACCCTTAAGTGGCAAAAAATTTAGAAAACTCAGAGTTAGGCAACTTGACGTAAAAAATTAAATAAGTTATCAATATTATTTCAAAAATGTTAGGATTAGAGATGGCAGATCTAACAATTAAATGCAGATTTTATATAATAAACAGAGAAACTAAAACATACACAGAATAAATCATAACACAAAAATTTAACGTGGTTCACCCAATCCGGGCTACATCCACCAAACTGCAGCCATCCAATACTTTTATTATCCAGTAAAACCCTATTACAATCTTGCGAATAATCGCGTTTTTCATCATACTGAAAATACCCATCCGAACCCCCTTTTTACCAGGCTTAGAAGCTTCCAGATTTTAGGGTTCTACAAAATCATATTTTTCCTTTTTCATTGATTTTTCCCTTTTTTGGTGATGACGGGGGGCCAGGGTGTACAGTATACCATGGGCTATACAGTATAGCATGATCAGTCACCACATACCAACAATCTCCCACTTGGAGACTGATCAAGCTCCACACCACCACAATCTCCCACTTGGAGACTGATTCTGGACGACACTGCTGCAATTATAGCTCCCACTGGAAATAAGTACCTTGGACCCTACTGCTCTGTTATACTTGAATTCAACCTTGAAGACCAACTGAAGCTGAAGAGGAGCTCAGCTTCTCCCTTGTCACTGTCTTCATAAACATATCTGCTGGATTGACATCTGTATGTATCTTGTCTAGCTTAACCTGTCCATCCTCCAACACTAACCGAATGAAATGATATCTCAACTGGATGTGTTTTGTTTTAGAATGCAGAGCAGAATTCTTTGCAAGATGTATAGCACTTTGGCTATCTGTAAACAAGTAATTTCCAACCTATTGTTTTCCCAACTCATCCATGAAAATTTGCAGCCATATCATCTCCTTTGCCGCCTCTGTTGCAGCAACATACTCTGCCTCTGTGGTGGATAAAGCAACCACCTTCTGCAATCGGTGAAATCCAACTCACTACCGCCCCACCAACCGTGAATACATAACCTCGTGGTACTCCACCGGGTATCTATATCCCCTGCCAAATCTGAGTTAACATAGCCTTTTAAATCAGTATTAGAGCCCCCAAAACATAAACACTTATTGGATGTACCTCTCAAATACCTGAGAATCCATTTTACTGCATTCCAATGCTCAACTCCATGATGACTCAAATACCTGCTAACAACTCCTACAGCATGTGCAATATCTGGTCTTGTGCATACCATAGCATACATCAAACTACCTACAGCTGAAGCATATGGTACCTGACATTTTCTTCCTCCTCTTGTGTCTTTTGACACATATCCTTAGTCAATTTAACATGACTAGGCAAAGGTATGCTGACAGCTTTTGCATTCTCCATATGAGATCTCTACAACACCTTTTCAACATAATTAGCCCGAGATGTTCACTTTCTATTTTTCCTATCTCTACGAATTTTCATACCAAGGATTTGTTTTGTTGCCCCCAATCCTTCATAGCAAAAAGACTTTGCTATTCGTTTCTTCAACTCTATAAAAGTCCATGCTAGACCCACCATGCCATATCATCAACATATAAACACAAAATAATGTAGCTATCATTATCCAACCTCTCTTAAAATAAACACAATGGTCAATTACACCTTATTGTAGCCTTGCTCACCCACATAAACTGCCAAATTTCAAATACCATTGCCGCAGGTGCTTGCTTCCAAGCCATATAAACTTATTCAATTTGCACACTAGTTTTCCCACCTTGACTCCCAAATCCTTGTGGCTGTTCCATATATATTTCCTCTTCCAAATCACCATGGAGAAAGGCTGTTTTAACATCAAGCTGTTCTAAATGCAAATCTTCAGCAGCCACAATACTTAAAACAATACTAATAGAAGTCATTTTAACAATAGGAGAAAATATTTCATCAAAATCAACACCCTTTTTCTATGTAAATCCCTTTACAACTAATCTGGCTTTAAATCTTTTCTTACCTCCATCCTCCTCTTTCAGCCTGTAAATCCATTTGTTTGGTAAAGCCTTTTTACCTGCAGGCAACTTGCATAAATCCCAAGTCTAATTTTCTAGCAAGGAGTCCATTTCTTCTTTCATTCCATGCTCCCACTGAACCTTGGTATCCACCTGCATAGCTTCATCATAATATTTTGGTTCACCAGCATCAGTTAACAGAATAGTATACAAAGAGGGAGAGAATCTTTCTGGAGGTCTACTTAACCTTGAAGATCGTCTAACAGGAGTTTGTGGTATTTGTTGCTGTTGTTGTTGTTCAGCATGAGGAACCATTGAAACATCATTGTTTGGAGTATCATCCAACACTACATAATCTTTTTCTTTTCTTTCTCATGTCAAGCAAATGCATCTTTGTACAACACTTTCTCACGAATATGACATCCCCGCTTCACAATTTCTGATTTTCAAAATCCCAAAGCCTATAACCAATTCATCAATGCCATATCCAACAAATATACATTTATTTGATTTTGCATAAAGCTTGGTTCTATTTTCAGAATCTACATGTGCAAATGCTTCACAACCGAAGGTTTTGAGAAAAGAATAACTCACCTTCTTACCTTTCCATGCTTCCTCTGGAATACCACAACCCAGAGGATTAGAAGGACCTCTGTTGATTAAATAAACAACAGTGTTTACAGTCTCTGCCCACATTTTTAAAGGTAGCCCAGCATGCAATCTCATAGTCCGTGCATGCTCCATTATTGTCCTATTCATGCACTCAACCACTCCATTTTCCTATGGAGTCCTTGGAACCATTTTCTGCCTACGAATACCATTAGAGGAACAATAATCTTCAAACTCTTTACCTAATGTTACTTCACCGCCATTATCGATTCGAAAGACATTTTATCTTTTTTTACCATTCTCATTCTCAAACTTCAAGCTTCCATTTTTGAAAGTTTCAAATACATCAAATCATGTAGGCCACAACCATACTTAGTTGCATCATCAATGAATGTAACATAATACAGAGCCACCGAGAGAAGATACCTAAGTTGGTCCCCATACATCCGTATGCACAAGCTCCAATTTCTCATCTTTCTTTTGCTTCCCATCCTTGAGAAAACTAACTATCTTTTGTTTTCCATACACAACTTTTATAGAAATCCATATTAACACATTTTAGACCTAGTAAAACATTATTTGAATGAAGTACTTTCATACCTTTTTTGTAATCATATGCCCAAGTCTATTATGCCACAAGTTGATCTCGTGAGTCCACAAAGAACTCAGATGATCTTCTACTCATGACCGCAGCAACTGCTCTCAACATTGACTCTTTTCCATAACAATTAAAGTGAAGGAACAATATGACCTGTACAAAGTTATAAGGTGCCTACTTTAACACCTTTTTGCTACTACTATAGCACTCCTTTTGTGGACCTTCTACTTTATCACTTAAATAACAACATTAACCCTTCATCATTTTAGCTGCCCCGCTGAAATTAAATTTCTGCTTTCTAACTTTGGAACATGCCTTACCTCAATGCAGCCAAAATTACCCCCATTCTCGCGAACTTAATCTTGATTCTTCCCTTTCCAACACCTGACAGTGGTTCGGTCTCCTAAATAAACTAGCCCAAAATCCTTTGGACATAATCAAGAAAATAACTTCTATGGGGTAGCATGAAATGAAGCCCCGACCCAACACCCAAGAATCATCAAAGATTATCAAGAGAAAGAATCAAAAGCATCCCTCAATGATTTATTATTTTTACCACATTTCTCCTCTTACTCCTTCCTTTCGCCTCCTTCTTTATTTTTCCGAGACCAGCAATCTTTCTTCAGATGACCCGGCTTACCACAGTACCAGCAATCCCTCTTGTCTCTAGATTGGGACCTTTTGTCCTTTGATTTTCCTCGTGACTTCCCACGATTTCCGAAATTGTTTCCTCTCTCTTTTGTTCTGCCTCAAGCTGCGATTCAAAATAATCACTGGATGTTCCACCTGCAGCTTTTCCTTACAAATTTCCTCGCCTCTTCGTACAACACCAACAATATCAATAAACTTCAATGTATTCAACCGTAAACGTAATTGTTAACAGCCATTACCAAGCTATTCCAAATGGGCACATAATCAGAGCCCTAACTTCTTTCTACCAAAGTTTACTTTTACGGCTAATTGACCGTGATCAGATAAACTCATTCAAATGATCAGTAACTGACCCACCTTCTACCATTTTCATATTAAATAAATGCTTCATAAGAAATACCTTATTCAAAGCGGAAGGATTTTCATATAACTTTGCCAGGGTTTCCATCAACTCTTGAGTTGTCTTTGCTGTTGTAATATTAAATGCCACCGATTGTGCCAAGCACAAACGAATACTACCAAGAGCCTTTCTATCCAAGATCTCCCAGTCCTCATCTGACATTGTTGTAGGTTTCTTGGCTTTCCCTTCCAATGGCCGCCATAAATCCTTCTGATAGAGATAGTCCTCCATCTGCATCTTCCATAACTGATAGTTTTTGCCCATTAAAATTCTCAACCTTCTTACCCTCATCTGCCATTGCTCCCACTCAACCGTGAGACTTTCCTAAAGACGATAATCGAAACACAACTTGCTATGATACCACTTGTTAGGATTAGAGATGGGAGATCTAACAATTAAATGCAGATATTATATAATAAACAGAGAAACTAAAACATACATAGAATAAATCATAACACAAAAATTTAACGTGGTTCACCCAATCCGGGCTACATCCACCAAACCGCAGCCTATCCAATACTTTTATTATCCAATAAAACCCTATTACAATCTTGCGAATAATCGTGTTTTTCATCATACTGAAAATACCCATCCGAACCCCTTTTTACCAGGGTTAGAAGCTTCGAGATTTTAGGGTTCTACAAAAATCGGATTTTTCCTTTTTCATTGATTTTTCCCTTTTCGTGAGGATCGGGGGGCCAGGGTTTACAGATACCATGGGCAATACAGATAGCATGATCAGTCGCCACATACCAACAAAAAATATTTTAGAATAGAATCTATAGCAAATTGAATGTAGGTTTTAAACTACTAGGTTTATTTAAAAAAAAATCTATTTGGTGAAAATTTGAAATTTCAATGCAGTAGTACTTAAATTTCAAGGAAAAAATAAGTAGGTGTCTGTCTAACCACCCTAACCACAATAAAATGATAATATTTTTTTATAAAATTTTATATATAGGTTGAGGACTCATGTCCTGATGTGATGCATTTTTTTTTAAATTTTTTTCCAAATAAATAATAAAATATGAATTTTTTATTACAAATTTTGAAAAATATAAAAACTCTTATGTCTAACCAACTTAACTTGATCAAAACTTCATGAAATTCATTTTTTTTAATCCTATAGTAATTGAAGCGTAGAATGTGACGTAGGTTTTAGATTAAAAAACTATGATACCGTTTGAAAGCTATAGATATTTTTTAATCAACATATCAATCAAGACTTTAGTCATAATTCAAATAGAAAATGAATAATAGTTATTTATTAAATTCAAAGTAAAGCATAATTTATATTAGTTGAAAGTTGAGAATATCTTTTAAAAACCCTTTTCGTTTCATCACTTTTGGGTCAAAAAAAGTCATTAGCCACATACCCTAAACATAGCCATCATATCACCACCTTTTGGCCCATCATGATCCTGCACATACCCGCATTTTTCATGTTTGTTATTGTGAAAACAATTGTGATGTAGATTTAATGATCCAAGCAAGTGTTTCAAGGAAAATATATCCCCTTCAATCTAGAGTCAAGAACCACATCCATTGTAGCCATTTCAAGCATTATTGCAACACTTAATTGCAAGGGTTCGGTGAGTTACAAAATTACTATTTATTCACTCATCATTCTCTTTCCATATTTCATTCTATTTGAAGGCTTAATTACCAACAAGGGGTTTGACCAAGGAAAACCCCTATTCACTAAACCCCACAACATTTTTCCCTCTTCTTGTGTGTGATTTGTAGGGTAGGTTGTAGATTTTCCAAGAAGTTAAGGTAGAGAAAAGTTGTTAAGTCCATAAAATTTTTAAAAGTTGTCATCAAACTTTGGAGAAGCTTGGAGAAGATGTATAGGAGGAATTTTGGAGTTTTGGATCCAAAAATTAGTCAAGAACAACAAAGTAGACTGAGAGGCATATAATCCACTTGAAAATTTCTAGAAAGGAAAAATTGGATTGATTCTCCACTATTGGTGAATGAGTTCCACTATACAAGCCTGATCAAGATTTTTACAGATTTAGATACCCTTTTGGCTGAAACTTTTTTAGGAGCATTTCACTTGAAATTGGACTAATTCACCCAGCCTAGCATATGATCCCTAGTCAACTTCAACAACATAATTTTTAGTGATCCATAGCTCCATTCTACCTTCTTCAGTCTCTCAGGTTTGCACTTCCAGTCTCATAGATTTTTACTATATTTTTTTTATCTCTTTAGGTCATCTACCAGTTGTTTGGATATCACACTATGTTTTCCAATTCATTTTCTTTTCCAAGTTTACACTCGGTGGTGAGTCCATCATTAATTCTTATTCAATCCCTAGGACAGTCCCTTTGACATATTTCAATATCCTTTGCATTGAAATCTCAAGGGATTATTTTTGAGTGAAAGGTTGAAAATAGCTTCTCTCCTTTAGGTCGTAAACCCTAAAAGTGAAAGAGAGCGCCATAGACAAATTTTCTTCTTTCCATTTTGGCAAACCTACATATAGAACATTATAATTTTTATTTGGAGTGCATTCACATCCTAGATTTATCTTACATTAGGTTTTGCATTGATTAGTTTGCATTCTAGGGTTTCAAAATTTGTACCACTAAAAATATCATTTAGTTGACATTACTGCATCTTAATTTCATTAAAAATTAGTAAAATTCTGCATTTTCATCTAAGATTTGCATTAGAAAATATAAAATTCATAAAATTCAATTAAATTTTTTTGAATTTTTTTTAAAAAAATAGTACCTTGACTCATTTTCTACTTAGTGTGAACCAGTCCCTTTGCATATTTTAAAATGCATTTTCTGTCATTTAAGATTTATTTTTTAAGGTTTTGTTTGTTGTTTCTTTCTTTTAGTTTTACTTTCAATAATTTTAGTTATAAGAATTTCATTCTTATTAGTTTACATTGCATTTGCATTCACCCTGCATTTAGTAGCCTTTGTATGAGTGTTTGGTGTGCTATTTCTAATACATTAGTGATAAGAAGTTCAAGACTCATGTCATCCCATGATAGCACAATCATTTTCAACTTTGGGTTATCTAGAATTTCCACTCCTAGAATTGACACTAGTACACTAGCCATGGATAACACCCTTAGTAACTCTTTTGCTTTAGATTGCATGCAAGTCTAAACAAGGAATGATAGCATCCCATAAGGAAACATAATTCACATTCATGAGGATCTAGTAAACTTACAACATCAAATAAGCCTCAAAAACATTTCAACCACTACAATTCCTACCATAGAAAACATTCATTGCATGCTTGAAAGAGATGATGCCCTTGACCTTATGAAAAAAATAGTGTAAATCTTTTGAAAATATCTTCCCTCAACCACCAGTCCTTTGCCAACAAGCAATGTCATAAGTCAAGGAGGAACTCAAATTCCTCCTCCAACCACAATTTTTTTAATACCTACCTACACCAATCCCCAAGTCACAACAACAATGCAACAAGTTAGTAATGGGATTCCTTCCCTAGGTATTCTTGCCAGCATCCCTATTTCCTATGTGGCATCGCAAGTTATATCTTCTACCTTACCACACCTATAAGAATTCCATTCACTTGTCCTACAATAACATACACTCCATCACTACTTTCATTTCCATCTCATAACATAAGTAATGTCACTCTCATAATACAACTTTTCCAAACTATTTCATCCCTTCAAAAGAAAATTTCTACCATCAACCAAAATAAAAATGGCCCACCCACATATTATATCAAAAGTATTCCATTATCCTTGGAGATATTGTGAGCAATAATTCCACAAGGTGTAGAGGTGCCTAGATTTGAGAAATATGGAGGAAAGGAGATCCTTCTAACCATGTCAATGCCTACACTACCTTATGTAGTGACTTTATCCTTGATGATAAACTATTGGCAAAAAAATTTCCTAGGTCCTCAAAAGACATTACCTTGGAATGTTTCTCGTCTTTACTGAACAACTCAATTCATTCATTCAATTAACTTGTTGAGGAATTTGTAAAATATTCCCAAGTGTATATGAATCCCAAGATGACCTTGGTCAATTTGATGAGATGCAAGTAAAAAGAGGTTGAAAAGATAAGTGATTTTATCTTGCACTATCAATTGCTCTATTCTGAAATCAATGTCAAGGTCCCCAACCCACACCTTCAAAATATGTTTATAGAAAACTTGAAAACTAAGATTCAAGACAAGTTGACCATGATGAAATTCCCATCCTTCATGCATCTATGTAATTCCCTCCATGATTATCAAAATTTGGTTAGTATTTGAGATACAAATTCTACTTCTAGCCAAATAGAAAGATCTGAACCCATAAACCAAAACAATTCCCAACCTTTTAGAAAAAAAAGAAAAAAGGGTTTCCTTCAATTCAATCCCCCTCAACAATCAACTCAAATTGTCAAAAACTAAATAGTTGTTGTTAAAGCCATGGTTCCCTTTAGCTATGGGGACTTCAAAAGAGAATTGACTCCCTTGCCTAATACCCTTCATAAGACAATGTCCCAACTCCTAGAACAACAAATGATTACCCTACCACCCATCAAAATAGTAGACCCTAATAAGCCTTTACCACCAAATTTTAAATCAAATTCTTATTGTTGCTATCATCAATAGAATGGACATGACATGAAACATTGTAAGCATCTTAAATATATTGTGCAATACCTCATTGATTCTGGCTATCTATCCATTGCAGGTGTTAGTGATCAAGGAAATAAGTGTGTTGCCCCTCTAAACCAAAACTTGTAGATTTTCACCTGTAATCAATGGAAAATTAGATTTGTTAACTTGTTAGATCAAATAACATAAAAATCCAATGAAATAACGAAGTACAATGGAAATGAAATGAAAATACAAGAAATGATATTACCAAGAATCTCCATCTTCCATGGTTGACCTTCATTACAACTTCTTGCTTGTTGGATGATATTGTGCCCTCAGATTCGTTGTGCGAGCAATCTGCAAATGTCTAAGACCTACAACAAGTCTTGAAGGATTTGATATGTCCAAATGCCTATGTCTAAAAGTCAATGTCTATGCCTACGCTAAAATGTCAATATTGAAATACTACAATTGCCTATGACAATAAATGTGAAACTAAGTAAATGCCTATAATAATTACGCAAAATGTCAAAATGAGCGTCCTTTTGAAAAGTGAGAAGAAGATGGCATTTTATAGAAAAGGCCATTTTAAATGGACAGACGAGATAAATTATTGATGAGAACCTAAAATGAATGATCTAGATTAAACCTGAGAATCCCTAATTAGGGTTAGGGAAAAATCTTTAATTGAACGGTCAAAATAAAATCGGATTGACGGTGGAGAATAAATGAGACAAATTAATTAGAAAATAAAGATTTTCGATAAATCAAGAAGATAAGATTGCCTGATTTGCAAGATTCAAAAAATAAAAGAGATAAGATTCAAACTGATTTGCAAGATTTGAAAAATCAAAGAGATAAGATTTGGACTGAAGATCAGATTTGGAAAATCAAGAATCTACCCAATTACTTGATTTTTGGAAGATTAATTACTAATTTGAATTAAAATAATTCAAATTATGGATTTTGAGAGATAATAAATAATCTTTTTCAGATTATTTATCAAAAAGGATTGACAGTTAGGATTGACATGACATTTTAAATAATTTAATTTATTTAAAATAAGAAGAATATTAATTGGCAATTAAATAATTAAATTTAATTATTTAATTTAGGAGATAAGACCAATTAATTAAATAAATTAATCAATTTATTTAATTAAGACAATCAGTGACGTATTAAATAAATAAATGCAATTCATTTATTTAATAATCAATAAGAATTAAATGCAGAAGGGGGAATTAAATAAATTAAGACATTTATTTAATTAAAGAAAGACTTAGACAGTTAATGACGTATTTAATAAATAAATAAAAATCTATTTATTTAATAATCATGAAGAATAACTAACATGAATTAATTAAATAATTATGAATTATTTAACCAATAGTCGAATGTGGACCAAGGACATAATTAAATGTCTTAATTATGCTAGGATGAAATTGGTAAAAAAGAAGTTTGCAGGCCTAGGTCATTTTTAGGTGTCTACATTTTTCCCCTCTTTGTCATAATGTTGCTTGTCTCATTGTGACAAAGAAAATAAGTCAAAAAATGTCCCAGTGCAAAATAAGATGAGGAAGAATGACAAGGAGGGTTGTGGTATGCCCCTTCGAGAGGACAGACGGGTTCCAAGAACATGGGTGTGCTCTCGAAATTGATTAGAAGACTAGAATATGAAGAGACAAAGAAATGTTAGTGAAAAAGATATGGATGATGATATGGATGCAGTGCCTATATGAGATGAGCGAGAGAAGATGACAAGACTAAAGAAGATGCATGTTAGTTCCTAGACCAAATCCTTCAAAACATTGCCATAGGACTTTAATATTTATTGCTCTTAATCATCATTGGGTAGATTGTTGTGATGGCCAACAAACACCATGATATGACATAGATCAAGGTGTGCAAGGTCGTACCATCACATAAGACAAGCAGTCACAGACAAGGAAGATCATGACTCATACCAAGAGCGTTATTGCCCCAATCTTTGTTAGAATCAACCACAAGCAGAAAAAGACAAAAAGGACAAGTCATGAAATGTCGTTGCTCCTCTAAATCTTGTTGCTAGGACATCCTTGAGGAACTAGCAACATGACTGTCAGAAAGAAATAAGATAAAGTCATTATCATGATACGTCGCTGCCTTTCTAAATCCTTTTGTCGGGATCTCGCTGAGAAACTAGTAACATGAGTGTCAAAAGACAAGACAAATGTCATAATACATCGCTGCTTCTCTAAATCCTGGTGTTAGGATCTCACTGAAAAACTAGTAACATGATAAAAAGCCAAAAATGAATGCCAAGTATTTGCCAAGTGTGTCTAGATGCCGAGTGCATTGATATGTCAATGTAAATTTCAATGATGCCAAGATGACAAATGATGAAGGTTGCCATATTCAGGAAGGATACATCCTGAATAATGTCGATGTCTAGGAAGGACACATCCTAAAACACCAATGTCAAATTTTTGTTCTTCAGAAGGACACATTTGAAATAACGTTGTTGTCGAGAGGAATGATCCCGAAGTGTCAGAAAGGATCCCTCAAAAATGTCAAATGATAGGAACGATGCCTAGGAAGGACACATCCTAAGGCACCAATGTCAAGGTTTTGTTCTTTAGAAGGACACATCTGAAAGAACGTTGTTGTCGAGAGGAATGATCCTTAAGTGTCAGAAAGGATCCTTGGAAAACGTCAAATGATAATGCCAATTCCTAGGAAGGACACATCCTAAGACATAAATGACAGAGGTTATTCTTCAAAAGGACCCATCTAAAAGGTAACCAAGAGTTGATAGTTTGACTGGTTGCGATAATTTGACTTGTTTTGACTAAGTTTGACTTGTTTTGACTGAGTTTGACTTGTGTTGACCATACGGCAATAATATACCATGGTGATATGATTGTCATGTTGAATGAATAATTGCCATACTTTGTTTTAGGAGTTTTCCCATTTGGAGAAATGATCTGTCGTGACTTGCAGATTTTCGACATGTGTGCCAGTGTAATGCCATGAACCCTAATGGACTAACCTAGTGCGGCCTCGGGGCCTCCTCGACAGGTGGCCTTGCCTACATCATGCACTCAGAGAACTCATAGTTTGACACGACCAATGACATTGTTTTGATGACAAAAGATTGAGTCATGATTTATTTTAACACACCTAAAAGGACTAACCTAATGTCTTGGGGACTCAAATGTGAGTCTTGCCTATGTAGCAAATGTGCAAAGACAACGTAGTTCAAACAATGACATGGACTGATTGACATGACTGACTTTGACTTCATTTTTAGGATTTTGACATTGATTTGGATGTTTTTGTGTTTTTCTTCAGGACGTTTTATAATTTTTATGTCTTTTTTCAGGGCTTTTTACGATGTTTTTGGTCTTTTTTCAGAACATTTTATGATTTTTTTGTCTTTTTTCAAGACATTTTATGATGTTTTTGGTCTTTCTTTAGGACATTTTATGATGTTTTTGTCTTTTTTTCATTTTATGATTTTTTTGGATTTTGACATTTAAGAGGATCGTGACAAATGCATATGACTGATGCCTACTCATGAGAATCCAAGGACAAACATGATTGTGCTCTAGTCAAGTTGAATACCAATTGATAGGTGATGACAACGTTGTTTGACGTGGGATGGACGCACCCAAAACAACATGAGGACGATGACGATAAAGTGACGAAAGTATGGAGGTCTACAGCTGGGCTAGGAATGCAGTTAAGTAAAATTTTGGATAATGTGCTTCTATGAATTGGACTCATTGCATTGGAATGACTTGGTTAGGACTAGATGGGATGATGATTATCCTTAGATTGTTTGACAAGGGAAAGCCAAGATAGGTGACAAGCATAAAAGGATAGGGGGTGGCCTTGGTAAAAGATGAGAGACATAAGACTAAGGGAATTGTCATATGATTTTCAAGGACTATGTCGTATAAGGACAATAAGACTATGATATTCAATGACATGATGTTTCGTGAATTGTGTATGACTGAAGGATACACATGTCAAAATTTTTCCCAAAGCATGATTTATGTGTGCCAGTTTTATGTCAAGACCAAGATAGGTGGGAAAAATGTGTGGAAATGATAGGGCTTAGATGGATGTCAATGTCATGAGGAAGGCATGGGAAATGAGACGACTTGCCCCCAAGTGTAAGAGTCCACATAGATGATTTATTTTACACATGACGCCTGTTTGCCAGGTTTTCATCATGGTACTTATCCAGGGTGCCTGTTTGCCAGGTTTTCACCATTGGATGAAATTTTTCTCTTTACTATTTTTTTGAATTTTTGATTTTTTTGGTGTCACCAAGACGCCTGTTTGCTAGGTTTTCATCAGGGTGACGATTTTTTTATTTTTTTAATTTTTTTTGTATTTTTGATTTTGTGGATAGCCTGGATGCTTTAGATAACCACTAACTGTTCTGAATCCATTGACGGTGCCAATGTAGAGACTGGTGTCATGATATGCCAATAATGACCTTGCTGAAGGAGTTGTCTTGTCAGGATCGTAGCACTTGTATACAACTGATCGATGTCATTGTGATATTTTTTGATACTAGAGTTGGCCTTATCAAAATACGCACATTGCAATAGAGTGCCATGAGAGTCCTTGTGGTAAAGAGTTGCTGCCAAGATGTGACGGATTTGTGACGTGGGATCATTGGACTTTAAACGAGATGTAGTGTTATGACAAATGATGGTAGATGTAGAAAGATTGTTTGGACATTTGGATGAATCACTTTTTATTTTCCAAACTTGGGATGGTGGATGATGGATTTTGGAGGGATGGTGTTTGGAACCAACACTTTTATATGCCTTGCTTGATGACCATTTTGAAGGAGGTGGACATGTGTTATATGTGGGAGTCCTCTTGTCTTGTGGCTCCACATTGTGATTGACTTTTGTATTTGACTTGATGTCTTTGTTTAATCCATCTTTCTTTGGGATCCATTTTAATTTCATTTGTCCACATGTCCTTTTGTTTGATTCAATGGCCTTTGACATTTGATTTTGATATTTTGATTTGTAAGACTTTTTTTTTTGTTGGTCCCAAAGGGGAGGTTGATTCATGATAGAATGATGGTTCATGGTGTGGGTGGAGGGGGTGTTGGCAGCAATCTTATGACAAAGATTTCTCATGAATTCCATTTTGACGTTTGTATCTGACAAAGTTGCCCCCAGTATCGAGAAGGTACCACTGACATCATTTGATTTACTATCTGAAGAATACCCAAGACCTTGATGTCTGTAATTTTCTTGAAGTTGTATTGGTTCAAGAATGCCTTGCTTGTGTATGCCTAGTCCTTTGCCTTGATATTGCATGCTTTGACATATTCTATTTGTAATGGAGTATTTATTGTTTTGAAAGCAAGATGCTAACCCATCATTAGGTATGTGGATACTGTCACTTGTAATATTTTCATCTACGAGAAAGCTTGCTCTGACAAAGATAGATGACCCTAGTTGATAAAGTGTCTTAGCTTCATTTTCATGTTGGACATATTCCCGATTGATATCTTTGGTCTGATCATGTGACATGTCAGGTTCAGATGATTTTTTTGGTGCTTCCAAAGAAATTTCAAAGCCATCATTATGGTCAGTGTTATAGAGTCCAGTAAATTTAGCTATAGCTTGATCATTTTCAAATATGTCCATATTGGAATACTCTTGTGCTTGAGGAATATCATCTATGTGTCCCATGGAGGCAAGTGTCTCATCCTGGTAAGTGTCAATAGTCAAGGCTTGTATAGGTTCGGCAAGTGTTTTATCATGAATGGCGTAAAGGTCAAGGAGTGGATCGTTTTGGATTTCTTAGTCAATGGTAGGGTCTTGGTCAAGGATGGGGTTGTCATGGATTTGGACTTCTTGGTCAATGGTAGGGTCTTGTTCAAAGATGGGGTTGTCATGGATAGGTGTGTTTTGGATGTCATGATTGTCTTGAATGACTCCCTGAATGGAGTTTAAGATAGGTTCATGGGATGGACTACCTTGTTCTTGACATGAGGGTGATGATATAATGTCATGCTTTGAGATTTCATTTTGACATGTATCCTCAAGTTTATTAAATGGGATTTGACTTTGGACTATGATATAATTTTCATGACTAGATGTGGCTTGTGAGGGGGTGACTTGAAAAGGATTAATGGATGAAAGACTAGGATAGGATGTGGGAACTTGAACTGGACTAGTATATGAAGGACTAAGATAGGACATGGGGACTTGCATTGGACTAGTATGTGAAGGACAAGGGTAGGACATGGAGTCTTGGACTGGATATGTCATGGAGTCTTGGACTGGATTAACTATTGAAGGACAAGGATATGAAATGGAGACTTCGACTGGATTGGTGTAAGGTTGATTGAAATGGGATGTGGAGACTTGGACCGGATCAGTATGGTATGATGTGGGGACTTGACATGAGTTGGTAGATGGTTGATATGGGATGCAGGCTTGGATGGGATTAATAGATGAAGGGTCAGAATATGACATGAATGTTTGGAATGGACTATTGGACAGTTGGCTTCCCTTGTCAAGGTTAGGATAAGGGTGATAAGTGGATGTTTATTGTGAATTAATGGCAGGATTTGTGTCAAGTGACTGTTGATTGTGAGGGTAGACAGATGGTGGAAAAGTATTTATGTCAAAGCCTTGTGGTAACTTAGCCCCTTCATCCAAAAGCATGGCTAGATACCTTTGAGGGTCACGTAAGACTTTTTTTTTGCAAAGGAGAATATATCAAGATTTTTCGCTGCAGATTCTATGTCTTTCCAATATGCTTGTCCATTTTGGTCTCTTAGTTTGAATGGTTCATAATTTTTTTGTGATGAAGATGGAATGTTCTTGGAATATTACATGTTCATGTTGTGAAATAGGTCAAAAAAAGTCCAATGTTGGTTTGTGTCATAAGTGTTATTATTGATGTTGGGATTGGAATCTTGTCCAGAGTTTGCCATTTGTTGTTATCTTTGAAGCCTAGTCTCAATCGTAAAAGGGATTTGCTCAAATGAGGATGATGAGAATGAAAAGTAAATGCAAGGATGACACTAGCCTATGCTTTTTATATTTTTTTGGATAAAGGATGACAATGCAAGACTATGTTTTTGGATTTTTGACAATAAGGGATGCAATATGACAATATTGTCTAAAGAAACTGACTAATGTCAAAGGAAAATGAAGACTAAGATAGGACAATGAAGACTAAGATGACAAGTTATGTCACTAATTTTTTTGTATTTTTGGAATAAGGGATGACAATGCAAGACTATGATGACGTTTTCCTAAGGAAATGATTAATGCAAGATGATAAAGTTGTCAAGGTTAAAGTACCAAATGAGGACTAAGATGATGATGTTTGACTAAGGACTTAATGTTATAAATGCAAAGTCTAGGTTCAAAATGATGACTAAGATGAACAATGCAAAATCTAAGTTCAAAATGAGGACTGAGATTGTTTTCTAATGTCTTGTTGAAAAGTCTGAGTTGTCCAAGGTCAACTATTTTTTGTTCAAATTTGTGAATGTTGTGTATATTGTTTGAGTAATCTAGAAAACACTTGACAAGCACGATGTTTTGGTGTAAGCAAGCTCACATGAAACAAGTACCATCCTAAAAGGCCAATAGGCCAAGGGTTTGTATACTTGATATAGCCCACCTATTATACCCTGGATTGGTGATAAACACCTTTCCTTCTCAAGAGCGGATAGCTTAGAATTTTGGTGGCATTGGCTCCCCTTTAGGCTCATTAACGTCATTCGAGCACACCAAATTCAGATTCTTTGGGTAGTGACATCCCAAGAATTGCTATCTCTACTCAAGGGGATCAGTAGTGAGTATCTTCGGGCATGATACTATACCCTGCACTATATCAAGCAACGGCCAATAGAACAATTGGATTCTAAAACAAAGGTTTTTAATTCGAGCATTCCATTCGTGGGGCATGATCCATGCGGTGAGAGTCCCCTTTCAGATCCATCTCATCGGAACCACGCTCGTGATTCTTGGGGTTTCCTTAAGAACCCACTTTTATATACCAGCTGGAAGTCCCTCGGTGTCAGGGTGCTACTGGTCTGAGTCGCCCTGGGGTGAGTACTTTTTCCCACTAGAACAGGCCCAAGTTCTAGAGTCAGTAACTGTTTCTCTTACACCCAAGATCGCTCGAAAGCGCGAGGGGAGAGGATACTCTGATATACCAAATCGTGAAAGTTAAAAATAGATAAAATGGGTCTGGTTTTTTGATCACTGAGTTTTCACAAGGTGAGAGCATAATCACCTACCATTTTTTCAAACACAATCAAACAAAGAAAGCATAGGTTCGTTTTAATTGCACCAAATAAAATGTGAGTTACACTACTAAAAATGCAAACACATTGTTTTGTTGTTTGGCCTTTGACAATTGAACCTACAAGACAATCCATTAGTAGTTTAGTGTTTGTCTTCAACCCACGAATAGTAACCATTAACAAGCTGCCAATCTTGATTAGTAACAAAAATAAATAAAAAATAAACTTTGATTGATAGTAGAAACTTAAAATGGCTATAATTTGCTCAAAACTTAAAAAAAAATTAAGTGGTAGATATCCATGGAAAGCTCAAAATCTAACCTTCAAAACCCAGAAAGTATTTTCCACAATTCTGCACAAAAAAAATGCTATATGCAAAAGAAGACGCGGGTTCTAAAAATGAAATTAAAAAAAATAGTGATCACTAAAACAGCCCTAACTTTCTCAAATATTAACGAAATTTAAAAACATTTGATGTTCTAGAAAGATGATACTGAAATCTACAAAACCTAGAAAATGTTTGAAAATATTTTATTCGTCCATTTTTCTGTGCTCAAATGAAGGTGACGGGATTTAGTGTGATGTCTTGGCTGTAACCTGCAAAACAGTGAAAACAAACAAAAACACACACAAATTTATGTCCAAAACGTCGGGTTCACCAATGTAATCAATGGAAAATTAGATTGTTAACTTGTTAGATCAAATAACATAAAAATCCAATGAAATAACGAAGTACAATGGAAATGAAATGAAAATACAAAAAACGATATTACCAAGAATCTCCATCTTCCATGGTTGACCTTTGTTACACCTTCTTGCTTGCTGGATGATATTGTGCCCTTAGATTCATTGTGCGAGCAATCTGCAAATGTCTAAGACCTACAACAAGTCTTGAAGGATTTGATATGTCCAAATGCCTATGTCAAAAAGTCAATGTCTATGCCTATGCTAAAATGTCAATATTGAAATACTACAATTGCCTATGACAATAAATGTGAAACTAAGTAAATGCCTATAATAATTACACAAAATGTTAAAATGAGCGTCCTTTTGAAAAGTGAGAAGAAGATGGCATTTTATAGAAAAGGCCATTTCGAATGGACGGACGAGATAAATTATTGATGAGAACCTAAAATGAACGATCCAGATTAAACCTGAGAATCCCTAATTAGGGTTAGGGAAAAATCTTTAATTGAACGGTCAAAATAAAATTGGATCGACGGTGGAGAATAAATGAGACAAATTAATTAGAAAATAAAGATTTTTGAAAAATCAAGAAGATAAGATTTCCTGATTTGCAAGATTCGAAAAATCAAAGATATAAGATTTGGACTGAAGATTAGATTTGGAAAATCAAGAATCTGCCCGATTACTTGATTTTTGGAAGATTAATTACTAATTTGAATTAAAATAATTCAAATTATGGATTTTGAGAGATAATAAATAATTTGTTTCAGATTATTTATCAAAAAGGACTGACAGTTAGGATTGACATGACATTTTAAATAATTTAATTTATTTAAAATGAGAAGAATATTAATTGGCAATTAAATAATTAAATTTAATTATTTAATTTAGGAGATAAGACCAATTAATTAAATAAATTAATCAATTTATTTAATTAAAACAATTAGTGACGTATTTAATAAATAAATGAAATTTATTTATTTAATAATCAAGAAGAATTAAATGACAAAGGGGGATTAAATAAATTAAGAAATTTATTTAATTAAAGAAAGACTTAGATAGTTAATGACATATTTAATAAATAAATAAAAATCTATTTATTTAATAATCATGAAGAATAACTGACATGAATTAATTAAATAATTATGAATTATTTAAGCAATAGTCGAATGTGGACCAAGGACATAATTAAATGTCTTAATTATGCTAGGACGAAAGTGGTAAAAAAGAAGCTTGCAGGCCTAGGTCATTTTTAGGTGTCTACATCACCAACCCAATGCCAAAAAACTATTTCATTTGTCAAATCCAACGAAAATATAATGAATGATGTGATGAATTTTCATACCAATGCTTATGTTCAAAATAATTCTATCAATGTTAATCCTATAGATGAAATTATAGGGATGATAGACATCATCCCTCATAAGGGCCAACCTAAGATCCCTCTTTACATTGCTTTCTCCTCTAAATATATACTTAAACATTTACCCGATGGTCCTCTCTACATAGCTTTCCCTATCTATGAAAAGCTTGTGGAGAGAATGTGATCACCAATGAATTTCTACTTTTTCATGAAATCTATCAAGATGACTATGATAGACCAAAAGCATCGATCAAGATGAATAATTTTTTCACATGCCCTATGATAGGATTGATCACCCTACCATTGCAAATAAGACTCAAAAAATTAGATGTCACATTCTCTATCATCTCATAGTCAGACCAATTTTGTGTGAAGATAGGCCACCCATGGTTTTTCTCCATGAAATTTGTCCCTTCATATGTGCATAAATGCTTAAATTTTCCCTTTGACAATGAAATATTCATTGTTCACCATAGCGGATTTAACCCTTTATCCTCAAGAGGAAAAATTTCCCTTGATGCATTTTGGCCTGAGCCCATGGAACCTATAAAGCCAAGAGAAGAATTATTTTTCTTGTCTTATCAAAAATTCAAGGAAAAGAAGATAGAAAAACTATCCCTCTGAAACATGTCCACATCCACCTCTGAATCTCCCATCCTAGATGAAACCATGCTTCAACCTAAACAAGAACCAAACAACCAGACCAACCAAAAAAAGAATCACCTACATCCCAAAAAATACCAAGAGATAATGAAAACAACCTCGTTCCACCTCCCAAAATAAAATAAGTTTACAAAGTAAAAGAGAAAGTGGTTGAAAAACCTCCTATGGTTCCTTATGTTCCTCCCCTTGGAGAAGAAAAGGAACCTATGGTTGAAAAACCTGCTCCTACACAAACACAACTTGAAAACAAAAATAAAAGAAAAAAAAGGTACTAGAGAGCATAGGCATAGACATCATGTGATTGCTCACAAGTTACATGAAAAATTAAACAAAGAAAATCAAGAGCCAAACTTGACTAAATCAATGCATGATGAACCCCCTCCCCAACTAAAACAAAACAACCCAATATAAAAACTACAACAATACTTTAACTCTTCAATGGACATTATCATTCGATCTCCTGTTGTGGTTAACTTGGATGGTGATGATGAGACCGCTATAATCAATGAACAAGTGCATAATGAATTGAACACATTGTTTCCCTCTTCCATGAGCTTAAATGAAAAATATCCAATAAAGAGTGTTGAACCTGGTGCTTCTCCTAGTTTGACACTTTCCCTTGTCCCTTTGGTTAGTTTCCCACCTTCGGTATATAGAGAACAAGATTGGGATGTTGATCACTTACTCATAGGTTGACTTGCATTTTCCTCACTAGTATTTTTCATTATTTCTTTTTCCTTTTCATTTTTTGTTGTGTTATTGCATGCACGTAATGTGATCCCCCATAACATTATGTTTGATATTCTCTCTCTCTTTGTGACATTCTTCTATTTGTACCTTCATTCTTCTCTATGTCGTACATCACTTTCACTTTTTTATCTTTATCATTTTCTTGTGTTTTCCTTTTAGGGATGATGCAAGGCATCAATAAATTCATGTATCCGTCATGTTGACCCAAAAGGTTTTCCTTTTCTTTTTCTTTTCATTTCATCTTTATAATTTTCTTGTGTTACCCTTTTGAGGGTGATGCAAGGCACCAAGACATTTATGTGTCCTTCATGTTGACAAAAAAGGCTTTCTTTTTCTTTTCCTTTTCCTTTCATCTTTATCTTTTTCTTCTATTTTCCTTTTGGGGATGACACAAGGCATTGAGACATTCATGTCTCCCTCATGTTGAACCAAAATCTTTTCCTTTATTTTTCACTTTTCTCTTTTTTATTTGTCTTATGTTTTCCTTTTGGGGATGATGCAAGGCATCGAGACACCCTATGTATTTTCCATGTTGACCCAAAAGTTTTTTCTCTGCTTGTGCTCTTTTTTTGTCATTCTTCTAGTTCTATGAGTATTTGGGGTTTGCTGAAAGTTCCAAGCTCTCTAAAAACATTGTAGTAAAGAACATACTAACCCCAAATCCATAGATCCCTTATGTGTTTGGTGTTTTCATTTTGGGGACAACCCTTCTCATTTCTTTTTCTCTCACATGATGCAAACTTACTTGGAAACATATGAATTGGCATAGGAATTTCCAAGTTATCTCTCATTTCTTTTCTTATTTTCATTTTGCATTCACTACTTTAAATTAATTGCTCACATTATGGTGTTTAATAATTTCTTTAAAGTGGTGGCATGCATTGGAATTATTCTTTTGCATTTTCCTTTTTCTTGGTTCTTAGTGCAGCCTTCTTAATTCATACGATGTGTTTGTTACTTTGTGGATGACATTGGGTGTAGTGTCCTTTAGGAGTGTGATCTCTCTTAGCATATTACATTCCTCTCAATAGCTTGATGCAACACACTTCACCCCCTAAGTTACAAATTTTCTATTGTTGGATTGGTCCTCTCTTGGAAACATTAGGCACAATGTTCCCTAAGTTAAAGACCTCACATGAACTAAGCAAGAATCCTTTGAACATTCTTTGCATGTTGCATTTTTCATTTGTTGTTATATGGCCACCTTGCATAATACAACTTGCATGCCTGTAGTCCCATCATAGTTGTTCATGAGCTCCAAGCATACAAAGTTTTGCTTGTCTCATGAAGCTTGAAAATTCATTTTTCTGTGGCACCTCATTAAAGTTATCAGGAGGTATAACTTTGGTATAGTTGAGTAGGAAGCCCAATCTAAGGCATGGATTTCCCCATAGCCACTTGCATGTGTGTGAGTGCATAAAAGCGATGAGTGTATGTTTCTCACCTTTTAGGACTTCTCACTAAGTGGACAACCAAGAGTTCTATCACCTCAAAGTGAGTATGAATTTTCTAGACAAATAACCTAGATCTGATCCACATTGGGATGGATAAACGGTTGAATTTGTTGGTGATTTTTCCAACAGAACCAAGCAATTCTCTAATAAGTAGCCTACTCCTATGATGAAGAACTACTAGGTTAGTGGCCAACACAATGAGCATAGGACTTTATGGTCCTTACTCCTTCACTTCAGGCTATGTGAAACCTAGGAGGGTGATCCCAGTTGTGTTTTTGTGAAGTATATTTGATTAGTAACACATTTATACATAGATTTATTCCTACTTATTGCAAATAGGGTCCTTCTCACTAAAGATTTGGCAGATTTTCAAGTGAGTGACTAGCTAGTTGCTAGGAATTTGGGATAATCCCACCTATACTATCCTCACAAAGATTTTAATTGAATATAGTCTTATCTTAATTCCAGAGCCGAGAACACTATTTGTTCATTTTATGCAATATTTTTTGAAAAAATGACCAATGTATCATCAATTGGAGCAACAGAGTCGAATATATAAGGAACAGTAATTTATAAATTACTCAATTTAGATAGATGAACTATTTTCATATTACTTTGCATTTATGAAAAATCATTGTTCTTGGAACATTTACTTGTTATGAATCATAAGTAATTCCTTATAAAAGTTTATAACCCTATTCAAACATTTTAATTAACTCCTTGAATTAAAGCTGAAAAAAGAGTAATACATTCAAATGAAATATTTGAAGACAAATGATAACACCATTAGTATTTCTCATTTATAACTTGTAATGAACATACATAGGAGAGTATTTGCAAATAGAATAATATTTTTTTCAATATCAATAATTTCTATAAAAGTTATTTAAGATCATTACATACATGATTTCATATCCAAGACAAACTACTAGCCTATTATCAACATTCTATTCAAGGTGCCTATTTTGAACTTAGCTCTCACATAAACCCCTATTGAGACTTCAAAATCCAACCTCTGTAATGAGCCCTGAAATCCCTTTTATAGAACAAGGGAGCAACAAGAATTAGGCTTAATTCCATTTACATTTCATTTCATTTGTACCATAATTCAAGACATTCCTAGTTAGTTACATGTAATCATTTAAGGAAAATGGAAGAGTAAAAGACCACATTCCATATTCCCTGAATGAAGACACACAAACTCCTTAAAAGGTAGAGTTTGTTGCAACCATGTTGAATCCTCATCCTTGTTGACCAAAGAAGATTCTCCAATAGCAGCTCTAGCACAAACTTGTATATTGTCTAGAAACAACATGCATGCCACCAGGGTCAACTATTTTGGCACTTCTACACACCAGCCAAAAAAAATTCCACCTTAGCACTCGAAACAAGAAATTACATGAGTGTTGAATAGGAAAATCCTAACAGAAAGGGCATGGTTTTTTCAAAAATAAAAATAGGGTGCATTCATCACTCTGAGTCATCAACCTTAGAGGATACTAACCCATGTTTTGCTCATGGTGGGACTGGAGAAACTATCACCACCTCCTTGTCAGAGTTCCTAGATGTTACAAGGGAGAGGGGATAATAATCACCCTCTGGATCATGGTTACCCTCACTATCTGAAGGGTTATTAAAAACATCACATGGAGAATTTCATCCTTCCAGATAAGCCTTATAATGCCCACTCTCTCTCCTTTCCTTCTTTTCCTATTCCACCATCCTCTTATCTATGTGTTTGACTAATTCTTCTAAAATGATCTAGTCCTGTGGATGGTAATTCTCCTCATTAGTATACTCCTTGGATTTCCCAAGTCCTATTCTACCTTTTGGAATATTAGGAGCTTCTTGTGTTCCACTTTCATCCTCAAGAGCATCTTTCTCAGACTAAAACAAACTCAACTTCTTAGACTCTCAAACCACCATGGCAGACCTACTTGCCTAGGACAAGAATGTCTATTTCCTAACTGCAAGATAATCAATACTCACATAATTCCTTACAACCCACACCTCTTATATATTGCAAAATAAATTATAACAAAGGCGATCAACAAGAAATCTGTATTAAATAGGCAGTTTGAAGCATGCAAAATTAATGATTTGAGACTCCTCACACAAGCTAGTTGATAACTTAATAGCTTAGCTTTCAATCTAAGCCATCAATTGTAAAGCATTTAAAACTTCATCCATGGTGATATGAGACTTATTTTTTTATGCTTTTAGCAACTTTCTCATAGAAAATAGTGATTCCAGCTAAAGTGATGCAATCTATCAATTAGCATGTATCGCCAACCTAATCCATGCTTTTCATTAATATCGGTGAAGTACACAAGACCAGTCGTCTTTCTTGAGAGAAAATTTCCTTATATGCTTCATCACTCATCACTGATCTTCCCCAAGTTTTAGGGTCTAATTAGAGATAAAATTATTCATGTGATGATTTTTAGTCCATTGGATCATCCTATTTTAGAACTTCATCAATAGTTCCTCAGTCCTCTCACTACTTTCCATTTTTCTTTACACTAAATCCTCAGGATCTTGCCACTTTGCATGTTCCATGTAGTAGTGATCTCCTATCATGGATGTATCTCATCCTTCATCGGCCTCATCCATGATGTAAACATCCCTGTGAAGAAATCTCAGCCCTTCGTCTTGCAGCCTATCCTTTGGTCACATCTGTCTCTTAATCACACATCAATAATTCACACTTTGCACCTAGGATCCTATCGGTGATGGGAGGTGTAGTGGAGGCACCAAATTTAGGCACGTACACCTACATAAAAATCAATGGTGCAAAAGGGATTGGTCATAGGATATGGTCATATTAGCAAAAGAAACCCTTTAGATAACAACATCGCTTGTCGCTAATTCAAAACTCAAGTTCAGAAATGAATTTGCAATGAGTGATAAAACATAAGGTTGGGGCATTTCTCATCACTAATATAAATTTTAAAACTTGAAAACCATTAGCAATGAGAAATCCTTCAACAATACAAAGGACATTGCTTCACCGCGCATTTGATCTAGGAGCTCTAGCAACAATTTTTGATGAACGATAGCATAAAAATATCACCTTTTTTTCCCGTCACTAATTCAAAATATGCACTCTTGAAGTAATCAGCGATGAGTGATAAGAACACAATGGCCATCAGGACTTAAGTGAAAACATTCAAACACATGCACTTAAGTTGTTCTTAATGAAGGGTATTCCTAGGATGACATGAGAATAATAGACTCGAAAACTTCTAAGTCACAAAATGCAAAGGATGTAAAGGCAAAAAGATCCTTTACTTAACCTTATAAAATGGAAGACACAAAATTAGGCTTGAGGGATCGGTTACTAGATGACAGTGAATGACATAAGATATTTTAAAATGACTAGAAATGGGTAATAAGGAGTCAATGACCAAATAGAACCCTGTAAGCATTTGTAATGAATAAAACCCTAAAACCTCACATAGCAACCCTACCTCCAAATCTAATAAGGATTTAAGGTGGAACACTTTTTTTTAGGGTTCCATTAGAATCTACATCCGATTCTTTTATTTCTTTTCTCCTTCTTTTTCATCTTTGGCAGTGTATGATTGGCCTTGTCATTGTTCTTTATATCATCTCCATGTTAGTTCCTTTATACTTATGCTGGTTTTCCATGGGATCTTGATCTTGGGGGCTTGATTAGCCCTCTATATCATTGTCATCTCATTGGTTCATAGGAACCCCTCTTGGTGCATGTTTGTCTACTTTTGTGTGAGTTTGAAGCATGTTCATCCTCTCACTAAAGTGGGGGCTAAATGTAGTGTCAAAAAAAGGGTCCTTCAAATTTTTCACACTCGTTTGGGTCCTCCTTGTGGATTTTGGCTTAATTTTTCCTTAATTTAGTGTTTAAATGTGAATAACGCATTCACATTAGGTCTTGGGACCTTGTGAACTAATAGAACTTAATGGTGCCTTGCAAAATTTTTGTGAAGTGTTGTAACACACTTTCACAATTTTCTAGGGTTTTATCAATTAATTAAGCATAATAAATATAATTTTAATCATAATCCTCATTATTCCTACCTTAATCAAACTATTGTAAAGTGTTGTAACACATTTTAACATTCCTCTAGGCTTTTCATTAATAATTTGGCTTTATTATGCTTTAATTAGTGGTATTTTGCATCCAGAAGCCTCATTTATTAAATCTTTTCATGGATAATCCTGACAACAATTAGTAACCAATCATAATTTAGATTTTCTTGGCTTGTGTGGCCCATATTTATTGTGTGGTACTCATTTTCCATCTTTGGCGAATGAGTCCCACCTAGGTCTTTTTAGCCTTGATGTAGGTTTCACACATTTCTAGACACTTTTGATTTTTGGTCCTATAGTGTAGAAAAAAAGTATGCCTTTTCCTTGCTTGATTTGTAAATAATTAATGATAAATTAGATATAACATCACCTTGATTTAGTTTTGTAATGTGGTCAACACATACACATTAGGTATTGGTCCCTTGTGAATTAATAAGAATTTTATGATACCTTGCAAAAGTGTTGTAACACACCTTCACACTTTTCTACAATATTATAACTATATTTCACTTAAATAACATCTTATTATAATTTCCCAACCCTTATTTCATAGTTTTGTAAATTTTTGTAACAAAATTTCATGCTTTTCTACGCTTTTCATCAATAATTTGACCCTTATTGGCCACATTTTACACTTACAGGCCTTACTTAACTGTATTTTTGAAAATAATCCCAATAAATATCATTTAATACATCTAATTTTTGACACCCACTTTAAAATCCTAAGTGGGACCCATTCACCACTAGGAGTGAATGAGTCCCCTTTGGCACAAAAATTAGAATAATTTTAAATTTTGTGTGGGTTATTATTTTCTAAGACCTAAGGTCGGCCTATGATGTGGTATTTTTAGGAATTATTGCATAATTGTGTATACATATAAGCTTTTTCTATTCATTTCACCCCCAATCATTCATCCATCATGTTCTCAAGTCAAGCAAGCTAGGGTTAAGCATTTCAAGACTTCACAAGATCCATTCTAAGGCATTCAAGGGAATATTCTTCACCCATTGTTGCAGAAATTGAAGATTCATCATCATGGCAAGTTTCTAATTGAATTAGTTCATATTCTTACTTTGCTATATTATTTTATCATTTTGGTTTAATTACCTAAAATAGGTTTGACCAAGGAAAACCTCTCTCTGCTAACAATCAACAAGCTTTCCCCTCTTTAATGTCTAATTGTAGGTTTGCAAATTCAAGAAAAATGCCAAAAATGATAAAGTTGTCAAGACTCATGGAAACTTAAATCCAGGGAAAAATATCCATCCAACCTACATGCACTCACTGGGAAAGTTCTTATTTTATCCATCTTTAGAGGCTTGCAAAGCTTCAGTTTGAGATTCCGCTCTTAGGACACTTTTCAATGAAATGAGACTCATCCCCCAATAGTGGTGTATGAGTCCCAGAATGGGAAATGAGTCCCACTACTAGGTTTCTATAGCAAATTGAATATGGTTTCTAAGCTACTAGGTTTTTTTTTTAAAAAAAATTATATTTGGTGAAAATATGAAATTTCAATGTAGTAGTACTTAAATTTCAAGGAAAAAATAAGAAGTAGGTGTCTGTCTGACCACCCTAACCACAATAAAATGATAAAAAAAAATTATAAGATTTTAGATATAAGTAGAGGACTCATGTCCCGATGTGATGCATATATTTTTGTAATTTTTTCCAAGTAAATAATTAATTATGATTTTTTATTACAAATTTTAAAAAATATAAAAACTCATATGTCTAACCACCTTAACTTGGTCAAAGCTTCATGTTTTACTTTTTAATCCTATATTATGCAAAGCATAGAATGTGACACATGTTTTGGATTCAAAAAATGTGATACCATTTGAAAGCTTTAGATGTTTTTCAATTAGTCTATCAATTAGGACTTTAGTCGTAATTTGAATAGAAAATGAATAATAATTACTTATTAAATTGAAATTAAAGAATAATTTATATTGGTGGAAAGCTAAGAATCTCCTTTAAAACCCTTTTCGTTTCATCAATTTTGGGTTAAAAAAAGTTGTCAGCCACATACCCATCATATTGCCACTTTTTGGCCCATCATGATCCTGCACATACCCATGTTTTTGAAATAATATAGATAACTTATTCAAATTTTTACATCAAGTTTCCTAACTCTTATTTTTCTAAATTTTTCACCACTTAAGGGCTTATTTTTTCTATGATGATATTGCACATACCCCAAACTAAGAAATATGAGCCTTCCAACCAAAACAATTCCCAACCATTTAAAAAGAAAATCAAATGGTTTCTTCAATTTAATCCTCCTTATCCTACACCTCAAAATGTAAGTAACCAAATATGATTTGTTAAAATCATGGTACCCTTTAGTAATGGAGATCCAAAAAGACAATTCACACCTTTACCTAACACCCTTCATAACAACAACAAATGATTACCTTGCCCACTGTCAAAATACCTGTCCCTACTAAGCCTTTACCCCTGAGTTTTAAATAAAATTCTTATTGCCACTATCATTGAAAAAATGGACATGACACAAAACATTTTAAGTTTCTTAAACATCTTGTACAAGACCTCATTGATTCCGGCCATCTATCCATTACAGGGGTTAATGATCAAGGTAATAAGTTTGTTGCCCCTTTGAATCAAAACTTACAAATTTCCATTGATCCAATGCCTAAACATTATATTTTATTTTTCAAATCTAGTGAAACTACAAATAATGATGTGATGAATGTTGATATAGATGATGCACATCATTATCCTATCCCACGTGTTACCCATGTTAATCCTATGGATGAAATGGTAGGCGTGATATACGTTATCCCTCATAAGGTCCAACCTATGAAATCTCTTGATATTGCTTTCTCCTCTAATGATATAATTAAACATCTACCCGATGTTCCTCTTTATATAGCCAATTGTATCTATGATAAGCCCACTAATGGGATATTAATAGATCTTTCCTATGGAGAGAATGTGATCACCGATGAATTCTTAGTATTGCATCACATTTATCAAGATGACTATGATAAACTAAAAGTGTGGATCAAGATGCACGATGGTTTTTCTTTCCCTACAATAGGATCGATCATCCTTCCATTACAAATAGGACCAAAAACATTAGATTTCACATTCTCCATCATCTCGTAGTTAAACTAGTTTCATTTGAGGCTAGGCCATCCATGGCTTCACTCAATGAAGTTGTCCCTTCAGTTGTTCATGAATGCTTAAAGCCTCCATTTGACAATGAAATATTTACTGTCCATCATAGTGGCTTTAACCCCTTGTCTTACAAAGGAAACTTTTCCTTGGAATCCTTTTGGCTAGAGCCCATGGAACCTATAATGCCACAACAAGAATTCTTTTTCATAACTTACAAAAAATTCAAAGCAAAGAAAATAGTAGAATTATCTCTTTGACACATGTCCTCTTCTACCTCAGACATTCCTATCCTAGATGAAACCATGCTTCAACTTGAACAAGAACCAAACAACCAAGATCAACCAACACTAGAAACCTCCACGACATCGTTGAAAATACCAAGAGACAATGAAAGAAACTCCATCATGCCTCCTCAAATAAAACAAGTTTACAACGTAAAGGAGAGAGTGGATGACCCACCTCTGATGGTTCTTTCTGTTGGTTATTTAAATTATAGAACCAAACTTAATCTTAGTCACTACCTATGAATTTCCCACAACTCAATCATCAACAAGGTTGAGGATTGGCCAACACTTAAGTAAAGTACTTAGTCCCTCACCTCTTATCTTCAGGCTCTGTGAGACCTAGGAGGGTAATCCTATTCATGCTCATAATATCTCTAATGTATTCAAGAGAATTTCTTCACACAAATTCATGTCCTCAAGAAACCCACTTCATCAAAGGCTTGGCAGACCTTCAGTGAAAGTGTCATTGTTTCAAGGAGTGTATTTACATACTGAAAGTTGGGGAAGTGTAATTTAGAATATGTTATGAATTTGTCTTTATCTTGAATCCTAAGCCAAATTCATTACTAGCTGAACTGGTTATGAGATAAATGAAGCAAACCATTAGTGCCTTATACGAGGGAGAGATAGAGTCATGACTTGCAATCAATTGGTAATACAATTATGATTGAACATAAAAAATTAATGGACTATTAGTATGCCACACATCTAAAAATCTAATTCACTGTGTTTCAAAATATCACTTCCCTACCAAATCCTATATCACTTTCTCAAAAACTAAGGACCTTATTTTAGCATTTAATAAACTTATTGAATTGAAGCATAAAACAAGGTCATTCATTTGGTGCAAATAATAGAACATAAATGAAATCATAATTAACAACTTCATTCATAACTAGGAAGAAAGTATATTTGAGAGAAATATTTAGAAGTAATATTCTCCTTCATTTCTAATATTAATTTGTAAAACCATATTTAAGATCTTCATACAATATAACTTTCATCCTAGATTTTCTTTTGATATGTCTACTAAAGTATCTATTTATATTCTATTTTCTCGAAGAGCATATCATTCACTTTTGACCTATTTTGGACTCAAAATTTTGAACTCCCCTAACATTAGCCACGGAATCCCCTTTATAAATTAGGGAGCAACAAGCACCCGACTGAATTACAATTTTATTTTCATTTTAGTTCATTTGAAAATCCTAATTTCAATTGATTCCTCGAAGAACTCCTTAGATGGTTTCTTACACAATCATTTGGGAAAAAGGGAGGACAAAAGGGAAAAAACATGTGCAAGATACCATTAGTCATTGTCACCACATTCATTATTGAAACAAAAATGATTCCATATCATATTAACCAGAGGACTTCAACATCAGCATGGAAGAGAAAAAGACAAACCATGGACACCTAAGAAAAAATACCTCCTATGCAAAGGCCATGGTGTCATAAAAAACAAAAACTAGGCGGTCACCCTATTCAGAGTCGTCAGCATCAGGGAATACCTGACCACTCCTTGTCCTCGATGAAATTGGGGGGATCATCACCATGTCATCATCAAAGCTCCCATATGGCACCAGAGAATGGAGGTAGTAGCCATATTCTGAATTAGTATCACTTTCAATTTTCGAAGGAGTATTAGAAAGCACAATAGGATAATTGTTTTTCCCAAGAAAACCCTTTTTTCCCAAGAAAACCCTATGAATTATTTTCTTTTTTCCTAGCCTTCTTGACTAGTTCAGCCAGTTCATTTCCTTTGAACTTGGCCACCTCTCTGGGAAGGGTTCTATTTCTCAACTTGTACGTACTCTGCATAATTGATTTCTTCTTATGACCTCTATCCCTTCTTTTAAGATTTGCAACCTCAAGAGAAGCTTGGGCTTCCTACTCACTTATATTCTCATGATACTCAAATACATTGATTCAACAAGACCTTCTAATAGGTTGAATTGTCACATGAATTTTCCCCATTTCTATAGCAAACATAATTATACAATTTAAAACAAAGCTATAGGAATACACACTTACAACCCATAAAATTGTAACCAACCTATCAGAGAAATTCCTAACCATACCCAAGAACCCAATTTGAAACCAACCTACTCAAGACAAGAATATTCATCTCAAAAAAAACAATCAACCTGCATTTCATCTAAGGTGGCCATGGGCATCATTTTTTGACCATTAGCAACTTGCTCCTAGAAAACAATGATGCTATGTCAAATGCTACCATGTTCTTATTTAATCTTGATAAATCATATGTGATCTGACAATAAGCATGTATCATGAACCTAATCCATGCTTTTCCATTAATATCAGAAAAGTACATAAGACTAGTTTGTTTTCTAGAGAGAATATTTCCTTATATGCTTCATCGCTCATCACTCATTGCTAATCTTCCACAAATTTTAGGGTGCAATCACTGATGAAAGTATTCATGTGATGATGCTTAGTTTATTGGATCATCCTGGTTTAAAACTACATCAACAGTTCTCCATTCCTTTCACTTCTTTCCTTTTTACTTTATGTGAAATCCTCAGGATCGTGCCATGGTGCTTGTTCCATCAATAGTCATCTCCTATCGTGGATGCATCTCATCCTTCATTAGCCTCATTAGTGATACAAACATCCCCGTGATGAAATCTCAGCCCTTTTTTTGATGGCCTATCATTTGATCACATCAATCCTTCCATCATCCATCGCTAATTTGAACTTTGTACCTAGGTTCCTATGAATGATGAGAGATGTAGTGAAGGAATCATATTAAGACATGTACACATGCATGAAAATCAATGGTACAAAAGACATCGCACATAAGATCTTATCATATTAGTGAAAGAAACCTTTTAGAGAATACCATCGATCAACACTAATTTGGAATTTAATCTTTGAAATGAATTTGTGGTGAGTGATAAAACATAAGGCCATCTCTCATCTCTAATTCTCCTCATACATTTTGTAAGCAATTAGTGATGAGAGGATTTACATAGTTTACAATGTGTATCATTTATCGCTAATGTGGAACTTAGCATTTAAAACATATCTATGATCACATTATGTAAAGGAAATTTCATTATATTGCTCATCATTGATCCTAAATTTATGATCTTATGACTATCTGCGATGAGCGATAAGAACAAAAAGCTAGGGCATCACTTGTTGCAATTACAAACTTGAAATCTGAAAAGCCAATAGCGATAAGCGATCCTTCAAGGAACATTTCTCATCACACATTCTATTTAGGAGCTCTAGAAGTTATCTATGATGGGTGATATCAAAGAAAACACCGTTTCATCACTCCTGACCAATTCAAAATACATAATTTTGAAGAAATCAATGATGAGAGATGTACTATGGTGGCCATCAGGACTTAAGTGGAAACTTTAAGCATGTGAATTTAAGTTATTCTAATGAATGGGATCCCCTAGGATGACATGAGAACAATAGGTTCGAGAACTTATGAGTCAAAAAATACAAAGGATGTAAAGGCCAAATGCCCCCCTACTTAACCTTATAGGATGGGAAAATTAGACCTAGGCGAGAGGGACCAGTCACTTGACGAAACTAATAAACGTAAGAAGTTTTTTTAATATGACTAAAAATGGGAAATATGCAGTAAACAACCAAATAGAATGTTACAAATAGTTATAATGAATAAAAACCTAAACACCCATATAAGAACCCTACATCTAGATGTAACAAAGGTTTGAGATGGAATAAAAAAAATTTAGTGTTCGATATGGGCACTCCAATTTTTTTAAAATTTTGAAAGTGCCTTTAGTAACTCCAACTTGTGATTATGCCCCTTGTGGGAATAACAAGAAATGAGATCCTTGGGAGAAGAAGACTAGGTGCCTACTTCATTGGCTGACAGAGTGAAAAGGTCACCTATGCCCCAATTGCTGTGGGTTTGATAAGTCAAACCATATTTGATGGCCCAGACCACCAAAAAATTTAGGTCTCTTCTTACCTTTTTCATAGACAAAGTTCTCATTACACTTCACATAATCCAATCTGAAAACATCTATGAGATTTTCCTGATTAAACATGCTAGCATCTCTCAACAACTCAACATATACAATATTATCCACAAGTTCAAAACTATCATCCATTTTAAACTTAGGCATACTCTTGAAATTTTGATTATCATGTGGAAAAAACTCATTATATTTATCATTTAAAACATTTTCAAGCCGAAACAACATTCTTCAATATTTTTCCCATTACCACACTATGGGAAAACTTCACCCAGCTAAAAAATATGGCACTCATATTTTTCCACATAAATGGTATTATCAAGTTGAATCTAATTCTTAGTTTGCATGTCAAAGGTGAAATAGTCATGGGAACTAATCAAAATATTATGCACATTATGCAAACTATCTCCAAGTGTATGTAAAGAGATACACATTCATTAGTGCACACTATAATTGTGCCTCAATATGCCTATGTAGAAAGAAATTAGGAATCTCTAACTTGTCCTCATCCTGGCTTACTTTGATATCTTCTGAACATAACATATCAACATATTTAGCATTCATATCTTTTTCAAAAGTGAGAAATTCTGGTTCAAAAATATAATCTATGTTTTCTTTGAAATTATCTTTCATATGGACATGAAAAGATTCATAACTAGTCTCATCTAAATGAAGAAACATATACTTATCAAAATCTACATTAAAATTCTCAAAATCTGGCTTATCAAATACAAAAACTTCATGGTTACCTATTGCTTGTAACTCATCAAAATAGATTTTTGAACTGCTTCTTTTCTTTATTCATATTATCATCAAGTTGACCAATTGGTTCATAACTAGAAGGTAGATTAGACACCCATGCATCACATCTTGCATTTTGAAGGTTATCATCACTGTCAAAATAAATATGGGCAACACACAACAATTGAGGGCTACTTACATGTGCATATTTCTAATATTCAATGGTCAATAGATTTGAAATTTGTTTATTGCTCAATAGACCATCGCAATGATCCATTCTTTCAACCACCTCCTCTTCTCAACTTCCACTAGAACTACATGCATTACCAAGTTGTAAATCAAGGTATACCATAATATCACGATCATCAAAATCTAAAAAATTCAATGGACTAATGAAAAACATGGTCAAAAGCATGGTCATAGTCTGTCACAAAGAACAAGCTGTCCATTTTTTCATTCTCACTTACTTTTGAGCTATAATGAAAACTATCTACACCTTTCTTTATTTCATCATTGCACTATGTGTCACCATTGAATTGGTCATTTACATCTTCTTGAGGATAGAGACAAACATTTTTGCCATCATGAACATCAATGGAAAACATTGCATCACTCTTAACTTCTTTCTTCTCAAGTATGCAATTTTTTAGATTTAAAGTTGAGAACATTAGATCATTTATATTCATACAGTTGCTAATTTCATCAGCATGTTTACCAACAACTGAAGACATCATACTTAGTACACATTCATTCCTCATTTTTTCTATATTGTGTAAACATATGAAAGACATTTGCATACTCAATATTTTAAAATCCTTTAATAGTGCACTATATCACACCTCAAAAGATTAAAAATACATATGAATGCAATCTGAGATACTAGGTCTGAAATTTTCAGGGATTAGTGAAAGAGCAACAACAAATTTGTGACTTGAAGCAATGCTTGAATCTTCATCTTGTTTCTTAAGATGCTTTAACCTTGTGACAAGGCCAGAAGATTCTTTCACAAATGCTTTTTTATAAGCATCCACTAGTTTGTCCCAACAAGAAAAGGACTGCTAAGGAAAACTTAAGTACTAGTCCCTAGCTCTAGCTTCAAGAGATCTGACAAAAAATATCATCCACATATCCTAATCTCCAAATGAATGTTTCACCATGAAACTATAAAAACTTTGGACATGTACATCTCCTTCACACACATTGTATCCATTAAATCTAGGCATATGCTTATAGACACGAGATGCCATACTTTTTACCTTATAATCAATCCATGACAAGTCTAATTGCTCATACAATGAATAAAAATAATTGAAAAAAGTTGAAACAATTTTCCTAGTATATCTAGTATTATTATCCCTTAACTAGGCTTGCATAGCCATCATGAGCCTTTTCTACATCACTTTAATTCTTCTTGTAAACACATATTTCCATTATGGCCTTAGCCTAGGCTTCTTCACACTTGGGTTCCTGTACTTTGGGGTTTCAATTGTTTGAGGATTATTAGACTTTTGAATCTTCTTGATAATATGCATCAAGGTTTCTAATGGCATGATTCTTTCCCTTTTGTAATCCATAGATATATGCAAATTTGGGTTTAACTAATTTCAAGCATAATCATAACCATGACAATATGAAGGATCACTAGGATAGTTGCTAATATGATGGTAACCAGGGCTTGAAACATATTGTAATATAGGTGGAGGTAGGTCCCTAAGATATACAAATTCATTCTAACCATCCATACTAGCACATTTGTGAATACTTAGACAAGCACTTTAAAAGGAACAAAAATTTCATTCAATATGAAAGGTTCATCAAATGAAAATATGTTGAGAACCATGTACCTTCACACCTCATGTTGTTGCAACCTTGAATAGAGAACTTTTGGGTTACAATAATAAACAACAACCTGCCATGTGTATAAATTGTAAAGTAGATTTTCCATCTCTTCAACAAGAGGAAAACATTTTAAGCAAGGATATCTTTCTCTCTGTTCTTCCAGCAAAGTCACTTCACAATATTTTGAATATGGGGTTGCTACAAATCAATTTGAAGAACTAGAACTTCTTCAAAGTCTTAACTAGATGTTCATTATGTTTTGACTCCTGCCAAATGGTCTTCAACAAATTTTAGTAGAGATGCAAAGTTGTTCCCCAATAGAGTCACCATTTCTATTGGTTATTTTTTAAAAACCAAACTGAATCTAAGTACCTACCTATGAATTTTCCACAACTCAATCATCAAAAAGTTTGAGGATTGGCCAACACTTAAGTAAAGTACTTAATACCTCACTTCTTCTCTTTGGGCTCTGTGAGACCTAGGAGGGTAATCCTATTCATTTCCATAATATCTCTAATGTAGTTAGGAGCATTTCCTCACAAACATGCATTTCTTAAAGAAACCCAGTTCGTCAAAGGCTTGGTAGACCTTAGGTGAAAGTGTCATTTGTTTCAGGGAATATGTTTACGTATTGAAATTTGGGGCAGTGTAATTTAGAATATGTTATGAATTTATCTTTATCTTGAATCCTAGGCCAAATTCATTACTAGCTCAACTAGCTATGAGATAAACAAAGAAAACCATCAGTTCCTTATCTAAGAGAGAAAAAGAGTCATGACTTGCAATAAATCGGTAATATAGTTATGATTCAACATAAAAAATTAATGGACTATTAGTATGCCACTTTGTAACATCTAATTCACTATGTTCCAAAATATTGCTTCCTTACCAAATCCTATATCCCTTTCTCAAAAAATAATGGCCTTATTTGAGAATTTAATCAACTCATTGAACTGATGCATAAAACAAGCTCATTCATTTGGTACAAATGATAGAAGATAAATGAAATCATAATTAACAACTTCATTCATAACTTGGAAGAAAATACATAGGAGAGCAATATTTAAAACTAATATTATCCATCATTTCTAATATTAATTTGTAAAACCATATTTAAGACCTTCATACAGTATAACTTTCATTGTAGATTCCTTTTGATATGTCTACTGAAGTATCTATTTACATTATATTTGCTCTGAGAGCATAGCATTCATTTTTGACCTATTTTAGACTCAAAATTCTCAAATCTCCTAACATCATCCATGAAATCCCCTTTATAAATAGGGGAGTAACAAGTACCCAGCTGAACTACAATTTCATTTTCATTTTAATTCATTTCATAAACCTAATTTTAGTTGATTCCTTAAAGAACTCCCCAGATAGTTTCTTACGCAATCATTTGTGAATAGGGGCTGACAAAAGGAAAAAAACATGTGCAGAATACCATTAGTTGTTTTCACTGCATTCATTATTGAAACAAAAAAGATTCCATATCATATTAGCTAGAGGACTTCCACATCAGCACAAAAGAGAAAATGATAAATCATGGACACATGAAAACAAATCCCTCATATGAAAATACCATGGTGTCATCAAAAGTAAAAAAAAGGTGGTGACCCTATTAAGAGTAATTGGCATTAGAGAATGCCCGACCCCTCCTTGTCCTTGATGAAATTGGAGGGATTATCACCATGTAATTGTCAAAGCTCCCATATGGCACTATAAAATGGAGGTATTGGCCATATTTTGAATCAGTATCACCTTCAATGTTTGAAGGAGTATCAAAAAGAAAAATAAGAGAATTGTGTTTGCCCAGGTAGGCCCTATGACTTTTCTCTTTCTTCCTGGCCTTATTTACTAGCTAAGCCAATTCCTTGACTTTGAACTTGACCACCTCTCCAAGAAGAGTTCTATTTCTCAAGCTATACATACTCTACACAATTGATTTCTTCTTAGGACCTCTAGCCCTCCTTTTACCCTTTACAACCTTAGGAGAATCCCAGGCTTCCTGGTGAGTTACATCCTCATGATACTCAAATACATTGAGTTGGCTAGACCTTCTAATAGATTGAATTGTCACACTATTTTTCCCCATTTCGAGAGAAAGAAAAATTTAACAATTGAAAACAAAGCTACAAGAAGACACACATACGACCCAGACAATTGTAACCAACCTATTAGAGAAATTCCTAACCAGACCCGAGAACCCAATTTGAAACCAACCTACTCATGACAAGAATATTTAACTTAGAAAAAACAAACAACCTCTCACTCCTCTTCACACTTCTCCCTACATTCACTACAGACTAGAAAGATGGTGAAAATGAACAACGATCAACCTACATTAAATAGGAAATTAGAGCATGCAAAATTAATGATTAAAGAACTCTTTGTGTGAGTGAATTGATGACTTAACAATTTAGCTTTGAATCTGGGCCATTTATCTTAGAACACTTAAAATTTCATCTAAGGTGATCATGAGCATTGTTTTTCAACCATTAGCAACTTGCTCCTAGGAAATAGTGATGTTATCTCAAATGCCACCACATTCTTCTTTAATCTTGATAAATCATATGCGATCTGACAATTAGCATGTATTACCAATCTAATCCATTCTTTTTCATTAATATCCAATTTTTTTCTAGAGAGAATATTTCCTTATATGCTTCATCACTCATAACTGATCTTCCCCAAATTTTACGGTGCAATCAGCGATGAAATTATTCATGCAATGATGTTTAGTCTGTTGGATCATCGTATTTTAAAACTACATCAATGGTTCTCTAGTCCTTTCACTTCTTTCCTTTTTGCTTTATGTGAAATCCTTAGGATCCTGCCATGTTGCTTGTTCCATTAATAGTCATCTCCTATTGCAGATTCATCTCCTCCTTCATTGACCTCATCAGCGATATAAAAACTCCTGTGATAAAATCTTAGCGCTTGGTTTCACGACCTATCCTTTGACAACATCAATCCTTCCATTGTGGATCGCTAATTCAAACTTTTCACCTAGGCTCTTATCAATGATGGGAGACGTAGTGAAGACATTAGATTTGGAAACATACACCTACATGAAAATCAATGGTACAAAAGACATCACACATAAGAACTTATCATATTAGTGAAAGAAACCTTTTAGAGAATACCATCACTCATCACTAATTTGGAATTTAAGCTTTGAAATGAATTTGTGATGTGCAATAAAACATAAGTTTGTCACTCATTGCTAATTCTCTTCATATAGTTTGCAATCAATTGGCGATGAGAGGATTTACATAGTTTACAATGTGTATCACATATCACTAATGTGGAACTTAGCATTTAAAAAATATCCGTGATCATACGATGTAAAGGAAATTTCATCATATTGCTCATCGTTGATCCTAAATTTATCATCTTATGACTATCTATGATGAGCGATAAGAAAAAAAATCCAGTGCATCGCTTATTGCTATTACAAATTTGAAAGCTCATAATCCATTAGGGATAAACAATCCCTCAAGGAACATTGCTCCTTGCACATTCTGTTTAGGAGCTCTGGCAGCTATCTGTGATGGGCGATATCAAAGAAAACACCATTTCATCGCTCATTTCCAATTCAAAATACGTACTTCTAAAGAGATCAATGATGAGTGATATACTATGATGGCCATCATGACTTAAGTGGAAATTACTTTAAGCACATGCATTTAAGTTGTTCTAATGAAGGGGATCCCCTAGGATGACATGAGAATAATAGGCTCAAGAACATTTGGGTCACTAAATGAAAAGGATGTAAAGGCCAAATGGCCCCCAACTTAACCATATAAGATGGAAAAATCATACCTAGGCGAGAGGAACTAGTCACTTCATGACACTAATAGACATAAGATTTTTTTTAAAAATATCTATAAATGGGAAATATGTCGTCAATGACCAAATAGAACATTACAAACAACTATAATGAATAAAACCCTAAGCCCCCATATAAGAACCCTACATCTAGATGTAACAAAGGTTTGAGATGGAATAAAAAAAATTTAGGTTTTGATATGGGCACTCCCTTTTTTTTACAAATTTGAAAGTTCCATCAGTGGCTTTGAATTGGGATGTATGCCCCTTGTGGGCATAGCAAGAATTCAGATCCTCTAAAGAAGCAGACAAGGTGCCTAATTCATTGGGAAACATAGTAAAAAGGTCACCTCTTCCCCCAAATGCATCCTGGTTTGACAAGTCAAACCATATTTGATGGCCCAGGTCACCAAAATTTGTAGGTCTCTTCTTACCTTTATCATAGACAAAGTTCTCATCAAACTTCACATAATCCAATCTAAAAACATCTTTGAAATCTACCTGATTAAACATTCTAGTATCTCTCAACAACTCAGCATATGTAATATTATCCACAAGTTTACAACTATCATGCATCTGAAATTTAGGCATACTCCTAAAATTTTGATTATCATGTGGCAATAACTCATAATATTTATCATTTAAAACATTGTCAAGCTGAAAACGACATTCTTCATTGTTTTTCCCACTACCACATTGTAAGAATACTTCACCCAGTTGAAAAATATGGCACTCATATTCTGCCACGTAGCTGGTATTATCAAGTTCAATTTGATTATTAATTTACATGTCAAAGGTGAAATAGTCATAGGAACTAATCAAAAGATTATGTACATTATGCAAACTATCTCCAAGTGTATGTAAAGAGATATGCTCATTCATTAGCACACACTTTAATTGTGCCTCAACATGCTAGTGTAGAAAATCAACATGAATCTCTAACTTATCCTTATCCTTTCTTACTTTGATATCTTCTGAACACAACATATCAACATCTTCAACATTCATATCTTGTTCAAATGTGAGAAATTCTTGTTCAAAAGGATAATTTTTATTTTCTTTGAAATCAGCCTTCATATCCACATGAAAAGATTCATAACTAGGATCATCTAAATTAGGAAACAGATACTTATCCAAATCTGCATTAAAATTCTCAAAATCTAGTTTATCAGATACACAAACTTCATGGTTACATACTACTTCTAACTCATCATAAAAGATTTTTGAACTTACATTAACTTGCATGTACTTTCATACCCATCATACAATGCATCATTAAAATCAAATGGATGCTTGTCTTTATCCATATTATCATAAAGCTGACCAACTAGTTCATAACTGGAAGGAAGATCATATAACCATACATCATATCTTGCATAGTGAAGGTTATCATCACTATCAAAATCAATATGGGAAACACACAAAAACTGAGTGTTACTTACATGTGCATATTTATGATATTTAGTGGTCAAAAAATTTGAAATGTGTTCACTACTCAATAGACCATTGCGATGATCCATTCTTTCAACCACTTCCTCCTCTTGACTTCCACTAGAACTATATGCATTATGAAGTTGTAAATCAAGGTATACCATAATATCACCATCATAAAATTCTAGAAATTTAATGAACTGATCACAAACATGGTCAAAAGCATGGTCATAGTCTGTCATAGAGAACATGCTATCCATTTTCTCATTCTTACTTACTTTTGGTCTATCATGACAACAATCTACACCTTTCTTCATTTAATCATTGGATTGGTTGTCACCATTGAATTGGTCATTTACATCTTCTTGAGGATAGAGACAAACATTTTCACCATCATGAACATCAATGGAAAACATTGCATCACTCTTAACTTCTTCCTTCTCAAGTATGCACTTGTCTAGATTTAAAGTTGAGAACATATGATCATTTGTATTCATACAATTGTTAATTTCATCAACATGTTTACCAACAACTGAATACATCAGACTTTACAAATATTCATTCCTCATTTTTTCCATATTGTCTAAACATATGTAAGCCATTTGCATACTCAATATTTTAAAATCCTTTAACAGTGCACTAGATCCCACCTTAAAAGCTTCAAAATACATATGAATGCAATTTGAGATACTAGGTAAGAAATTTTTCAGGATTCATGAAAGAGCAACAACAAATTTGTGACTAAAAGCAATGCTTGACTCTTCACCTTGTTTCTTAAGATGTATTAACCTTGTGATAAGGTCAAAAGGTTCTTTTGCAAATTCTTCTTTATAAGTATCTAATAGTTTTTCCAAATAGGAAAGGACTTCTTAGGAAAACTTAAGTACCAGTCCCTAGCTATAGCTTCAGTCAATCTAACAAAAAATATCATCCACATATCTTGATCTACAAATGAATGTTTAACCATGTGAAACTATAAAAACCTTGGACATATGCATCTCATTCACACAGATTGTATCCATTAACTCTAGGCATCTGCTTAAATAGACTTGAGATTCCTTACTTTTAACCTTATAATAAATTCATGACAAGTCTAATTGGTCATAAAATGAATCAAAAGAATTGGAAAAAGGTGCAACAATTTTCCTACTATATCTAGTATGATTATCTCTTAACTGGGCTTGCATAGCCATCAGGAGCCTTTTGTTCATCTCTTTAATTCCCCTTGTAAACACATGGTTCCATTCGGGCCTTAGCCTAGGCTTGTTCACACTTGGGTTCCTGTACTTTGGGCTTTCAATTGTTTGAGGATTATCAGACTTCTGAAGCTTCATGTCAATATGCATCAAGGTTTCTAATGGCATGGTTATTTCCCTTTGGTTCCATAGATACATGAAAATCTGGGTTTAACTAATTTTGCATAATCATAACCATGACAATATGAAGGATCACTAGAATAGTTTCTAATGTGATGGTAACCAGGGCTTGAAATATATGGTACTACAGGTGGAGGTAGTTCCTAAGATATACAAATTCATTCTAACCATCCATACTAGCACATTTGTGAATACTTATACAAGCACTTTAAAAGGAACAACAATTTCATTCAATATGATAAGTTCAACAAATGAAAATATGTAGAGAACCATGTACCCTCACACCTCTAGTTGTTGCAACTTTGAATAGAGCACTTTTGGGTTACACTAATAAACAACAACCCTTCATGCATATAAATTGTAGAGCAGATTCACCACCTCTTCAACAAGAGGAAAACCTTTGAAGTAAGGATATCTTTCTCTGAGCTCTTCCAACATAGTCACTTCATAGTATTTTGAATTTGGGCTTGCTACAAATCAATTTATAGAACTGGAACTTCTTCGGCATCTTAACCAGATGTTCATTCTATTTTGACTCCTTCCAAATGGTCTTAAACAAATTTATACCAGAGATGCAAAGTTGTTCCCCACCAGTGTCACCATTTCTTTTGGCTATTTTATTAGAACCAAACTTAATCTTAGTCCCTATCTATGAATTTTCCACAACTCAATCATTAGCAAGGTTGAGGATTGACCAACACTTAAGTAAAGTACTTAGTACCTCACTTCTTCTCTTTGGGTTCTATGAGATCCACGAGGGTAATCCTATTCATGCTCATAATATCTCTAATGTAGTCAAGAGAATTTCCTCACACAAATGTGTTTCCTCAAGAAACACACTTCATCAAAGGCTTGGTAGACCTTGGGTGAAAGTGTCATTTGTTTCAGGGAATGCATTTACATACTAAAAGTTGGGGTAGTGTAATTTAGAATATGTTATGAATTTTTCTTTGTCTTGAATCCTAGGCCAAATTAATTACTAGCTCAATTGGCTATGAGATAAATTGAGTAGACCACCGATGCCTTATTTGAGGGAGAAATGGAGTCATGAATTGCAATCAACCAGTAATAAAATTATGATTAAACATCAGAAATTAATGGACTATTAGCATGCCACGTTGTAACACCTAACTCACTATATTTCAAAATATTGCTACCTAAGCAAATCCTATATCCCTTTCTCACAAACTAATGGCCTTATTTTAGCATTTAATCAACTCAATTAAATGAAGCATAAAACAAGCTCATTCATTTGTTGCAAATGACAGAAGATAAATTAAATCATAATTAACAACTTCGTTCATAACTTGGAAGAAAATACATAGGAGAGCAATATTTAGAACTAATATTCTCCTTCACTTCTGATATTACTTTGTAAAGCCATATTGAATATCTTCATATAGTATAACTTTCATCCTAGATTTTCTTTTGATATGTCTACTAAAGTATCTATTTACATTATATTTTCTCTAAGAGCATATCATTCACTTTTGACCTATTTTGGAGTCAAAATTCTAAACTCTTCTAATATTAGCCATGAAATCCCCTTTATAAACAAGGGAGCAACAAGCACCTGGCTGAATTACAATTTCATTTTCATTTTAGTTCATTTTAGAAACCTTATTTTAGTTGATTCCTCGAAGAACTCCCTAGGAGATTTCTTACACAATAATTTGGGAACAGAGGAGGAGAAAAGCAAAAAAAATGTGCAAGATACTATTAGTTGTCATCGCATTCATTGTTGAAATAAAAAAGATTCCATATCATATTAGCTGGAGAACTTCCACATAAGCATGAAGGAGAAAATAAACAAACCATAGACACATGAAAACAAATATATCATATGAAAAGACCATGGTGGACATCATCAAAAGAAAAAATATGGCAGTGGCCCTATTAAGAGTCGTTGGCATTAGAGAATTCCTGGTCACTTCTTGTCTTCTATGAAATTAGAGGGATTATCACCACATCGTCATGAAAGATCCCATATGGCATCAAAGAATGGAGGTTCTAGCCATATTCTGAATTAGTATCACCTTTTGTGTCTAAAGGATTATTAGAAAGCACAATAGGATTATTGTGTTTGCCCAGGCAAGCCCTATGACTTTTCTCTTTTTTCCTAGCCTTCTTCATTAGCTGAGCCAGTTCCTTACCTTTGAACTTCACCACCTCTCTCAGAAGGGTTCTTTTTCTCAAGTTGTACATACTCTACACAATTGATTTCTTCTTATGGCCTCTAGCCCTCCTTTTACCCTTTGCAACATCAAGAGAATCTTGGTCTTCTTGCTCCATTATATCCTCATGATACTCAAATACATTGAGTCAGCTAGAACTTCTAACAAGTTGAATTGTCACACCAGTTTTCCCCATTTCCAGAGCAAAAAAAATTTAACAATTTAAAACAAAGCTATAGGGAGACACACTTACAACCTAGACAATTGCAACCAACCTATGATATAAATTCCTAACCAGACCCGAGAACCCAATTTGAAACCAACCTACTTAGGGAAAGAATATTCAACTCAAAAAAAACAAACAACCTCTCACTCCTCTTCACACTTCACCCTACATTCACTGCAAACTAGAAAGATGATGGAAATTAATAGTGATCAACCTACATTAAAGAGACAATTGGAGCATGCAAAATTAATAATTCAAGAACTCTTTGTGCGAGATAATTGATAACTTAATAGTTCAACTTTGAATCTATGCCATTGATCTTAGAACACTTAAAATTTCATCTAAGGTGGCCATGAGCATCGTTTCTTGACCATTAGCAACTTGCTCCTAGAAAACACTGATGTTATCTCAAATGCTGCCACTCACTTCTTTAATCTTGATAAATCATATGTGATCTAACAATTAACATGTATCACTAACCTAATTTTTTCTTTTTCATTAATATCGGCAAAGTACTTAAGACCAGTTTGTTTTCTAGAGAGAATATTTCCTTATATGCTTCATCCCTCATCACTGATCTTCCCAAAATTTTAGGGTGCAATTAGTGATTAAGGTATTCATGCAATGATGTTTAGTCCATTGGATGATCCTATTTTAAAACTACATCAATGGTTCTCTAGTCCTTTCACTGCTTTCCTTTTTGCTTTCTATGAAATTCTCAGGATCCTTCCACATTGCTTGTTGCATCAATAGTCATCTCTTATCACAGATGCATCTCATCCTTCATCAGTCTCATTAGCAATGTAAACATCCCCATGATGAAATCTCAGCCCTTGGTTTCATGGCCTGTCCTTTGATCACATCAATCCTTCCATCTTGCATCTCTATAAAAACTTTCCACCTAGGCTCCTATTAATGATGAGAGATGTAGTGAAGGAATCAAATTTAGAAACGTACACCTGCATGAAATTCAATGGTACAAAAGACATGACACATATGATCTTATCATATTAGCAAAAGAAACCTTTCAAAGAATACCATCGTTGATTGCTAATTTTGATTGAAGCTTTGAAATGAATTCCTTATTTGAAATAAAACATAAGCCAATAAATCATCATTAATTCTCCTCATACAATTTTTTAGAAATTAGCGATGAGAGGATTTACATTGTTTATAATGTGTATCATGTATCGCTAATGTTGAACTTAGCATTAAAAACATATCCTCGATCATGCAATGTAAATGAAATTTCATCATATCGCTCATTGTTGATCCTAAAATTATCATCTGATGACTATCTATGATGAGTGATAAGAACAAAAATCCAAGGTATAACTTATTGCTATTAAAAATTTAAAAGCTCAAAAGCCATTAGCGATAAGTGATCCCTCAAGGAACATCACTCATCATGTATTATGTTTAGGACCTTTGGCAGCAATCTACGATGGGAAACATCAAATAAACATCATTTCATCACTCATCGCCAATTCAAAATATATACTTATTAAGAAATTAGTGATACCTGATATAGTATGATGGCCATCAGGACATAAGTGGAAACTTTAAGCACGTACATTTAAGTTGTTCTAATGAATGGGATCCCCTAGGATAAGATGAGAATAATAGGCTAGAGAAATTCTTAGTCATGTAATGTAAAGGATGTAAAGGTAAAATGCCCCCCTACTTAAGCTGATGAGATGGAAAAATTAGACGTACGCAAGAGGGACTAGTCACTTGACGACACTAATAGACAAGAGTTTTTTTTTAAATGACCAAAAAAAAGTAATATGTAGTCAATGACCAAATTGAACATTGCGAACAGTTATAATGAATAAAACCCTAAACCCCCATATAAGAACCCTACATCCTGATGTAACAAAGGTTTGAGATGGAATAAAAAAAATTTAGGGTTCAATATGGGCACTCCAATTTTTTTACAAATTTGAAAGTGGAATAACCTTTTGTTCCTCCCCTTAGGGAAGAAAGGAAACCTATGGTTGATCAACCCATTCCTTCACAAACATAACTTGAGAACATAACCAAAGTAAATAGAGGTGATAGAGAGCATAGGCATAGACATCGTGCCCTTTCTTGCAAGTTAAATGAAGAGTTCAACAAAGAAAACCAAAATCCACACTTGACCGAAGCAATGCATGATGTCCCTCCTCCCCAACAAAAGAAAAATAATCCAATACAACAATCACAACAAGAGTTACACTCTTCATTGGAAATGATCATTCGTCCTCTTATTGTGATTATTTTGGATGTCGATGACAAGATCACTAAGACTGACAAGGAGGTGTATAATGATTTGAACACATTGTTTTCCTCTTCCATGAGCTTAAATGAGAAATCTCCTATACTGAGTACTAAACTCAGTACTTCTCCTAGTTTAGTACTTGCCCTTGTCCCTTTGTCTAGTTTCCCACCCTCAACATATAATGAACATGATTGGGAGGTGGATGACTTGCTTAATGGTTGACTCGTATGTGCCTTACAAGTCTCCTACATTTTATTTTTCTTATTTTTCTTGTGTGTTTGCATGTGTGTAATGTGATCCCCCATGATGTTTTGTTTATTGTTCTCTCTTTTTATCATTCCTCTATTTGTACCTTCATTCTTCTCTATTTCATACATTGCTTTTTGCTTTTTATCTTTTTCTTTTTCACTTGTGTTTTCCTTTTGGAGATGATGCAAGGCATTGATACATTCATGTCTCTTTCAAGTTGACCCAAAAGGCTTTATTTTTCTTTTCCTTTTCTTTTGTCTTTATCTTTTGTTTTCCTTTTGGGGATGATGCAAGGCATTGAGACATTCATGTCTCTTTCATGTTGACCCAAAGGGCCTTTTTCTTTTACCTTTTTGCTTGTCTTTTTTTTCTTTTGTTTTGTGTTTTCCTTTCGGGGATGACACAAGGAATTGAGACACCCTATGTCTCTTTCATGTTGACCCAAAAGGCCCTTTCCTTTTACCTTTTCCACTTGTCTTTTTATTTTTGGCTTGTTTTTTCCTTTTGGGGATGGCGCAAGGCATTGAAACATTCATGTCTCCTTCATGTTGACCCAAAAGCTTTTTATTTTTCTTTCACCTTTTCTTTTTGTCTTATGTTTTCCTTTTTAGGATGATGCAAAGCATTGAGACACCTTGTGCCTCTTCCATGTTGACCCAAAAACAAATTCTTTATTTTCACTCTCTTTGTGTCATTCTTCCTATTCTACATATTTGGAAGATGATGACAATTCCAAGCTCCATAGAAAACATTGTAGCAAAGAACATACTGATCCCAAATCCATTGATCATTTATATGTTTGGTGTTTTCATTTTTGGGGAAACCCCTCTCATATACTTTTCATTTCCTTCACATGATGTATCTTTACTTGGAAACATATGACTTAGCATAGGGATTTTCAAGTTGAATCTCATGTCTTTCTTCTTGTTTGAATTTCTCATTTGCTACTTTAAACTAATTTCTCATAGTATGTTGTTAGCAATTCCTTTAAAGTGGGGGCATACATTGGCATTATTCTTTTGCATTTTTCCTTTCCTTGGTTCTTAGTGCAACCTTCTTACTTCGTACGATGCATTTTGTTGCTTTGTGGATGACATTGGGTGTAGTTTCCTTCATGAACATGATCTATCTTAGAATATTGCATTCCTCTTGGTGGCTTGATGTGACACACTGCCTCCCCTAAGTTGCTAACTTTCTATTCTTTGATCAATCCTCTCTTGGAGACATTAGGCACAATGTTCCCTAAGTTATAGACCTCACATGAAATAATAAAGAATCCTTTGAACATTTTTGTAATGTTGCATTTTTCATTTGTTATAGGGCCACCTTGCATAACACATGTTACATGCTTGTGGTGCCATCATTTTTGTTCATGAGCTCCAAGCATACAAAATTTTTCTCTTCTCATGAAGCTCGAAAATACCATATTTATTTTTTGGAACCTTATTAAAGTTATTAGGAGGTATTGCTTTGGTATGGTTGAGTGGGAAGCCCATTCTGAGGTATGACTTTCCCCATAGCCACCTGTGTGTGTGAGTGCATACCAGCCATGATTGTATGTTTCTCTCCTATTAGGACTTCTTACCCAATAAATAGCCATGATTTTTTCCACCTTAGAGTAAGTATACATTTTTTGGACAAACAACCTAGATCTGATCCACAATGGGATGGAAAAACAATCAAAACTTGATCTAATTTGCTCTTTCCTTCTCTTTTTCTTTTTTCTCCCTTTCATTCTTTACATCATTTTCATTTGTGTTTCCTCGTTCTAATGTTTGGTTTGCCATGGGATCTTGATCCTATTGGCTTGATCACCCCTCTTGATTGTTGTTGTCTCATCTTGCCAGCATGAGTACATTTTGATCCCTCTTAATGTACATTTTTGGCTACTTTAGTGTGAGTTTCAAGTAGTTTCATCCTCTCAGTAAAATGGGGGCTAAATGTACCATAGAAAAAAGTATGCCTTTTCCTTTCATTATTTGTGAATAATTAATGATGAATTAGACTTAACATTGCCTTGATTTATTGTTGTAATGTGGCCAACACATTGAAATTAGGTCTTGGGCCCTTGTGTATTAATAAGAATTTTATGATGCCTTGCAAAAGTGTTGTAAAGTATTGTAATAAACCTTCACACTTTTCAAGGATCGTATTACTATATTTCACTTAAATAACCTCTTTTTCTCATTTACCAAGCCTTATTTCAAAGTTTTGTAAAGTGTTGTAAAAAATGTTTCATGCTTTTCTAGGCTTGACATTAGTAATTCAACCCTTTCTTATGCTTTAATTGGCCCCATTTTACACTTACAGGCCTTAAACTTAAGTGTATTTTTGAAAATAATCCTAATAAATATCATTTAATACATCTAATTTCTGGTACCCACTTAAAATTCGTAAGTGGGACCCAGTCACCACTAGGGGTGAATGAGTACCCTTTGGCACAACAATAAAATTAATTTCAAATTTCTAGCAGGTTATTATTTTCTAAGACCTAAGGTCAGCCTATGATGTGGTATTTTCAAGAATTACTACATAATTGTCTATAAATATAAGGTTTTTATATTTATTTCACCCCCAATGATTCATCCATCATGTTCTCAAGTTAAGCAACCTAGGGTTAAGAATTTCAAGACTTCACAAGATCCATTCTAAGGCATTCAAGGGTAGATTCTTCATCCATTGTTCCAGAAATTCAAGATTCATCATCATGGGAAGTTTCTAATTACATTAATTCATATTCATGCTTTAGTATCTTATGTTATCATTTTGGTTTAATTACCTAAAATGGGTTTGACAAAGGAAAACACCTATCCTCTAACAATAAGCAAGTTTTTCCCCCTTTAATGTGTGATTGTAGGTATGCAAATTGAAGAAAAATGCCAAAAATAATAAAGTTGCAAATGTTATCAAAATTGTAGTGAAAAGTTGTCAATACTCATGGAAATTCAGATCTAGGGAATAATATCCATCTAATCTGCATGAAATTAGTGGGAAAGTGCTTATTTCATCCATCTTGAGAGGCTTACAAAGTTATAGTTCAAGATTCCACTCCTGCGACACTTTTCAACAAAATGAGACTTATCCCCCAATAGTGGTGTATGAGTCCTAGAATGGAAAATGAGTCCCACTAGGCCTAAAAAGGAGCAATTTTTGAATTTTAGAGATATTTCTATTCTTCAACACATTTCTAGGTGCACACCATTTACAATTTTGCATTTTTGTTTGGCTTTATTTGCATTTCTAGGTCATTTTCTAGGTCTTTTGCATTTCATGTCATGTTTTCAATCTTGTATTTTATGAATTTACACTTGGTGGTGAACCCATTTCTTCTATTTTTAGCCTTTAGAACAATCCCTTTTGACATATTTCAATCTCCTTTAGCATTGATATCTCAAGGGTTTGTTCTTGAATGAAGGGTTGATCTTTGTCTCTATCCTTTTAGGTACAAAACCCTATAGGTGCAAGAGGTGACAAAAATCTTCGTTTCAGGTCCCATACATTATAAGTGATTGGACTCATTCACCACCTTGGGTTTTTGAGTCTCGTGTGAAAAAAACTCAAATTTAATTCAAATTTCTAGTGGGATTTTATTCTTGTAGATTTGTTGTCGGCTTGTAGTGTTGTAATTTTGGGATTTCTTGCATAACTAAGTATAAATACAAGGTTCCTTCACTCATTTTCTCCTAACAATCATTTAAGTCACCAATCATTGAAGAGATCACTTAGTGAGTTCACAAGAGCATTTGAGAATTCAAAAGAGCATTCAAGGCATTTCAAAGGTAGATTATCAAGCATTCAAAAGCATTCTTCATGTTTGTTATTGTGCTAACAATTGTGATGTAGAGTTCATGATCCATGCAAGTGTTTTAAGAAAGATCTATCTCCTTCAAGCTAGAGTGAAGTACCACATCCATTGTAGCCATTTCAAGCATTATTGCAACATTTAATTGCGAGGGTTTATTGAGTTGCAACATTACTATTTGTTCATTCATCATTATCTTTCCATATTCCATTCCATTTCAAGGTTTAATTACCAACAAGGGGTTTGACCAAGGAAAACCCCTATTCACTAACCCCCACAACATTTTACCCTCTTCTTGTGTGTGATTTGCAAGGCTAGGTTGCAGATTTGACAAGAAGTCAAGGTGGAGAAAAGTTGTCAAGTCCCTAGAATTTGTCAAAGTTGTCATCAAACCTTGGAGAAGCTTGGAGAAGACCTACAGGTGGAATTTTGTAGTTTTAGATCTAGAAATCAGTCAAGAAGAGAAAACCAAAATGAGAGGCACAAAATCCATTTCAAAATTTCTAGAAAATCAGAAGTGGATTGAATCACCATTATTGGTGAATGAGTCCCACTGTACATGCCTAATCAATATTTTTACAGATTCAGATACCCTTTTGGCTGAAACCTGTTATGGAGCATTTCCCTCAAAATTGGACTAATTTTCCCCACCTAGTGTATGAGTCCCATTCAACTTCAACAACAAAAATTTCAGTGATCCAAAGCTCCATTCTGCCGTCTTCAATCTCCTAGGTACACAATTTCATTCTCATAACTTTTTACTGTATTTTGTTTATCTTTTTAGGTCATTTAGTACTTGTTTGCATATCACCCTTGGGTATGTGCAAGATCATGATGGGCCAAAAAGTGGTGATATGATGGGAATGTGTAGGGTATGTGGCTGATGACATTTTTTTACACAAAATTGATGAAATGAAAAGGGTTTTTAAAGGAGATTCTCAACTTTCCACCTATATAAATTATGCTCTACTTTGAATTTAATAAATAATTATTATTCATTTTCTATTTGAATTATGACTAAAGTCTTGATTGATAGGGTGATTGAAAAAAATCTATAGCTTTCAAATAGTATCACATTTTTTTATTATGAAACATGTGTCACATTGTATGATTTTCATACTACATGATTAAAAAATAGTTGAATTTCATGAAGTTTTTACCAAGTTAAGGTGGTCAGACATAGAAGTTTTTATATTTTTTAAAAGTTGTAATAAAAATTCATAATTAATTTTTTACTATGAAAAAAATTACAAAAATATGCATCACATCAGGACATGAGTCCTCTAATTATATCTAAAATATTATAAAAAAATATTATCATTTTATTGTGGTTAGGGTGGTCAGACAGACACCTACTTATTTTTTCCATGAAATTTAAGTGCTACTACATTGAAATTTCCATTTTTCACCAAATAGATTTTTTTCTAAATAAACCTAGTAGTTTAGAAACTACATTCATTTTGCTACAAATTATATTCTTACATATTTTTGAAATAATCTAGACAACTTATTCAAAATTTATATGTCAAGTTTCCTAACTCTTTTTTTTTTAATTTTTAACCACTTAAGGGCTTGTTTTTCCCATGATGATCCTACACATAGCCACTATGTTTTCCAATTCATTGTCTTTTCCAAGTTTACACTGGTGGTGAACCCCTCATTAAATCTCATTCAATCCCTAGGATAGTCCCTTTGCCAAATTTCAATCTCCTTTGCATTGAAATATCAAGGGTTTGTTCTTGAATGAAAGGTTGAAAATTTTCTCCTTCCTTTTAGGTCCTAAACCCTAGAAGTGAAAGAGAGCCACACACTATTTTCTTCTTTTTAAGAAGTATCATTAAAACCCTAGCAATGTGACTCATACAACCCACCTAGCATATTAGTCATGGTATAACCCTTTTTTGCATATTTCTACAAATCATGATCAGTCATTAAAATATTCTAGATTCTACCCAAAAACCATGTAGCAAGACTCATAAACCCAACCTCGCATATTAGTCCCAATATACTTGAAAAAGTAGATTTTTAGAGTTACAAACCTTATTTTGACTCCATCATTCTACCTTGTACTTTACTATTTGATTTCATTTTCTGAATCTTGCTTCATTCTATCAAATCCCTAGGTCATATAGTGAATTTGCATAGTGCATTCAATTTCCTCTTTTAAATCATTGTTTAATGGTGAACCCCCATCTAATTACATTAGGAATCCCCTAACCATCCCTCAATCAGATCATTTGGTTGAGGGATCTAAATTTCCTAATGAATTGAAGTTTAAATACATCCAATTCCATCTCCCAAAAGGTGGAACCCCTATTTCCCTTTTGTTCAGTGGGATAAAAATTCACTCTCACATTTCAATTTGGTTAATCATATATATATATATATATATATATATAATTTCTACACATCTCTCACACACTTGCATAATGTTGAGAATCAAAAACACCTAATTCTTACACGAGAAAAAAAGGAGGTATGCCAAAAATTTATTAACAAGGGGGTAGTTGTAACTCTATTTTTTATGTAGATTATAAAGAGCAAGGGGTAAATGGAAACATGTACATCTCATGGAAGATGTAATATTTTCATTCAAAATAAGATCCCAATAAATTTCTACCTTGGATAAGTCAAGGAAAAGGATGAGTTATCATCTTCTCTTAGTTGTTCAAGGAACTATTTCACTTTCATATTTATAGTTTAATCCTCATGTTCCATTATAGTATATTAAGGATTACCTTATATGAATATGTATCCTAGTTTAAGACCTTCATTCATCCTTCATTAAGGTGCATCAAATACAAATTAGGCCTAAGAATTCCCTTGAAATATAATTTCAAAGTAGGAAGATAGACATAACTTTGAGTAAGACTTTGGTCTCTAAGTTAAGGGTTGCATAGGTCGTACATGACCTTGAATTCCATAGTTATATAGATTAGTTAATATATAGCATCTATTTATGCATAAAAGGATCAGAACTCCCACTTGAATGGCTTTAAGATTGTTTTTGTGTCTTATATATTTATTATTAGATTAAAACCTTTCAAATTTAAGTCAAAAGGAGACCTTATCCATTTGAGACATATATTATAAACTTTTCTATCTTTTTCTTAGCTTAACCTTCGAAAATATGGAGAACAAAAAAACCCTAAAATTAAAAACATAATTATAGTCATAGGTTTATGTCACCCATCACTATGTTCTAAGCCAAAAATAATATGGAGTAGAATATTTTGTACCCAGTTACAACTAGCCATTCTACCCAAGCTGAAAATTTATAAGTCCACCTTAGGATAGAAAATGAAAATAAGGTGAAACAACTAGAATATTCTCCAAGGTTTATCAAATTTTTCAAATATGACCTTACTCAAATCTATTTTGATCAACTTGTGAACTTGAATAGGACATACTTCCTAGAACAACTCAAAGGAGGTAATCACACTCACCCTTACCTTTCATCAATATAAAATAAACTTAACCTCCTTAGGAAAGAAATAATAATTACATCCACCTTCCAAAATCCATTGTATGGTTATTCATGACGCATAACCATAGTCCCTTCTAAAAAATATCAACCTAAACATAAAAAATTAACTACATAAGAGCTCATAGTCACCTCTACCTTATAAAATACATTGTCTTAACATTTACAATAAATAACCACTTATCCCTATAAGAAAAATAGTGGAAGTATTTGCAACTTTTCCTAGTGCATCATCATCTAATATTCTTACTTATAGTAGGACCATGATTTAATCTACCTTACAATAAAAACTATCATCTAACCCCATTCATATTAGATTCCATCCAATCTTAACCAACCAAAAAATTCCTCCACCTAAAGTAACTTTCCCATCCATGATACAAATAATTTAATTTTTACATCCATTATCTTTACCCCAACCATATCCTTCTTAGCTAAAAATGATTTATCTTTAAAACTCATCCTAAATACCAATAGAATCTTGTCTTCCACCACCTATATTCCAATACATGTATTGAAAACCATCATTTCAAAAACAACAATTATGACCCCTAAACACATCCATGTTAGTCCATCCATAATATAAATCTCAATACTAAAAATGCATACCACCTACATTATAACTCAAATATCAATGACCACATTTCCAAAAAAAATGCTATATATCACCTACATTTCAGTCCAAATATGAAAAACCAACATCACACTTACCGAAAATAACTCATAGGAATCTTTTCGCCTAAAATTTGAAAGAGATGAAGTAAACACTTATTAAAGGGGTACAAATAGGGACTTTACACAAAAAAAAAACATATAGTTTTGAAGAAATGTGTCCCTACCCCTTCAATAGGTCAATAAAACTAGTCCCTTTCCCTTAGAATTTCGAATTCCCAACCTTATAAAAATATAATGGTAAAAGAGTCCCACATGACTAAAATTTTAAGGTAGGTTAGGAAATGGCCTATATCAAAATATACCTTATAGTTTTTTATAAAAATTTAGGAGAACAAACATTTGAGTTGTTTTCATATCTACTTCATTATTCTATGATCATGTCTTTGTAATTAGCTATAAAAAATTAAACCATTTCTCATATAATATTCTAAAGTAGGAAAAGAGATCCTAAATCTAACTAGTAGATTAACTAGGATTAAGTCTTTCCCTCTAACTCTAAATTCAAACACAAAAAGAACTAGGGTTTATATTAGGTTTACAACCATAAAGGGAACCTAATATCCTAGGGTTTGGTCTTTTTGAGTTGCAAGGAGAATAATTTTAAGGTGTGTTTTAATAATCCTAATTGATGTAAACACTAGATCTAAAAATATTATTTATCGCATGGAAAAAAAAAAATTATAGAACAAACCCAAATTTGTGAAATTATGAAAAAGAACTTGTGAATAAAATATGAGCTTGAATTATGAGGATAGGGGTGTAGGAACCCTAGACCAGAAAGTTAACATTTTCAAGATCTTTTGAACTATGTTGTATTGTAGTTTGCACTATGTTTCTTGTACATTTTTTTTGTTGAAACCTTTAGATCTGACCTACACAATTGAAAAAAGGGGTAAAGGTTGTGTTGTATAAGGGATTACATAAGTCAAACCTCACTTTTGCATTTTCACCTCCACATATAAAAATAATGGCAATCAAGAGGGCTAATCCTAAGTCAGGTAGAGGCCAAATAACAATAATTGATGTAAATGGGAATGCTACCTTTATATGATATCTTTGTCAAAGTGATGTACACACTATAAGTTTCAACAATTTTTGATATATGGATGGTTGGATTGCTGGATAAACCTACAAAAGGTTAGTCCACAAAATGACATAGATTATCATAGTTAGCATGTAGATGATAAATCAATACATCTTCATAATAATTCCCTCATAATAATTCATTCTTCATTATGCTTCTCTCCTCTTCATCATGTTCAAACAAGAATAAAACTTGTTTATTTGTTTATTCTAATTGACATTTGGATTATAGGCCAAGTGCACAAAACAACATAGATTGTTGAAGTTAGCATGTAGAGGATAAATCAATACATATTCATAATAATTCCTTCTTCATTATGATTCTCTCCTCTTCATCATGTTAAAATGAGAATAAAACTTGCTTATGCATGTATTATAATTGACATTTGGATTATAGGCCAACTTGGGATCTTTTTAATCCTGCAAGGACTAACACCAAATAAATAATTTGGATTAGGTCACCCTTAAGTTCAAGGCTTCCCCCACACCTGACCGAGTTCTTTTTTCCCAAATTTATCGAGATGTTAGGGAATTTAATATTTTTTATAATCCACCTCTAAAATGAATAAATTATCATTATAATAAATATTGTAGGAAAATTAGGGTTTCCATGTATTATGAAATTATCATGAGTGACAATTTACAATGCTACAAATATAGAACATGATTATTTAATGATTAAACATTGTAATAGAAAACAAAAAATAGATTCATCTTAAACTCTATAAATGAAATATAGTAACAAGATTCAAGTTATTATTTATTGCATGGTTGCTTCTTAATCTTTAGCTACATGAAAGGGACCAATGATGAGAAGAAACCCCACCCTCTCCTCCTTTCATAAAACAAAAATTTATCGTCAAACTTGAGCTTGGATAAAACCTATTATCCATTACTCCTAATATTGTTGAAAATGTTAAATAGAGAACATGATCTACCATGTCCCTATCTAGATGAATAATCTCATACCTATTTTAAATATTCATCCTCTTTTTTCTCTTGAAACATTTCCATAAAAAGGGACAAATTGAAAAATGACCATGGTATAAAAATTTGAAAAATGACCATGGCATCAAAATTTGAGGCAAACCCAATTAAGTAAAATTATAAAAAACATGAAATATTGTAAAAAATAAGATAATGCTTGTTCAAGGAAGCATGCACATCATATGTTGATATCTAAACTTACTACCTACCATTTTTTTTCATTTTTTTGAAATAATTTTAGCATTTAAATTATGTACACACACATAATCATTCAATGACTTGATAATATTGTGATGACATTCAGAATATGTATGAATAGCATGATGACCTATGGAATTTTATTGAATAGGGATTTGAAAACTTAATTACATAATTAGGCGTGGTTGCATAAGCATAAACTAATTGTGAGGTTAAGTGTTATAAATAATCTTTGCATGGAACATTAGTTTAATTGTGAGTACATATAATATTTATTTTATTAGTTTAATAGTTATATCAACAAATCACTTCATGAATATTCAAATCCTTTGTTCATCCTCTTCTTAGGTGTAAATTAAAGACAATATGATAAAATAATATATTAAGTAAATCAACACATGACAAAATGTGATATTTTCTTTTATACATTTTTCTTCTTTATGTTTATTTAATATAAACAAATGTCAAAGTGAAGGGAATAAATTATTGAAATTATTTTTATTAACTACATATAAATTATTATCATTATTATGTGGTAATAGTATATACAAAATAGTATTCTAGTTTCTTTCAATAGTTCTATTTAATGAATTTTCTAAAAATAGGTTGTGATTGGAATTGGGAATATTACACCTTTATACTACTCATCACTATTATGGCATCAAATTGATAAAACTCATTTCAAGAACACAATTGGAATTAAAAGATAATTAAATTTTTTCCCTATTTTCTTTCAAATAGTTAAAAAAGTGTTAACACATTGGGATTTCAAATTGTGATAAACAACCCATTTTAAAGTTTACTAAGAAATTTAAGGAAGGAAAGGAAATTTACCATAAAATATTGATAATTATGACATTTATTTATTTTAATGGAAAATGATAGAGATTTTAATAATAGTTCAAATATTAAAAATCATATATTGATTTAAAATATCAGCTACATAATTAATATCAACATATACACACACAATGCATATGTAGATACATAAATACATACATGTTGGAGTAATAGGTTAATCATATAATTAATTATATCATATTTATTAATTAATTAGATCACCAATTACTTTATTCATTTAAGTTAAACTTAATAATTGCATATATAATTATTAGATTGCCTAATAAAGCACATGATGTCTCATTGCATAGGATGGAGACATTTTTCATATGCTAATATAACATCACTTAGGGTTTAGATCTATGGAAATTCAATCTCCTTTTCATAAGGACTGATTCTACATTATGATTCTCATTCAATTTTTTTGCATTAATACAATTGTCAAGAAATTGAGTGCATTCTTGCATTGTTGTTCTTCTCTACTGTGATAGGTTATTTCTTGTAGGTGATTTCTAGGTTTTGTGAGTTGAATAAGAAAATTATAGTATTGGAAAATTGTGTTGTCATTGATGTCAATAGAGCATTTTTTTATTGATGTCAACCTCTTAGGAAGCATGTATGTTCAAGTGTGTTGGTTGTATTATGATATCACTAGTATTTTCATTGATGCCAACCTCTAATGTGGCAACAATGAGTACGTTCTTGTGGATATTAACCTCTTGTATGGTTGAAATGCTTAAAAGGTGTTGAATATGTTGAGATTGCATTTGTGGTGCTTTTTTTCTAGGTGATTTTGAGAAAATTTTAATAAAAGAAAGTTCAATGTGACAAAGTGGTGTAGACACTAAAAATTGGTCTAGGCCTACGACTTTAGTTTTCCTCATAATTAATATCTTCATCGTTATAGTTAAATAATGTTAATTATTTGATTATTTTCTAAAAGTCATTTATCGTCTATTAATTAAATAACTTTAATTATTTAATTAATTCATTTTTTACCTTTATTAAATCTTGATTAATTAAATAAATTCATATTTAATTTTCTCTCATCACATTTACAACTATAATTAAATAATCACTTAAAATTATTTAATTATTCTTTAACCTTTTCTTTAGTCAATTAAATAAATCTTAATTTAATCCTCAAATTTTGAATGTTGAATTAAATAATCATTAAATTCATAAAATGATTTATTCTTGGTATATTCTTCTATGATTGGATATTCTCTATGTTATCTAATTAGTCAATTACCACTTAAGTCGAGATTTAATTAGATTAGTTAGTCATCTCCTAATTTAATATCTAATTGTCTATAATGAATAGACTTGTTGTCTTAATCAATCAGTTATCTAGTTTTATTCTTCTACGTAAAGACTGTTATTAATTAAATAACTTCATTTATTTAATTAATTCATTTGTGTGTTCAAAGAGACCGTTTCCTTTATGCTAATCTTTATCCTCTACATAAAATCATTATTTTTCTAAATTTTGAATAGTCTCAACTGAAGATTAAATTATTATTTAATCTTAATCACCACCTTTTATGCTTTATCACTTGCGTTATTACTGAAACTAATCTCAATGCATGTCAAATATTTCAATCTTAATCATTTGTATATCTTTCAATCTAAGCCTTCCATTCGAAAACCCTATTTTCTATAAATTGGATTGAACTTAATCATTGCTACTCCTCCCAAAATCTTATGACTTTTGGAAGCACTCTACTTTATAATCTTTGATGATTTTCTAATAACACTATCATGAGGCTATACTTGCACTTAAAAGAAATTTGAGGGAAATTATCATACAATGACAAAATGGAGAAGGACAATCGAGGTTATGCATGGAATTACATAAATATTCAATGAGATCTTTTTCTTATTTATGTTTTAATATTTTCATTGTTCTTTGATGTTAGTGTAGTTTTAGATTTGAGTTTATTGCATTTTATTACTTAATCCTACTTGTTTTCTTGTGTTAGATTGGTGAACCCGACATGAAGATATGGTCTTTGAAAAAATCCATAGAAATTTTATTCTTTTTTGTAGCTACAGTACGATTTGAAGCATCTAAGGCACAAAATGACACAATTGATCCCATGAGCTGCATATGATGAATAAAACAATGCATCTTAATAGTTACAACACATCAATGGCCTTGTGCGACACATTTGACTAGTAAAATATGTGATGCGTTTGACTACTATAAAAGATTTGTTGATGTCTGAATTCCAATTTTGAATTTTTCATTGTAGTTTGTATTGCGACTAGTTTGGAGTCTGAATCTTGTGTTCTTGAGGAGTTAACATATTGTTTGTAGGACATTGTGTAGAGGAAAAATATACAAACAGTGTTTGAAGGATGATTAATGAAGACAAAGATTTGAACTACTGATGAATTGTTTTGCAAAATTCTTTTTGAAGACTAATTCCAAAACAAACTGTCTGATTAGATTAGAAAATTATCATTTGGGCTTAAAATGAATCACTTTCTACTATGTTTGGTCTATGCGCACAATCTGTTTAAAACCCGATTCAATAATAAAAGTTTCCTCTCCCCTTATGCATTTGTGTGATCTTGGCTATAAGAGAAACTATTATTGAATCTAGGAATTAGGCCTTCCTTGGTGGGAAAAAGTACTCACCCCAAGGCGACTCAAACTAGCAATGAAGCTTTTTAGCCAAGCTACTCTCGACCTGTACACAAATGTGAATCCTAATGGAAAACATAGGATTAGAAGTGCAGATTTATTATGCAAAGAAGTTTATCTTGGCTCACGCATAGCCACCTGAATGAGTGCCATTACTAAAAGGAATTTTTTTTAGCTAACCAAAAACCTTATATTTGTGGTGCAAGAGGTCGGACCTCTGAAGCTGTCTCATGTACTTTCGGTTCTTAATAGTGTGAGCAAGATTTTTTTCTTGGCTATCTAAATCAACACAACAAACTATTAGTCAAGTTAGCCAAAAACAATAATCAAACTCCTTATAAAGTTCTTAATCACATCAAGACAAGGAAACATGATAAAAAGCATTTCAAAGAAATAATACACATGTAAACCTATCTAAAATGGATTAAACCTTCACTTCATAAGTGGATTGGTGCTTCTTTGATCTGGAAAGAAGCCCTTTCCCAACCCTTGATAATGAAAATGATGATGATGGAAAAAATTAGTTGTCAATTTAAGAGAACGACCTTGCATAAATATTGTGGATGATTTGATCAATGAAGATGGTCTCTATTTGTAGATTATCAAATGCTAAGAGTGCTCAAGAGGGAGCAATGTGGGACTAAAAACATGCCAATGAAAAGAGGCCACTTGTCAAATTGTGAGTGGTTGATGCATGTGCAAGATTTGGGAAATGTTCCCATGAGAGGGAGATTTCAAATTCAAATTGTGAAATAAATGCTAAGTTTTACTTGGGCAAGGGACATGTAAGAGCCATGTAAGATCTCATAAATGACTTGTTGGATGTACATGTCCACTTTTTTTTGAATTCAAACCTGAGGGAATATTCCCCATGTTGAGTGAAAATGCTGAATTTAATAAATCAATAAATTGATTTATTTGTGCAAGTGGGATTATCTAGAGGATGTGATGGGTGATTAGGTTAGTTTAATCAAGATTAGATTAGCTTAGTGATGATTAGGTGATTTTGACTTTTATTACTTAAATATTTGATTTATTTAATTTAGAAAAGGAGAAATATGCCTTGGATTTCAATTAAATAAAGTCCTGATTTATTTAATCAAAGAGGGAATGATAGGCTTAAATTAAATAAAGTTAATTTATTCAATTTAAGTGGATAATCCTTAGAGATTAAATGAACCTGAATAATTTAATGACGAATGAATGTGAACTTGGTTGAATGGACCTAATTGAATGCATGATGCTAATTTTGCATGTCTACATTTTGCCCCTCTTTGAAGCAATGTACTTGTTGCTTTGGTTCAAGGAATAATCTTACCGCGATCAAAATTCAAAAAATTTCTGATTTTTTGGATGCCCTAGTAGAAAGAAGTACACTGGTACATTGCCCCCTTGATAGATCGAGCGAAAAGATTCAATTTGAGGGTCGATCTCATGATAAAGAGGTTCAAAATGGATGGTTATGGATGATGATGTAAATGAGATGATTTTAAGATGCTTAGAATAACAAATATATATTATCTTAAACAACTTAAATGATGATTTGATGTATGAGATGGATGATGTGATATGTTGTGATTATGCAATGGATGATTTGTGAGATGCTTAGACTGACAAATCTATATTATGATGATGATATGCATGTAGGATGATATGCAGGATGATGATGTAGGATGGATGCATGATGGATGCATTGGTGATGATGATGTTAGTGCGGAAATAAGATGATGACAAGAGGATCCCACCAGTCCATGATCTGATGAGACTTTATTAGAGATGATGATGATGGATGATGATGATTTTCTTATCAAGGATTGGGACTTTAAAAGGGCTACTTACCTTATGTTTGATAACACACGTAGGTACGATGCATCAAGGTATAAAGAACCATGATGGTGTTGTACCTAGTGCAATGGACTTTGACTCTACAAACAGATAGGAACATTCTTGTTCACACTTGACATACAAAAACCTTGCTAGGATGTACCTAACAAAGTAAGAATCTGCCAAGTTATTTTACAAGAACGCCCAACAAGCACAACAACAAAAAGATAATGATCGTTTCCCCATTCCTATCTTTCTAGATCCTTCGTTCGGATATCATCGAGAGGTCCTTGGAATGAGAGCAATAAGATAAATCAAATGAAAAGATCAAGTATGCAAACAAGCCTATGTTCTTCATATCTCTAGCCAAAGGGATTTTTTTTGATGAGATAAGAATCCAAAGTGATATCCAAAATGATTCCCATTGTCAGAATGATATATCCTAGGACATGCATTGTATAGGATGATGATGGGTTGATAAGCTAATTGATAGGCTATTGATATAAGGTTGATTGACATGTTTGAAAATGATCAAGAGTTTGATTTTGTTTTAAAGATTTGTTGTTTTCTTTTGATTTTATGATTAAAGCTTGCTTTTGTTGATTGTTGTGATTGTTTCTGTTTATGTTGCCAAAGGATGAAGGTGATGATCAGTTTATTATGGATGATTGATTATTTTCAGTGAAAGTGAGATGAGACGGATGGATTTTTTCAAATATTCAGATGTTTTTGACATTTTAGGAATGTTTTGAGGCTATTTTTGGTATTTTCAAGATTTTACAAATGTTTTGATTTTTTATTTTTTGAATATTTTGGGGTTTTCTAAGATTTTATGAATGTTTTTGGATTTTGATGTGTTTTGGATGTTTTGGATTTTTTTGTTTTTCAAATGTTTTTGGATTTTGTTTTTTTTCAATTTTTTTTTGGATTTTAATGTTTTTCAAATCTTTTTGGATTTTAATGTCTTGGGGGCTGATCAAAGATGAGCCTTTCCTACGTTTAAGCTCAAAGATGACGTAGTTCGGATTCCAATGTTTTTGATGTTTTCTAATTTTTTAGTGTTTTTGGATTTTGATATGTTTTGATGTTTTTGGATTTTTGCATGATTTTGATGTTTTGGATATGGACATGTCTGATACTATCAGTGCTCTGTTTCAGGATTTTGTTAAAGAACAAGCTAAGGTTGACTGATCGAATCGATGGATTGATGATGATGATAACATTGTTGAGGATGAACAACAATGTCAAGATTTAATTGATTAGGATTGATGACAATAACATTGCTGAGGATGCCCAACAATGCAAAGATTGATTGATGAGGATTAATTATGATAACATTGTTGAGGATACACAACAATGCAAGGATAGTGTTAAGCAACACAAAGATATCCTGAGATGATGATTTTTTGATTGGATTTGATTGATCATGATTGATGAAGCTTGGTTTGGAACAAAAGTTGTTCGAACGATTTGACGTGATGTTTGAAGTGTAAATTAGATGTGACTGATAGTGATTGTTTGGATTGATGTTCGATGAAAGATGAAGACTGATAAAGAACATCTTCTTGTCAAAATATGCCATGGGCTAGTGATTTAGATTTTGGATCACAAATGCTTGACCAATTTGATTTCATGTTTTCCAATGTTCGAATCACCACATAAGCTGGAGGATATAGATCAAGATTTATTCTTGAAGCAAGATGTAAATATCTACCCCCAATGTCCAGCAATGTATGGAATGCAATAGGTGGATGCTTGGATAGGTGTATAGATGGATGGGTACGTTAAGCATGCAAAGGTTGCCAAGGATTATCTTGTGATAAGATAAGGTGTTCATATAAAGGATGCTCATTTGGATAATGCTTCATAGCCCAGATAATGTTGCATAGGATAGGATCAATGAAAATGACCCATGTCAATATTTTTACCATAAGCAAGTATAAAGTGTGCCCCAAACTTTCATCAAGATCAAGATAACTTGGATGATGGATGCAGATATATGCAAATGGATGGATTTATTATGGATAAGATGGATGAATTGCTTGATTTATTATGGATGATATGAGATGCTTCCTCCTAAACTAGCACACGTAGATGCTCAATTCTACACATGACACTTGTTTGATAGGTTTTCATCATGGTCTTGCCCAAAGCACCACTGTAGTGGTTTTCACTAGAGGATGATTTTTTTCTCTCTACCGTTTTCGATCCTTTTTCTAATTTTTTTTTGGATTTTCATAATTTTTTTGATTTTTTTTTATTTTTTCTGAAATATTTTAAGCTCATACTAAATCATAAGGTGTTTTTGATGTAGATACTTTTGTCATGATGTGCCATCGATACCTTGCTTGAAGAAGTTGCTTTGCTAAGATACTTGCACTTGAATGCAACTTTTGGGATTCTTGATATGTTGTATTAATATCAAGGTTAACTTTGTCTCTTTGTGCACATCACCATAGAATTCCTTCTAAATCCTTATGATAAAGGGTTGTTGCCAATACATGCTCAATGTGAGAATTGGATATCATGTGTGGAGGAGTGGATGGAGTGTATTTAGGGATAGGAGATGGATTGGTTGATAGTTTGGAACCTTTGACTCTCCAAACTTGGGAAGATGAGAAATGATGGGTGGATACAAAAGTGTGCATGGAATTAGGACCAACTACTTGATACACTTTGTGCGTTGCTTGAAAATCCTACTTTTTCTTTTGTGGATGTCTTTGATGGATAATTTTCCCTCTTTTATTTTGCCCCATAGTTTCTTTGACTGATGGAGTTTGATAGGGATGATCTTTCTTTGTATTCTTTGGTATCCATTTGTATTTGATTTGTCCATTATGCTTTCCAGCTTTTTTTTCTTTGATAAAGTTCTTTGTACTTTGATTCAAATATTTCCTTTGATGTTGGTCCCAATTCATGGATGGGGTGATGGGTGGATGAAGATTCATGACGTGGCTGGTTGTAGTATTGGCATTAGTTTCATTATAAGGATTCTTCATGCTTCCTATGTTGATGTTTGCTTGAGACATAGTTGCCCCTAGTGTTGTGATAGTAGTACCTTCATGCTTTGATTCTGCTTGTTCTGAGATGTCTTGTTCAGTAAACATGCTATGACAAATGACCACTGTAGATGACATTGTTTCAATTTTCCGCTTTGCTAACTCTGGATTATACTGTTATATCTGACTTGCTTCCTTAAGTGGATAATGTGCAATATCTTTATTCATGATGTCCTTAGTCTGAGTTTGGGGTATATTTGATCCTAATGTTGATAACTCAGTTTGACTATAGGAGTTAATAATCTGCTCTTTTTGTGTGACAAAATCTTGTTCTAGATGAAGATGATCTACTTGTCCATCTGTAGAAAGCATCTCATAGGTAGATGGAGGAGTATGTGCATCTGGAATAGATAGGAGAGTGTCTATTATATCATTATAGTATCTTGAAGATACAAATTCTTGATCTTGAATGATTTATGAGTTGCTTTCAACATGCTTTGGATCAAGTTTTTGATATGGGTAAATTTCAAAGGATGGATTACTTACAAAGGTTCTTGGATATCTTCATTAGGCATGAGAAGTGGCTTAATATCTTCTTGATCTTCGAGTGGACTTGGATTAGGCATTGAGTTGAATATTCCTTTAATATCGGCAATCATGAGGTCAAAGGATGTCAATATGTCTTGGAAAGGACCATTGCTAGATTTTGGTGAAAGACATTGATTATAATTTAGAATAAATTCTTGACATATGCCCTCTAACTCATTAGGTGATGTAGAGACATTTTCAACATGATCATTGGTTGATGCCTCGTTGGATGAAGTGAAAATATCTTTATTGATGGATAGATCTTGATCATTGTTTTCAAAAATTGTGGTGGAGGGATTTCCAATGTCTTCAACCATAGGGTCAAATGATGTTTACATTTGTTGAATTGGATCATTGTTGGGTATCGTTGGCGGGTTTTATCACGATTGAAAAGTGACTCTTGACATATGTTGATTTCATCTTTGGATGAGATAGAAACATCTCCAATGTGCTCTTTGATGGAAAGATCTTGATCAATGCTTTCAAGAATTGTGGTGGGGAGATTGTCAATGCTATCATTAGTAGTTGAATGTTCATCGGTATCCCCAATAATTATTATTTTTCGTGTTTGTGCTTGTGTTTTTTGGGTAGCTTGAGAGGCTTCAACAACTTGGGTAGCTTGAGTGCCTTGTGGAATTGCCTAATATTGTTGAAGTGCTTGTTGGTAGGCTTGATGTGATTTTAGTGCGATGTTACAATATTGACTTATTGTACTTGGTTTTGGTGGTAGTGGTGGTGTATTCAGAATTGTGTTGGATGTAGTGACAAGTGGTTGAGATACACTTGGAGTGATCATGGTAGTGAGGGGTTGAGATATGATGGGTGTGATAGGGGTGTTTGGAGTGATTGAGGTGATAGGGATGGTTGGAATGACTGAGGTGATAGGCCCTTGGGATACCATGTTTTTGTTTGTTGGGATCAACATTGATGCTTGATTGAATACCATCTATTGGTGCAATGTTGATGGTATATTCAAAGGATTTGATGTGATGGCTTGATTGGTGTTAGGTGGATTGATTTGGATGTAGTGATTAGTGTTAGGTAAAGGGGAAATCCCTAAACCAAGGAATGATATAGGTAATGGTGGTGGAGATTTCCCTTGGTGCAATAACTCAACTATTTTGGTAAGTGTAGCAATTTGATCTCACCAAATTTGTTCTTGATTTCGATTTTGACTCGCTTGATATAGTTGATTTGGATTTTGTTTAAGAAGATTTGGAGTGTGTACTTGTGTTTTATTTTGAATGGGATGATGGACAAATTGATTTTGGACAATGCTCTAATTTGGGATGATGTTCAGATTTAGCATGATAGGTTGAATTTGAACATTATTGATGTTGGGATTTGCATTTCTTTGTTTTAAGTAACTTTGATTTTGCATGGAGTCGTTATCACCGTGTTTGGATTTTGAACAACATTTGTGTGATTCACAAACATATTTATCCCAAAGTTTTCCAAATTCATGTTTTGAAAACTTGTAATTGGTACATTCTCATTTGGCTTGGAGGGATTTGGTGGGATGACGTTGTTCATTTGAAGGCTCATGATTTGATTGTTTGGTTGTAAGACTTGTAGGTTTAGATTTAGATCTACCATTTGGAAAAAAATTCCAATCTTTGATTTGGGCATACTCATACTTGTTGTGCCATTCAAATTTGTAGAAGGTAATGATCCCATGTATGGATTGTATAGATGTGAGTGTTCATAATCAATCAACATTGTAAGGTTTTGATAGCTTAGTTGACTTGGATTACTCATGATGAATGGATCAAGTTTATATTCCATGTTCCTCATGTGTTTTGACTTTGCTGCAAAAGTTACCTCTAAGCTTCTTAGGACTAATGACGAGATGAAAGATGAAAAATGTAAATGATATGAGTGAGGAACGTTTATGAACTTTGGATCAGGGCTAGACTTAGGGTTTGATTTTGATTGGTTTGATTTGGATAATGAGCTTGTAAACCCTAAGATGTTAGATGTTATCTTAGGATGAACTTGCTCAAAGGATTGCTAATTCAATTAAATGTATGAGAAAGAATGCATTCCCATACACCTAACTAAACAAGGTGGTTTAGATTTTGATGATTTACCCAAGTCTAGAATGATGTTTTCAAAGTTCTAAATTTTTTTGGTGGGATGGATTTTAATAAGTTTTTCAGATTTGGATGAATTGTTTGATGTGATCCTAAATGAACCTAGGAAGGACTTGTTTACAAGACCAAGATAGTGAAGAATATTTCTTTCTCTAAGAGTAATTCAAAATTGAAAGACCAATGTTTGCATGAAAACCATATGACCAAAAGATGCCAAGCATATATGTGGGGTCCAATTGATTTAATATTTTCTTAATGGATTATTTTTACTACAAACACACTCTTGATTAGATTTTGAATCTAGATGTCTAATGTCTCTACTTTCCCCTTATCCCACAAAGTGTATTATGTAGAAACCAAGGAAATTTGAGGCAAGAGTTACCTAAAGTTGATTTTAGTAGGAGCAAATTGAGATGAAATTCAAATTTTTAGATGCCTCTAAGGACATGAATCCCAAGGGAAAGCAATAATATGTGAATTTGTTCAAGGATATTTGCTCCTCCTAAAGGGTTTGCAATTTTGATGATTCGTTGAATGTTGGTTTTCAAATGTTTTCAATAAAAGCACTATGTTTTCAAACCACAAGCAATATAACACCCTAGCTCAATTGGTACATTTCTGTTGGTAGGCTTGCCTCATGCCCTTCATAGAAGAGATGATTTTACATGCAATCAAGGAAAAAATATAAAGGTATGTTAAGAATGAAGTCTTAACCTCTATATTTCAACCAAGATCAGACATGGCAAGTAACTTCTTGGAATCTAAGTTCCAATGCACCACTTTGATAAAATCACTCAATGGATCAATTGGTCACTATAAGACAAGGGTTCTATTTTAGACTTTCCATTCGTGGGGATTGACCCATATGGCAAGAGTCCCCTTTCAGATCCATCTTGTCGAAATCAACCGCGTGATATTGGTGTTTCTTCCAATACCCACATTTATATCTCGGCTGGAAATACTCTTGGCTTTATAGTGTTACCGATTGAGTCATTCCCTTGGGTGAGTACTTTTTCCCCAAGGTAGGCCCTCTAAGATAGACAAAAGTGAATAAACTTATTCATAGTTCAATTGACCCTTGTTTAGAAACAAAGGGAGAACACATGCAATAAGCTCACTCACACTCGCACAATATTATTTCAATTTTAAGCCCAAACTAAAGTGTGGAGGAAATATTTTATGCAACTTAATGTCATCAAAAGGACTTTTGATTCTCAAGGTCACCATGAAGCACAAGAGAAGTGCATACACCCTTTTAAATGAGAATACTTTGAATAAGAGATTACGAAACACAAAAAACACATGCTCATTTTATGCCTCAAAGTAATGATGAATTTGTTTTAAAGCACCAAACGAAATATGAGTTAGCCTAAAATAGAAAACTAAGGCATACGACAAAACTTCCAAGCATTTTGAAATGTTCATTTTAAAAACCAAAGGTGAGTTGGCATGAAACAAAAAATTAAAGTAGGTGACGGATGCTCAAAGCATTTAAGAACTCTTTTTAGGTTTCAATTTTGATGCTTGAATCTTTAACTCCAATTTCACTTTTGTTTTTGTCCAACTCCAATGTTTGATTTCAACCTTCACCTTCATTGTCCTTCGTTATCATTTGTTTGTACCTCCTTCGTTAGTCTTTCTACCTTCTTTACTTTCCTTGTTTCTGTTGTATCTCATTTTCTTGTAAAAACAAAAGACAATTATGTGAGGATTAGAACATTAAATCTCTTTTGATCATTAACTCCAAATAATAACATGATTTCAATTTGAAAGGACAAGAGTATTTATAAATGGATCATGCTTTAATCTTGATTGCATGGAGAAGCTACCACACTTGTTAGATCCATTCTCTCCCTTACCATAGCCTTCATCACTAGAGATATTGATTCAATAAATCAATTACAACGAATAAATTTCTCAAAAGTATCCTCATAATCCCTAATGTGACAATCATAATCTCACATGTGATAATCATCTCAAATGTGGGTTATCAAAATGATCATAATAAATGTGATAATATACAATTATGACATTTATTATAAGATTACTAAGTATATAATATGAGAGAATATTGAATTATGAGTCACTAAAACTACACTCAATCAAATCAATTGCTAATAACCTTCATTAAGGACATATATAATTAAAAGCCTGCTAGTTGATATTCCTTAGTTTCTTTTTAATTTCAAATCTGCTAGTTGATATTCCCTATGTCAAAGACAGAAGCCTATTGCCAGCACCTAAAAAGGTCAGATACATTCCCATCGTACTTCCTGATGATTTTGATGGGATGACATTAAATAAATTTTATCTGAAGCGATGTACTGGTGAACAGGGATATTTCAATGCAATTTAGCATATGTAAAGCCATCCCCTATAATGATTGTAGGATTTTCCTATACTTTATACACTGGATACTGTTAATGAACATGCATTTTATTCATTTTTTTATGAGAACCAACAGCCTACAGAAAAGTTAATCACATCAGATCAAATGCCACCTACAACATGTTATCATTTATCAAAATCAAGCAACATTAAAAGATAGCTGATAAGGATCCCGTTAGATTTATCACATCATAATAGAGACAACACAACAAACCATAATCAAGTTAGCCAAAAACAATAATCAAACTCCTTATGAAGTTCTTAATCACATCAAGACAAGGAAACATGATAAAAAGCATTTCAAAGAAATAATACACATGTAAACCTATCTAAAATGGATTAAACCTTCACTTCATAAGTGGATTGGTGCTTCTTTGATGTGGAAAGAAGCCCTTTCCCAACCCTTGATAAGGAAAATGATGATGATGGAAAAAATCAGTTCTGAGTTTAAGAGAATGACCTTGCATAAAGATTCTGGATGATTTGATCAATGGAGATGGTCTCTATTTTTAGATTCTCAAATGCTAAGAGTGCTCAAGAGGGAGCAATGTGGGACTAAAAATAGGCCAATGAAAAGAGGCCACTTGTCAACTTGTGAGTGGCTGATGCATGTGTAAGATTTGGGAAATGTTCCCATGAGAGGGAGATTTCAAATTCAAATTGTGAAATAAATGTTGAGTTTGAATTGTGCAAGGGACATGTAAGAGCCATGCAAGAGCTCATAAATGACTTGTTGGATGTACATGTCTACTTGTTTTTGAATTCAAACCTGAGGGAATATTCCCCATGTTGAGTGAAAATGTTGAATTTAATAAATCAATAAATTGATTTATTTGTGCAAGTGGGATTATCTAGAGGATGTGATGGGTGATTAGGTTAGTTTAATTAGGATTAGATTAGCTTAATGATGATTAGGTGATTTTGATTTTTATGACTTAAATATTTGATTTATTTAATTCAGAAAAGGGGAAATATGACTTGGATTTCAATTAAATAAAGTCCCGATTTATTTAATCAAAGAGGGAATGATAGGCTTAGATTAAATAAAGTTAATTTATTCAATTCAAGTGTATAATCCTTAGAGATTAAATGAACCTGATTAATGTTATGAGCGGATGAATGTGAACTTGGTTGAATGGACCTAATTGAATGCATGATGCTAATTTTGCATGTCTACAAATAGACATGAAAAGTTTTCCATTGGAGATTCATGGGAACTAAAGCTTGGCTAACCTGTAGAAGTGAGTGTCATGGAGTGGAGCTAGTGTGGTCAAGATTCTAATCATCTGCGTTGAATGAGCACATCTAGGGAAGCCCAAGTTGAAATATACACTACCAACCTTAGGATCAAACTTATATTTTGTTAGAATTATACATGTTAATGATCAAATTTTAAATACAGTGTTTTCTAATTGTTTTCTATTTACCAAAATTTGATAACAAATAGAATAAGTCAAACCTACAATTTACTAGAATACCACAACTATTAACCAGAAACTTGCAACTATCAAACTAAACCACAACTATTTACCAATAAGATGCATCTGACACAATGAGTCTCATCTATTTACTAGTAAGCCACATCTATCAATTTGAAAATTGCATTTGATATCACGAGTCCCATATGTCAGGTCTGCTAATAGCTTTGATACTAGAAAACCACATTGGAAACCCTTTGTGACGCATCTGATTTGGTGAGCCACATTTGTAGTCTAGAATGACGCATATGCCCTATCATAGACCTAAGCCATATTTTACTGGTAAATAGTCTCTGAGACCAAAAACATCTGAAAAATCCTATGATGCATCTGATATTGTGAGTCACATCTTCTTGACATAGACCTGAGAGATATTTACTAGTAGACCACATCTAACATTAGGAAATGCATTTGTTAGATTCTGTGACACATCTATAAAATTGTACCTCATTTTCCTGATACTAGAAAACCAAAATTCACTATTACAGTCTGAAACCAAACAACCATACTAGACTCTAATTTATACTTTTATAGTGTTCCTTGGATAGAAACCAAATTTTTTTCTCATACTTTGCATGATTGCATCCTCTAGGTATCATTTAGCCATAGTGATAGGCAACCTAGTTGTAAATCTTAGTTTCATCTTATGAGTTTTTATTACCTTCAGATCAATTAATATTTTAGAAAAATTACTTTTGTAGAATTTAGAATAGGTCAACTTTCCATGCTTTGGATAAACCCTTGCTTCAATGACATTTATCATTGAACCTAGTCATTTGTTGCACATATATATTTTTTCCTCTACATGAGTCCATCTAGGTCATCCGTTTAGTTTGGGATCTCACCTTGTCTTTTGATCCTAGTCCTACAAAAGTCCCTTGACAAAGCTAAATTGAAGCCTTGGTTAAACTTTAGGTGATAGGTAACCTCTTTTCAGAATATTCCAAAATTAATTACCTAGAATTTTTCATATTTATGCATAGTCATCCTAAGATAATGTTATTTTAGACATTCATTATTTTCCATAAAATACCAAACAAAATAGTTGCATTCATTCCCTATATCCAAAAAATCCCAAAAACATAGACTAGAATTATACCAACCATAGACTTAGTTTTTGCATCACTTGCACTTTGAGCTTATCTTACATTGTTGTAAAAAGGTGTAAAAGGAAAGAAAAAGAAAAGATGGCTAATCCAAATGACTTCATCAATCCATTCTCAAACCCCTTTCAAGGGACATCCACATCGAGAACCCACAAAACTTTGTTAGACAAATTTGTCACTAGAGACCCAAAAGGACACATTGTAGTGGAAGACTTAGATGTTGTTGCACAGGACCCTGAGTTTTCCTCTTTCATAGATGAGTACCTATAAAATTATCCTCAATGATACTTAGCCAAATTTCTAGCAAAAGGTGACAAGTTACCTCCTTGATTTAAAATCCATTCCTTGCAAACTGCATCTACCCAAAGGACAAACACAACAACTACTAGTGCCACTATACCTCAAGCAATTGTCGCTATACCATTTGGAGTACCTACACAGAGTGCCCCAATAGTACACACATCTCCATTTGGTACATCTAGCATGACATAGGGTCTTAACTTCACCGTAGGTCCATCATCATCCAATCCCTTTAGTCCTATTGTTGGGAGAAAAAGACCTAAAATGAAAGCTACTATACCAAGTGTCAATGTCACTAGTACCATACCATAGACAGTTGCTATACCGAGCATTAACTTCATCGGTACCATACCACAGACAAAAACTATACCAAGTGTCAACATCACTAGTACTATATCACAAATTGGGGTCTCACAGATAGGAAACATACCCTCCATTCAATATGGAAGATAACCCATCCCTTCACAAAATGTCCCCATTCCTAATCAACCAACGCCAAGTCACAACCCATTCACACAAATTCCAAATCAAAACCCATTCACTCAAATTCCCAATCAAAGCCCATTCACTAACATCCCAAGTCAAAATCCACCTTACATGCCAATAGTTAAGCAAAACCCATCACAAAACATTGGATTTCAAAATGCATACATAGACCCAAACAATGCAAGTTCTAACACATCATTAACTCAAGTTGACATTTGGGGATGTGCAGGATCATCATGGAAAAAATAGGCCCTTAAGTGACAATTTTTTTTAAAAAATCAGAGTTAAGCAACTTGACATAATAATTTGAATAATTTATCTATATTATTTCAAAAATATGTAAGAATAGAATTTGTTTCAAATTGAATGTAGTTTCTAAACTACTAGGTTTGTTTTAAAAAAATATATATATTTGGTGAAAAATTGAAATTTCAATGCAGTAGTACTCAAATTTCAAGGAAAAAATAAAAGTAGGTGTCTATTTGACCAACCTAACCACAATAAAATGATAATTAATTTTTATAAGAATTTAGAAATAAGTAAAGGACTCATGTCCTGATGTGATGTATATTTTTTTGTAATTTTTTTCCAAGTAAATAATTAATCATGATTTTTTTATTACAACTTTGAAAAAATATAAAAAATAGTATGTCTTACCACCTTAACTTGGTCAAAACTTCATGAAATTATTATTATTATTTTTTAATCCTATAGTATACAAAGCATCGAATGTGACACATGTTTCAAATTCAAAAAATGTGACATCGTTTGAAAGCTATAGATGTTTTCCAATCAGCCTATCAATCAAGACTTTAGTCATAATTCAAATAGAAAATGAATAATTATTATTTATTAAATTCAAAGTAAAAAATAATTTATATTGGTGGAAAGCTGAGAATCTCCTTTAAAAACCCTTTTTGTTTCATCAGTTTTAGGGGGAAAAAATTCATCAGTCACATACCCTACACTTACCCATCATATCGCCACTTTTTGGCCCATCATGATCCTACACATACCCATCCTGTAGATACAAATGCAAGCCCTTCAAACACAAATGGATAATATGGTAGTGTCTAACAAGAGAAATTTTTCAGCAAAGGACTCATGCCCATTTCCCTTTGAGAAATCACTATACATGACACCTTTCCCACATGTGTATGTACTACCAAACTTGCCCAAGTATAATGAAAAGTGTAATCCAATCAAACACATAAGGAAATTTTCCATGATGTTCATAGATGTCGCATACGATCCCACCTATCTTATGAGATTATTTCTAAGAAGCCTTATCAGAATTGCACTTGAATGGTTTTCTTAGCTTCAATATGACATAAAATCATGGGGTGAACTAGACGAAAAATTTATAGAACATTTCTCCTTTAACACTAACAATGAAATTACCATAGTAACCTTGTGTCACACTATATAAGAGGAAGGAGAAAAATTTATCACCTTCTTCCAGAGATGGAGAAGTATAGCCAACCGATCTCCTATGGAAATACCTAAGAAATAGGTCACTATATTCTTAGAGAATCTCAACTCAAAATTAAGAAGTGACTTGAGAGTACACTACTGCACTTCTTTTGTGGAACTAGTGGAAAATGGAATCATACTAGAAAAATTTCTCATTAACAAAAGTGAACTCAAGACACCCAACATAAATCCAAATGTGCATAACACCCCTAATAACAAAAAAAAGTTATGGTCTTAGAACAAAAACATTACCAATGATGGGTGTGTTGATGCTAAAATACTACAAGTAGGTCTAGTCATTACACTTAGAGGACATAACCCCTCTACCAACAGACTCAACACCGTAAATAAAATTGCCAACACTATCCAAAACACCCAATGACCACAACAACAAAGGAGTTTTCCAAAACATGAGTTAACTCCCCTAGGGGAACCAATTGAATTGGTCTTCAAACAAATGTTGCAATACAACCTCATACAACTTCAAGAGCCAAGAAAATATGATCCAAGACAATTTAAACCCTTTTGGTGGGATGACAATGATTTTTTTGATTTTCATCAGACTAAGGGACATAGTCTACAAAATTTTGAACAACTGAAGAACATCAGACAAGATCATGTCAAGAACAAAACTATTGAAGTTAGTGGATAGAAACAAACATGTTCAAACAATGATCACAAGGTATTTTCTAATCCATTACATGATCATGGGAAAGGAAAATCCCCCAATTCAAAAAATAAGACCAATACTTTGGCCAACTATGCTAATGTTAAGCATGATTATAGTGGCCCAATCATAAATCATATTTGAGCCACCGATGAGCATGTCGACATGATTACCATAAAGAAAACTCCTGAGCATTCTATCAACATTCACTGAACCAAGATAACCATCCAAGGCCCTCCATCATAGAAACCACCACAAACCTCCAAGCCTCGGTATAACTTAATTGACCAGTTGGGGAAGACCCCAGTGCAAATCTCTATCTTGGAACTGTTGTGTATCCCCCCGATCACCAATCTATTCTAGACAAAACTTTCCAAAGCATGACCATCCCAAACAACCTTGATGTCAATCATTTCAAAGAGATGGTAAGCTACCTAACTAAAAATCATCATGCTACCTTCTTTGAATAAGATTATGCAACTAAGAAGACAAACCATAACAACCCTTTGCACCTAGAATTTCTTGTTAATAAAACAAAAGATAGACCAATCTTGGTAGACAAAGGAGTAGGGTTGAACCTTTGCACCTTGAAAATGGTTAAGGCATTAGGCTTCTCAAAGGCATGTGTTGACACCACCAAAATAATTGTAATTAAGGCATATGATGATGAAGAACAAAAATCAAAAGGAGTTGTAACATTCCCCATCAGAATTGGTCATGTAGTTATGGATATCAATTTCCAAGTCTTGGATTTCATCCTTCCATATAACCTTTTTCTATGAAGATTGTCTCTTCGACTTACCATCAATATCTTATATTCTTATACAATGGAATTGAGATCACAATAGTTGGTGACCCTGATGCTAGGTGTCTGTAAACTAGGAAGATTCATCATCCAACTCATCCAACTATGTTGATCCATCCACTCTTTCCAAAACATCCACTTCGCAATAACTACCTTCCACTCCTAAGGTTGAGATTCAAGATAAGGGTTGTGGAGAGTATCATATGAAAGCATCTTATTTTTCTAGCCATCTGGTTCCTCCTAAATCATACGGTTTACTAATAGTAGTTAGGAGACCATTGGTGGTCACCGTACACATCCCTCCCACAATGAATTTCACAAAATGGGGAGAACTAATTAAGGAATCTATAAATGAAGAATATGTGACCTCTTGGTTATACAAAGAATACAATGAATAACCTCCTCCACCTATTTAGATATGCATAGTTCAATATGGAAAAGGTTTCATGATAATGCAAAGCAAAGGATATAATGGACATGGTGGGTTAGGATTACATTAGAATGGGAGGACTAAACCTATCATAGTGGATTACATCAAAATGGGAGGACTAAACCTATCGAAGTCTCTAATTGGATAAAAGGACTAGGGCTTGGCTTTCAACCACTCTAGATTGGCATTTCTAATACCACATCACCTTTACTAGAGGAAGTAAATTCTTTTGAACTTATCAAGACATCCAATGAGCCCTCTAACAAATGCTACTATGATTCCCCCGACTCTAACAAATATGAATGGGATTCCCTATACTCCACCTCTATTGTGGACCTCGATAAGCTATTTGTGGAACTTGACCAAATGCTAAAATCCTTGATAAACCCATCAAATTCCTATCCATAAATGACTTTGACAAAAGAGGAATCATTTAAACATTGCTATTGGGAATCCCTTGATTCTTCCTCTTGGGAACTTGACCAATCCACTTTTGATAACCAAACCTTGACAATCGACCCATCTCAAAATCTACCTATGCCCAACAAAAAGAATAAGGAGGATCTAGTAAGAAACTTTTGTGATTATGTCAACAACTCAGCCTTTACCTTGACCCCTTTGAACTTTGATGCTTCAAATGCTGACATTCCTTTAGTATATCCCCAACTTATCGATTGTGATCAACAAGAAACCCTTAGCTTAGATATATTTGAGAACAATGAGGCAATTGCTAAGTTCTTAAGACTAAGAGAAGGTATACCTAGTGGTGACCATAAGGTTAGATTTACCATAGACTTGGATAACATGGCTCGTTTTGGGGAATCTATTCAACCCTCTAGTCACAAAAATAAGAAAAATAATGAAAAAAATAAAAATGAAGGGTCCCCAAGTGAAAATCGAAAGGCACCTTTGGATGATGAAAAAGAAAAAGAAAAGGACGTATCTGAGGGTGAAAACCTCTTTGAGGCACCCAAGGATGGAGGTTTGAACATTATCCCTATTGCTTAGGAAAAGTCAGCAATGTTGGTTGAAGAATTTTTGGAGATCAACATAGGCTCTAAAGATAATCCTCAGCTAATCTATTTTGCAGCATCTTTGACAAAAATAGAGCAACCTAAATTTCACAACTTCTTCACACAAAGATAGATCAAATTTGCATGGTCATATGTCAACATGCCAGGATTGGATCCTAAACTAGTATTACATCATTTTCCACTAAAACTAGATGCTAAGCTTGTAAAGCAAAAATTAAGAAAAATGCTCCCACAAATTGCTTTATTAGTCAAGGCTGAACTAAAGAAACTATTGGATGTCAGCTTTATCAGATCAATTGAATATGCAAACTGGATTTCCAATCTTGTACCAGTGAAAAAACCAATAGGGGGCATCCACATCTATACAAACTTCTGATACATAAACAAAGCGTGTTCTAAAGATGACTTTCCTCTATCGAATATTGACATAATTGTGGACCTGACAGTAGGATATGAAATGTTATCTCTTATGGATGGGTTTTTGGGGTATAATCAAATAAGAATTGCAACTAAATACCAACAAAAGATATATTTCACTTGTCCATGGGGAGCTTATTTTTGGAACGTCATGCCCTTTGGACTTAAAAATGTCAGAGCAACCTGTCAATGTGCCATGACAACTATTTTTCATGACCTCATACAGACTTTCATGGAAGACTATGTCGATGATTTGATAGCTAAATCATTGAAAAGGGCTAATCATTTATAGGTCCTAGATAAGATTTTTCAATGACTAGAAGAATAAAAATTAAGGTTAAATTGAAAGAAATGTGTATTTGGCATGAAATCAAGAAAACTTCTAGGATACATCATTTCTAGATGAGGCATTGAAGTGGACCCAGCAAAAGTAAAAGCTATAATGGACATGCCTCCACTAGCAAATATAAGTCATGTAAGGATGCTACAAGGGAAGCTATCATCTATTAGATGGTTCATAGTGTAGTTAGTAGATAAGGCACATCCCTTTTAGTATCTACTCAGAAAAGGAGTACCATTTGTATGCATAGGTAAATTCCAAGAAGCTTTTCAACTAATCAATGATTACCTACTCACATCACCAGTGTTAATGCCACCTATTGAGGGATGACCATTGATTCTCTACATTTTAACAACCACATCAACGCTAGGAGCCTTGCTTGTAAAGAATGATAAGGAGGGTCATGAAAGGGTAGTATATTATATCAACCACACTTTGGTAGGTTATGAGCTCAATTATAGTACCATTGAATGTGCTTGTCTTGTAGTAGTATTCACTACTTGAAAACTTAGGCATGGCATGTTAAAACACCAAACAATGTTGGTCGCAGAGATAGATCCTTTGAAGTATCTCCTTAGTAAAGCAAGATTGACAAGACAATTAGCTAAATGGGTAATGGTACTCAGTGAAAATGATATCTATTATGTAGAAAGAAAAGCTATAAAAGGACAAGTTATTGCTATATAGTTGGAAAATGCATTGATTAAGGTAAATCATCCTCTAGTTTCATATTTTCCTGATGAGTTTATCTTTGCTCTTGACACATTAACGACATGGAAGTTATACTTTGATGGGTCCCACACAAATCATGGCTCGGGGGTTGGCATATTGTTTATCATTCCACAAGGAAACACTATTCCTAATTCATTTAGAATTTCATTTCCATGCACCAATAATATAGTAGAATATGAGGTTCTTGTAACAAGATTAAAAATGGAAATCAAATGGAAAATTAAGAACCTACAAGTTTATGGTGATTCTCAGTTGGTAATCTAACAGGTTAATGATGACTATGAAACCAAAGATGAAAAGCTCACCCCATACAAGCAGATGGTAGACAGTTTTAAACAATATTTTGAAAAGATCTTCTTTCATCAAATACCTCATATTCAGGATAGGGTAGCAGATGCCATGGAAACTATTGCTTCACTCTTGGACATACCTAGCAACATGCCTAAATTGAAGTTTTTAGTAGAACAACTTTTGGTCCCTTCCTATGACATCCAATATTCAGAGATGGTGTGTGAACTTGTTCGTCCTACTTCCCCAAGGTACAAAGACATATATTACTACCTCCATGCCAAAATCCTACCCCCTGACCTCTCGAATAACCAATGTAGGACATTTATCCATAATTCAGCCAAGTATACCATCATCGGATATACCCTTTACAGATGTGCCTTAGACAATACCCTATTGAGATTTCTCAATACTAGAGAAGCACAAGAAACATTGTGTGGGGTACATGAGGGTATATGTGGATCCCATTCTAGCGGTCCTCCCTTAGCTAAGAAGATTATTAGATTGGGCTATTATTGGCCTGTAATGGAAAAGGACTCATATGTCTTTGTCAAGAAATTTTGAAAGTACCAGGTTCACGGAGACTTGATACATGTACCAACATAGGAGCTCCATCCAATAATGTCACCATGGCCATTTTCCCAATGAGGACTCAATCCCATAGGTAAGATACATCCTACATCTTCCAATGGTCATAAATTCATCATTACTAAAATTGAGCACTTTACCAAGTGGATTGAAGCCATTCCTATGACCTACATAACTAGCACATAGATTTCTAAGTTTACCCTTAACTATATCATTTGTCAATATGGGGTCCTTCAATCCATAATCATAGATAATGGTCATCCATTTGAGAACCAAGAATTTTTTCATCTCTATGAAGAAATCCATATCCAACACAACCTTTCCACTCCATATTACCCATAGGGTAACAACCAAGCTAAGGAATCTTACAAAACAATCCTCAAAATCCTTAAAAGGACTATCAATGATGTTGGTCATGATTGGCATTTACAACTTAACCCTGTCTTATGGGCTTACTGCACAAGCATCCATACTCCCACCGACACCACTCCATATTCCTTGGTATTCAGTTTTGAGGCCATCTTTCCTATTGAGATTGAGATTCCTTCCCTAAGGGTATCTTTGAAAGGGAATATTGATGATGAAGAGTACCATGTGTCAAGACTACATGAGCTAGAGTTCTTAGATGAATGAAGACAAAAGGCATTAGATCATCTCCAAGCATATCAAAATCTTCATCACAACTACAATAGGAAAGTCTTAAATCAAAATTTTGACATTAGTGACCTAGTCTTAACAGAAAATCCAAAGAATTAAGTAGAAAGAGAAAAACTAGGAAAGTTTGAACCAAACTAGTTAGGACCCTACATTGTCACTGAAGCTTTTCGATCAAAAGCATACCGACTGTCTACTCCTAAAGGTGAACCGCTATCAACACTAATCAAAAACCTTCATCTAAATAATTTCTACACATAGCTTCTGAGAGATTTTTCTTAATCATCAAAAATAAAAATAAAATCAAAAATTCAAAAAATTAATTACGTAAGGGAAAACTTGTCAAGCAGGGATTTGGTAACATAAAAAAAATCAAAAAATCAAGAAAATAGTAAATATAAATAAGTCATCCAATAGTGAAAAGCACTTTGGTGGTGCTTTGGATAAGTATCATGGTGAAAAGATGGTAAACATGTGCCATGTGTAGTTGACTCTGCTTCTTTGTCTACCATCATTCCAATCTGACTTCCATATACATATCACCTATCTTTCTTATCCACACCACTGTACATATCACCCATAATAAATGGTTTTCATTTCCATAACTTGGAACAATTGACATCGAGAACACTTCTTATCCCCATCCCATCCTATTCATAATAAAATGGTCTTATACATGATTATGGGTAGGCACTTGACTTACATCATGAAACTAGTGAAAATATCCAAAAAAATCACAAAAATGTCTTGAATTTTTTTTCAAAACGTCATAAAACTTCAAAAAGATAAAAAAAATAAAAACATGTTAAAAATCCAAAAAAAATTGAGTCAGAGTCAGTCACATTGTCATTCTTTGTCATTGTCCAACTACATTGCCTCTACGAATGGACATAGACAAGGCCATTTGCCAATGTACCCTCAAGGCATTAGGTCAGTATTTTAGGTTTGTCTATATAAAATCATGACTCAATCCATTTTTCTCAGTGTGTATAATGTAGGAAAGGCCATCAACCAATGAGCCCCCGAGGCTACGCTAGGTTAGTCCATTGGGGTTCATCACATTCACTATCAAACACATCAAATATATTCAAATCATTTAAATATTTTTTAATCAATCTTTTCGGTTAAAGTCTAGTCAAAATATGAGGTCCCTATGTGTATAATGTAGGTAAGGCCATCAATCAATGAGCCCCCAAGACCGCACTAGGTCAGTCCTTTAGGGTTCGTCATCAAGCACAAATAATTGTCAAAACATCAGGACAAGTCACACATCAACAATAAAAACAAGTCAACAAGGTCATCAAGTCAAAATAAAAAAAATTGGCAAAGAAATAACACAAAAAAAATTAACCTATGTCTTATACAAGATGTGTCCTTCCTGAAAGCAAACATAATCATTTAGTAAAAAAATCATCATTGCCTTATACAGATGGTCACATGATTGGAACCAGACTCAACGTCTTATATGGCATGTGTCTTTATGAAACCAGGCTTAGTCATGTCTTGTACAAATAGCCATGTGATCAAATCCAAACTCAACGTCTTATATATTATATGTCATTCCTAAAACCAAGCTTTATCAAACAATCATGTTATCAATCCCTTCGACAATTAAACAACATCAAATTTTGGAAAATATTTTTATTGGTTGTTGACATTATGGATTGTTTTATCTTATCTTTTCATTTTGCTTTGTCTTTGAGTTCAGTTACTAGCTTTCTCAAGGATTTCCCATGAAGGATTTATAAAACCAACGATGTATCATGACTCTTTTTTCCTTTGACTACTATTTGTCGACTATCTTTTGTCTTTATCTTTGAGTCATGTTACAAGATTCCTCGAGGATGTCCCATGAAGGATCTAGAGGAGCAATGAAGTCTCATGAATCATCTTTTATTTGATTAATGTATGTGGTTTCTCTTGACAATAAGACTGGGGTAACTTTTCCCTTAGTATGAGTTAGGACATTCCTTATCTGCGACTATTTGTTTTAGTAGGTGGAAAACCTTGCACACCTTGGTCTATCTCATATCATGGTGTTTTTTGTCCATATGTATCAGTTACCATCCAATGATGATTTAATACAAGGCTTATTGTGTTTTAGCAAAACATCGAAGATTTTGAGTACTAACATCCATGTCTTTCATGTCACTTTTTATCTTTTCTGCACTAACATTTCTTTTTTTTGGCATTATGGTGGAGTCCTATGACACAAAAACAAAATGTATCATGCATATGCATTCATGTTAGGAACATCATTTAGACATTTTCATACATATATACATATTAAATCATACATAGATGCTGCATTTGAAAAAACAAAAAAAAATATAGACATCCATCGCATCTAGGAATCCATAACATAACATGCATCCACTATCATAAACTGTATAGAATTCACATGGTATTGTAAATACATATATCACATTGCATGACATAATCATAAATGGATACATCACATCTATAAATACCATAAAATTAAATGCATACATCATCATCTAGAATTAGCACATCATCATAGTAACTAAAACATCATAAAGTAAATATTGGCATCCATAACACATGCATAAATAGAAGACCGCATAATCATATATATAACAACATATCATATAAATTTCCATGTAAAATGATATATATAACACTCAAAAAGTGTCACATCACAATTTCATAATGTATCTCTCAAATGGAGCTCGTAGGCTCTATAACGAAAATACAATATCTACAAATATATAACATGTCCCTAGTTTGAACTCCTAGTACTCTAATAAGGAGAATGAGGAAGTGACTGATGCAGAGGTACTGATGATCACTATGTAGAAGGGGCCTATCATAAGGACCTATCCTATGAGGTCCCACAACTCCCTCAGTGCTCTAAGATATGTTGTGAAATCCGTTGTGTGACTTGCTATTGGAACTGTTGCTATGCACCTATAAATAACTGGGAGCCCACCTCTCAAGAGGTAGCTTCTGCTGATATAAATCCCTATAATACCTCTTGTGATCACCAGACCTAACTAACTCACGAGAAAAAGTTGTAGCTTTCCTAGTGCAAAGAGATGTAAACTCCACAAACCTCTTCTCTGTCTCTTGTCTCCATGCTACTGCTTGATCCCTCTCCAAATATGCATTGTCTCTCTCCATTTGCATCACATTTTTATTTGTCATCATAGCTCTCATCCACTCGTCCAAGGCCTCTACTTAGGCCTATAAATTGGCTACCCAGTGATCATTGGGACCCTCCTCCCACTGTGGTCTCTCTCCCTCATTGACATCCCATTCCTCAACAATCCTGTCTCAAAGCTCCCTCTCCTAATCCCCCATCTCCTCCTCCTCCTCATCATTCTGATATGCTACCAATAGAACAAGGGCATCTATCTCCACCTCCTCCTCAATGGCCTCCTGCTCAACATGCTCCTCACAAACAACCTCTTCCGCAACATGCTCCTCACCACTTGCATCCTCTCCTCCATGAGTCTCCAACATGGGTACATCCTCTCCCTCCCCCTCCTCTTCATAGATGGGAAAAAAATCTGGTCCTCATCCTCTACGACCTCATCAACCCCATCAAACACTTGTACCACCTCTCTCATCATCACCTCTGTCACCCCTACCACATCTACCACCTCTCCTACCACCACACCTGCCTCGAGGTCTTGTGCCTCACCGCTATACAAGTACTAGCCCATCAAGATCTGTGAAAGGCACAATCCTATGCTATTTCCACTAGGAATCATATGCATTTGTCATACTAGGGTCTACAAATCCACCCCTCCATCCCCATTGAACACATTGTAATCCATCAATGTCTTCCTCAGTTGTCACAACTGGAATCTATGGCCCCCATAGAGGAACCTCCCTAGAAGATCAAGCAAACTCATCTTTGCCCCTCGACACATCCTGAACCTCACCAAACTGTCATATAACTTGACCTGGTAGGTGTCTCTCAATGATATATACCATGGAAATAGTCCTCCCAATTAGATATCGTGTCTGACGACATAATGACAAGTGTCAATGCTCATCATGCCACTACACGTGCAATCCATGTAAGGCCTCCATATGAACTAGAAAAGAGTGGACCAAGAGTATCTCCAATAACCAGTATCCCCAAGATGAGTTTGAGTGATGGTGCTAACATATCAGAAAAATTACGAAGACCTATAATCTAACCCAAAAACAACTGGTGGGTGGGAAACAACAATGTGCTCCCACACCCATATCATAAGAGTGGTACCATAGCTCATCGACTGTACCTCCCTATAATCAATGTCATGTAAGTGATAATAAAACATGGCTAATAAGCATGGGCCCCATGTATATACAACCTATCACTCCAACATCCCTACCAGCATCTCACCCCACCCAATGGGAAACCCATGCCCTCTGTTGTTTGGTAGAACAATCTTTCCAGTTATTGTGCATAACATACAATCCTACCATGCATATATCTCTCTACCAATATGCCCAATCTAATGTCATAATGCTTGATCCTGAGTTGTCTAACATCATCATGCTGATAATAATGAGTAATCTCACTATAACCCCTATAGATATCATAGAGGACTCTCTCACCCCTAATCGGTAATCTTATAATCCTATAGACATCCTCTAAGGTAATAATAGCCTCTCCTATAGGTAGATAGAAAGAGGAAGTCTCTAAGTTACATTGCTCACAAAGCACAATCAAAAGCCCTCGGTTTGCCTGAATAGTGGGCATAAATGTGACATGATGCAAAACAAGATGCCATATCATCCATCTCTCTCCACTCCACAACTGGTATAAAAAATCATAGGTCAATGGTTGTGACTACTAGGTATATATTGGATCCAAAGTAACCTACAAATTTATAAAAAAACCTTGTGTCAAAAATACAAAGGCAATTTTTACATCACAAAAATTCAAAATTTTTGACAAGAAAATGCATCGTTTTATAATCAAATGCATTGCAAAATTGCACATGCATCATTTAACATAGAAAATGCATCACACAAATCCAAATGTGTCATTTAACCTTGCAGATGTGTATAATAATGCACATGGGACAAAGGGAAAAACACACACATTCAATCATGCAGATACATCACAAAATGTAAATGCGTTGAACTAGAAAAAATGTGAACAACTATGCATATGCATATCAAGAATATCCAAATGTGGTGCATTAACCCACAAGTATAACTGTTCTTTACAAATGCAATGCATGAATAAAAATGTGATGCAAAACAAAACATATGTGTTGAAATAACCCAACATGCAAAATGAGCCTAGATGTGTTTTTACATATGCATCATTTTGTGAGCATTAGTCACATATGAATGCATATGCGTCACACACAAAATGACTCATTTGAAAAGTAAAATTTAAATGCCTACAAATGCTTGAAAATAAAAAATTCAAAAGACGGTTTCGGGGTACATACCAGGGGTCCCACATCTATTGGTTGTCTAAAGGTGCAAACTCAATATCTGCATTGCTCTATGTAGGGAATGAGTGACATCTTTGCTTAGTGCTCAAAGAAAAATTCAATGTTTTCTAAACTAGAGGGGTGCAAATGAATTCAATTTCCACCCAAATCCTATTTATACCTAGGGTTTTTGGAGGGTTTTTCTCACACCTTATGTATTGGCCGCACTATTTACCAACTTCAAATGATCATTTCATCTACCAAACCTCAAAAAAATTCATTTATGTCACCACCATCGAACTTCTGGCTATTAAATGACCTAATCTGGACAATTTACAAATTTTTCTAAATTTTTAAAAGATTTGTCATTTTTCCCAAGGGGGCATACCCTTATCTATTACACATCAGGGCATGACTGGGGCATGTTACTTTTATTTATTCTTTGACACAAATGCCTAAATGACATTATGTTAAAGAGGGGCAAACTGTAGACACTGAAAATTGCTCAAGGCCTACAACTTTAATTTTCTTCATAATTAATATCTTCATTGTTATAATTAAATAATGTTAATTATTTGATTATTTTCTAAAATTCATTTATCCTCTATTAATTAAATAAATTTAATTATTTAATTAATTCATTTTTTACCTTTATTCAATCTTGATTAATTAAATAAATATTATTTATTTAATTACGTCACTAATTAAGTTATTCTCTTTGTAAAATTAAATAAATTATTATTTAATTTACTCCCATCACATTTATGACTATAATTAAATAATTACTTAAAATTATTTAATTATTCTTTAACCTTTTCTCCAATCAATTAAATAAATCTTAATTTATTTAATTTAATCCTCAAATTTTGAATGTTGAATTAAATAACCATTTAATTCATAAAAAGGCTCATTCCTATCATATTCTTCTATGATTGGATAATCTCTATGTTATCTAATTAGTCAATTACCACTTAAGTCAATATTTAATTAGATCAATCAGTCATCTCCTAATTTAATAACTAATTGTTTGTAATGAATAGAATTTTTGTATTAATCAGTTAGTTATCTATTTTTATTCTTCATCGTGCAAAATTTTATTAATTAAATCACTTTATTTATTTAATTAATTCATTCGTGCATTCGAACAAATTGTTTCCTCTATGCTAATCTTTATCCTTTACATACAATCATTATTCTTCTAAATTTTGAATAGTCTCAACTAAAGATTAAATTATTATTTAATCTTAATCCCCAGCTTTTATGCTTTATCACTTGTGTTATTACTGACACTAATCTCAATGCATGTTGAATCTTTCAATCTTAATTGTTTGTCTATCTTTCTATCTAAACATGTCATTCAAAAACCCTATTTTTTATAAATTGGCTTGGACTTCATCATTGTTACTCCTCCCGAAATCTTATGACTTTTGGGAGCACTCTACTTTAGAATCTTCAATGTTTTGCTAATAACACAATCATGAGGATATAATTTCACTTAAGAGAAAACTAAGGGAAATTATCATACAATGGCAAAATGGAGAAGGAAAATCAAGGTTATGCATGGAATTACATAGATATTTGGTGAGATATTTCTATTATTTATGTTTTACGCTTTCCATTGTTCTTTTTTGTTAGTGTAGGTTTAGATTTGATTTTATTGCATTGTACTTCTTAACCTTGCTTGTTTTCCTGTGTTACAAGTGGCATTCAGTGTTTTTCTCTGCATCTCTTCTATATTTTAGCTATGCTCATGCATTTTGGATGTGATGACGAGAGGTTTTTTCATGTGTTATATCTATAGTTTGAAGTTCTAGATCATGTGGTAGAAGTTGTGTTCACTAGCGTGTCAACTATGAAGCAGTATTATCTTGGAGAAATGAAATTGCTTTGCATTTCTCCATAGTGAATTTTTTGGTGTTGCAGATTTGGGAATGTGCTTATAATGGTTGTATCTACCTTCCCTTGAATATTTAGGTGTTGATTTGTTCCACAAGGTTGTCTAATGTGTTGGATGTTTGTGCTAGTATGTCTAGTTGCATAGAATGAAGGTATTATTGAGTTTCATGTTATTGTAGTAGTTGTGTGGTATACTTTGATGGTGCTCGAGTAACTGTATACGTTTTATGAATAGTGTGGAATGTATTTTTATTTTCCATGAGATTTTTTTGGAGCTTAAGAATTTTGTTTGGAGTCACTTATTAGATTTAGTGTAGGTTTAGTCAACCACTGTACTAGTGCTAATTATCGAGGATAATTGTTGATTGAGGAAGTGTTGAAAAGTGTGCTTGAGTATATCAGTGTGCTTGGCCGACATGAATCTGCTTTCATGACTGTTGCAGGCCGACATATTTTTGAACCTGAATCTTGTGGAAGGCCGACATGATGTTTTATTTTGATAATTTTCTCATGTTGGTGTATAAATAAGCATGTTGTAGTTGTTAATAAGGACCAGATTTTAGATTTTTGATATACTGCAAGTAGATACAGTAGAGTAAAATTATTAGACCAGAGCCTATTATTGCATGATTTCACAATGGAGGTATTTATGAGATTCAATTGATGTTGTTGCATTTCTCTGGTGTCAATTATTTGTTGAATTGAAATGAAAAACACTGCTAAGTTGTCTCCATGATCAATTTTTTTGGTTGTTTAAATTAACATAACAAGTTTATGTTTGATTTATCGATACACATTTGTTGTATTTGTGTGATCAATCAACTGGTTCTTTCAAGAAAAGATTAAATCCTTTTATTGATCACAGTAATTAGAGAAATTCATTTTGGATTATTGAAGTAGAACTTAGCAGTCATATTATTGCATGTTTATACAAGTTGTAAACAAAACATATGCCAGATAATTTGTGTCTTCTCTAGAAAGTGTTGCTCATCTTGATCTCATTTGACTCTACATACCCAACAAGGCACTAGTCTCTGCACTTCATCATTTTGAATTCATTCAGCTTCTTTATGTCTTTAAATTGAGCATTTAGGACTTAGATCAGAATATTGTCACTGTTTTCAAATTGGATTTCATTTGTTCACTTCAATTGCCATTGTGGTCAAATTACTTTTATGAGATAGTTGCAAGTCAAGACTGCATTATTCAAAGAGGTACACCCACCTAGGTTTTGCAGCACCTAAAGAGTAGAAGGTTGAATTCTTTCAATCTTGTCTATTACTGGAGAACAATCAGAATCAAAGCCTAAAACATAGAGTCAGAAATCTTGCACAGACTCTGCTGGGAATAAGAAGTATTAAATATTTTATCACTTTTGACAAAAGTGAGTGGTGACTCTAACATAAATTTTTGCAGTTGTTCATCATGAATGGAAGAATATCTCAATTCAGGGGAGGTCATACTGGAGCTCCTGTTGGCAGCAATAACTGGGCACATAAGGATGACAGAGCTGATAAGGGAAAAAGAATAAATGAAGACATGTGCATGAAAAACAAAGGTAAAGCACCAAGATCACATTGTGAAACATATAACTGCTATGATACATGGAGAGATGATTCAAGTATAGAACTTGGATCTCCTGAAGATCAAAGAAATCCTTTTTATGATTCTCAAAAATAGGCTGAATTTGAAGCTATGAAACGGGCTGAGTTTGAAGCTGAATAAGAGGCAGAAAGAAACCATGAGCTCTCAGTTTCTAATGAAGTAAAGGAACATTTGGAACAACAAGAGAGGAAGATAAAGGAGTTGGAGGTTAAATTTTAGAAATCCCAAATTGTTGATCAGACAAGTGGTGGCCCAAAGTATGTTCCACTTCACAAGCAGGGTGATCATGGCACAGGGCCCTCCAATCAACAAAATGCCCCTCACAAAGGGAATCACTACAAGCAACCAAATCATCCACCTCACATTCCCACACAACATACGAGTATGTATCCACCTCCAGGTCAACATTATATCCCACAACATAATGCATAGTATAATAATCACATGCCTCAGTATCAGCATCCACATATGCCTCCCCCTCACCAGCATGCAACTATGATCAGACAGTTTGATTTAACTGGTTTTCAGTTGTATCCTTACCCTATGGATGGTAGTTGGAGGAATATGGTGGCCAAATTTACAGGGAGTAATGCAATCACAGCTGAATTTTTTTTAAGGAGTTTTAATATTTTCATTCAGGACATAGATATGCCTTATGAAGATTTACACATGAAGCTATTCATGATGTCACTTTTTGAAGATGCAAGGGATTGGTTCAATAGCCTGCCAACATTCTCAATTATTTCTCTCCAGGAATTTCAAGACAAAATCTTAGAGCAATATGGAAATCAAAATGCTCCAAATGTAGCTCTTCATGAATTAATGAGAATTCAGAAAAATCATAATGATTCAATTTATGATTTCAATCAAAAGTTCAACAAGTTGCATACTAAAGTACCTCCTAGATCAAGGTTTCTAGATTTTGTTGCATTAAGTGTTTATTTAAATGCATTTGATCCTAAGATAGGGTATGAACTAAGAATTAAATCCCCAAGAGATTTAGCTAAAGCATAGAAGATTGCTTTGACAATTGAAAACAATAGGAAGGATGCTGGTATAACTAATAAAAGAGACAACCCGAGGCCTCCTCAGCAAAACAATAATTATCAGTACAAACAAGAGAATGCATAAAAAAGTGAAAACAAAAATGAAAGGCCAAGGTTGCATGATATGCCTTACAATACAAACTGGAAAGATGGGAAACCTGTATCAGCTAGGACCAAAAATAAAGAAACTCCAGATCTATTGAGCAAGAAAGGGACTTACATGGTGAGTAATAATTACTTTTGTGAAGTTTGTAATTAGCCACATTCTCTAGACTATTGTATTGTAGTTCAAAGGATGCATGAAGAGGGAATGTTGGTAGAAAATGATGGAGAAGATCACAAGGTGTATTTGACTTCAAATGTTTTTCATCATGTTGAGGAAAGAAATTCATCTTCAGAGGATGAAGGATATGAATAGGATGTTTTGAATCAAAAGTATAATATCCATATGGTTGAACAGTAGATCTTTCATGATTCTGATGAAGATTACACAAAACCACATTTTGTTGAGGTGCCTGATTAGTGTAGTGTTAGAAGACTCACTAAAGATGAAATAGAAAGGATCACTATTGCTGCAGTTGAGAAGGCCAAAAGTCAATACTAGTTGAGAAACATAAAAGTAAATGAGCCAGATAGGGTTCCTGGGGGAATTTTTATGAAAGATCAAAAAGCAACATAGGAAACTATAAAGAAGTCAGAAAATAAGCAGCATGATAAAATTGAACAGAAACTAGGCCAAAAAGAGGAAGTAAAGGAATAAAATAAAGAAATACAGGTGCCTAACCAATCCAATAAAAAAGAGAAAGAAGAAAACAAAAGAGAAGTGCCAGAATTAAAGAAGACTGTCAAGGTAGAGTGCTCCTCTTTTGATTTCACTCAAGCATTGTCCCAAGTAAAAATGTTTGTTCCACTACTTGAGATGATGAAAATTAAAGAATATAGGGATACTACTATTCAATTGATAACGAATGGAGAACATGTGAATGCTAAAAAAAAAACTGTTAAAGTAGTCAGTAGGCAGGAAAAGATAAATAATTTAGAAGTATGTTTGGTTGATGTTTTAACAAATTCTCCACAAGTGGATCGTTTCTTCACCACATTGCTTATAAATAATAAATTGCTGAGAAATTGCATGATAGATTCTATTGCTACTATAAACATCATGCCAGTCAGAGTAATAAAGCAACTGGGCATGTGGGTTGATACATGTGAAGGGAAGTGCTATGCAATGGATAATATACCAATACCTGTGGTAGGCATTATGAGAGGCATTGAAGTCAAACTGGCTACTTATCCACAGGTGGCTTACAATATAGACATAATAGTCATTGATGCTCCCCCTCAATTTAGGATGCTTTTGTCAAGACAGTGGACCACAACTGTAGGTGGAAATGTTCAATTTGATTTATCTTATGCTACAATACCAGTGAATGGCCAGGAAGTCAAATTGTATAGGGAGCCAAGAATGAGCCAGCTTGTTGAATGTGTGCCATAGGAGCAAATTAATTATTTTTGTGATACTGATCTGGGAAGTTTTAAAATAGAACCAGCTCAGCCAAAATTAATTAATAGTGATCCAATCAAAAAACATATTGCATAGAATTGCAATGATGTTTGGAAGATGTGTTTTGATGGAGTCTGCAGTCAAAAAGGTAATGGAGCTAGGATTGTATTTGTTTCGCCTAGAGTTATTACTTTTAAATATTCTTTTCTATTAGCATTTGAATGTACAAACAATGTGGCAAAATATGAAGCTTTATTGACAGGCTTAAACATAGCTGTGAAACACAAGATTAAATTGCTGGTTGTTTTGGGTGATTCTGAGTTGGTTGTTTCACAAATTAAATCAAAATATGCAGCAAAACACAAAAGATTAAAACAATACAAGAATGTTGTATGGGATACAATTGAATTATTTGATGCATTTTCAATTGAGTAGATTGATAGATCGAAGAATATAATGGCTGACTTTTTAGAAAATGTGGCACTAAAAAGAGATGATATTACACTAGCTGGGGTGTCATAGATTGAATTCAAGACAAGGCCTCCTATTTCTGATAATGTTTATAGCTGGAAAGTTTTCAATGATGATATTGACCTTTTGAAATTCCTCAATTGTATAGATCAGTATGAGGCCCAGGAAATTGATTTCAATGCTTTTGTTGAAGAAGTGGATGGGAAGCAAACTTTGTTTAGCAAGGAAATATTGCAGCTCAAAACAAACAAATTTCCCAAGGGTTTGGTGGCATTGGAGAGGATGTATGATGGAAGTGATAGATCTTTTATGAAATAGACTCCAGTCAAAAGAGAAGATGTTGAAGAAATTAACCTGGGGACTGAAATAGCACCAAGGAAGGTATACATTGGGAAGAAAATAAGCCCAAAAATTAGAAGAATGCTGATTGAGTTGCTGAGAAAGTAAAAACATGTGTTTGCATGGTCATATGAAGATCTGAAAGCATATAGGGAAGATTTATTTCAGCATGAAATACCTTTGAAACCAGATGCCAAGCCTTTTAGACAAAAGTAGAGGCCTATAAATCCAACACTAGAGCCTAAGATGCAGGAAGAATTGACAAAGCTTAGAGATGGAGGAATTATTAAGCCAATCAGACATTCAATGTGGGTTTCAAATCTTGTTCCTGTGAGAGAAAAATGGTGACATCAAATTATGTGTGGACTTTAGAAATATGAACATGGCTTCTCTCAAGGATAATTATCCTCTACCCAACATGGAAGCAATATTACATAAGGTGATAGAATGTAAGCTGTTGTCCATGATGGATGGGTTTTCTAGATACAATCAGGTCAAAGTCAAGGAATCTAAGCAATACAAGACAACATTCACTACTCCTTGGGGGACATATGCATACATAAGAATGCCATTTGGTCTCACTAATGCTGGAGCAACTTTCCAAAGAGCCATGTATGTTGCATTTGCTGATTTGATAAATATTATCATGGTAGTGTATCAAGATGACTTGACTGCTTATTCAAAGAAGGCTGAAGATCATGTTCAACATCTTGGAAAGGTATTTATTAAAGCTCTTGAATATGGTATTAGTTTAAATCCAAAGAAGTGTTATTTTGTAGTCATAGAAGGTAAGCTCTTGGGTCATATTGTTTCAAAAGAGGGAATTAGAATAGACCCTAAGAGAGTTGAAGCTATTGATAAGGTTCCTATTCCCAAAACTCTCAAGGCTATACAATCTTTCTTTGGACAAAATAAATTCTGTTAGAAAATTTATTTCTAATTTTGTTGAGATCATCAAGCCCATATCAAAAATGTTAAAGGACAAAAAATGGATTGGACTGCTAATGCTTTGGATGCTTTTATGTCTATCAAAAAGGCTATCAAAAAGGCTCTTGTTCTTAAATCTCCAGATTTTATAAATCCTTTTCAGATTTTTTCATTTGCCTCAATGCATACTATTGTTGTTGTTATGTTACAAACGAATAATGATGGTTATGAACAACCTGTATCTTTCTTTAGTAAATCATTACAGGGGTCTAAATTGAAGTATGGCATAATGGAGAAATAGGCTTTTGCACTAGTAAAGGCCACAAAAGCATTCAGACCGTATCTTGTTGGAGCGGAGGTGATTGCTTATGTCCCTCATGCTGCTATCAAAGACATTTTAACACAGTCAGAAGTCACAGGGAAAAGATGCAGATGGATCAACAAGATTCAACAATTTGACATGGAGATACAAATTACCAAGCTGGTAAGAGGCAAAGGCTTGGCTAAGCTAATGGAAGAAACTAATATTGAGGCAAATCAGATCTGCAATGTTGAGGGAGGGGCTGCAGTTGCAAGCATTGAACATACTCCTTGGTATATTGATGTCATGCATTATCTTAAATACGTGAAGTGCCAAGATGGATTGAGTGATAGCTAGAGGAGAACTTTGAAGTTGCAGGCATCCAAATATGTTTTTATGGATGGCAATCTATTTTGGAAAAATAGGGATGGCATATTGTTGTTATGTTTGGATGAATCACAGGCCAAGCATGTTTTGAAGAAAATGCATGAGGGATTTTGTGGAGGTCATTATTCAGCAAGGACAACTGCGCAAAAAATTCTCAAAGCTGGGTATTTTTGGCCAAAGGTTTTTAATGATTCTTTTACATATGTGAGAAGATGTGAGGCTTGCCAAAAGTTTTCTGGAAAATTGAAATATCAAGTTACTTTGACACTTCGACCTTTGCAGACTGATGCCCGTTTTCATCAATGGGGAACTGATTTCATTAGAGAGATACAGGAGAGGTCAAGTTGAGGATATAGATGGATATTGGTTTCCACTGACTATTTTACAAAATGGGTAGAGGCAATCCCAACCAAGTAGGCTACAAGTAAAGTTGTAACAAATTTCTTGATTGATAACATTATCACCAGATTTGGTACACCATTGAGGATAATCACAGACAATGGGATGTGCTTCAGGTTAGATGAATTCAAAATCTTTTGTGATAAGTATGGCATTACTATTTCTTATGCAGACCCTTACCATCCATAAGCTAATGGTCAAGTTGAATCTAGTAATAAGAGTCTCTTGAAGATTATAAAGAGGATGCTAGGACAGAACAAGAAGGCTTGGGATTCAAAGTTAAAATTGGTTGTGTGGGCTGATAGAATCACTGTGAAGAGGGCAATTGGAAAATATCCATTTGAATTAGTGTATGGAGCATAGGCTAGGATGCCTCTATAGAATTTGTTACCAGTTTACAAATTTTTCTTACAGGAAGACTTGGAAGTTCTTGAGCCTATGGAAGAAAGGATGGAGCAACTTGTTGAATTGGATGAAGTAAGGAGAGAGGCCCAAAATCAAAACATAAAGTTACAGGCATAGATGAAGTATCTATATGATAAGAAGGCAAAGAAAAGAAAATTTGAAGAGAATGACTTGGTGTTGATGTGGAATGCAAGGTGTCAGGAGAAGGGAAAGCATGGAAAATTTGAAGCCTTGTGGCTGGGACCTTTTGTTGTTGTTGTAAAAAAGGGTGAAGACTCATATTATTTATAGAACATGGCTGGTGAAGATCAGGAATTGCCTGTTCATGGGAAATTCTTGATGCTTTTCTTCTCTTGAGCAACACAGAGGATTAAGGGTTGCCAGTGCATGGACAACTCTTGTCTATCCTCTTAAAAATTATTTTCCATGCACAGTAGTGTAGGTTCTCATCCATCTCCATTTCACTACCATTTTCCATCTACCTCCATTGCACTCTCATTTTTCCATTCACTTCCATCTTGCATTCAATCTGCATTCATGACTTCATGCTTCATTTCCATTACCATTCATTCTTTTCATTCCATTGCTATTCATTGGTTCATCATTTTTGTTTGGTTTGCTATTTAGAGATTCTGGGTCCTTGCTATGATCTCACATTCATTCATCCCTAGACGAAGCCACTATTGGAACTATAGAAATCTGGTTTTGTTACATTCGTTTTCATTTATCAATTTCTAGTTTTGATCCTATCGTATGCATATTTCACCCATTCTTTCACCCATTCTTTCCATATTGTCCCAGTGAATCCATTGGGTCATGCATATTTTTCATTCTTGGTCATATCAGCATAGGTCTCCCATTGTTTCCCTGACCCACCGTGTTTTTCTGCTAATACCTTTTGTTTCAGGTGTGTCGATGTGACAGGTTTGGGTCTCTCTAATTTGTTTTCTGCTAGCAAACTTCTGTTGCCTATCAACAAGATGTTTCTTTTGTTTCGGTGATTGGAGTTTTCCTCTACTAGCAGTTATCGACATATTGGTCATCTTGTGTTGGCGACAATGGAGACATCTATCGGTGTATGTTATGGCTTTCGGGGTGATGTCTTACCGAGTATCACGTATCTCCCCAGCTTGTGCTTGGAACGGTTTATCGGTAGGACTCAGGTGTTTGGTCTAATGTCTTGCTGAAGTTATGATGTCTTGGCGATAGACACACTTTGGGTTTCCTTCAAATGGCTTTCCGTGGGAGATAAAACTATTGGTATTGGGTTTCCCCAATACCTGTAAGCTATAGTGAAGTGGATAGAATAAAGTATGCAATTCATTGGGAGATTTATTTTGTCTTGGTGACTTGGGTATATTGACTACCTCTCGGCCTAACATGTTGATCTCAGCATGTGGTTTCCCCGATCCCATAGGGTTACAGCGAAGGAACATAGGCAAATTTTGCAACTTTGGTGTGATGGATAGGTTGTCTTGGCAAACCGAAATGATTTTTGCTCTTAGTGAAACTTAAAATGATCTGTGTAGCCTCTCACCGATAGCACGGGGCTATAGCGAAGTAAAAAAGAACAAAGGGATGCCTCTTGTCTTCAAAATAACATTTTCCAAGTCACAGGGACATGAAATATGGGGTGCCTTCGGTGGAGCATTGTGTAGTCTATGTGATATCTCGTCGACCCAGATGAGCTATGGTGAACATAAGCATAGTGGAAGCGAGAGGGTAGCATTTGAATTGCCTTCAAAAGGATGATATGGATGTCTCGCTAACTGTTCATTGGTGAAAAAATAATTTCAATGTGCTTGGCCAACATGAATCTGCTTTCATGACCGTTGTAGGCCGACATAGTTTTGAATCCGAATCTTGTGGACGGCCGACATGATGTTTTATTTTGATATTTTTCTCATGTTGGTGTATAAATAAGCATGTTGTAGTTGTTAATAAGGACCATATTTTAGATTTTTGATATACTACAAGTAGATAGAGTAGAGTAAAATCATCAAACCAGAGGCTATTATTGCATGATTTCACAATGGAGGTATTTATGAGATTCTATTGATGTTGTTGCATTTCTTTGGTGTCAATTATTTGTTGAATTGAAATGAAAAACACTACTAAGTTGTCTCCATGATCGATTTTTCTGATTGTTTAAATTAACATACCAAGTTTATGTTTGATTTATCGATACACATTTGCTGTATTTGTGTGATCAATCAACTGGTTCTTTCAAGCAAAGATTAAATCATTTTATTGAACATAGTAATCGGATAAATTCATTTTGGATTATTGAAGTAGAACTTAGTAGTCACATTATTGCATGTTTATATAAGTTGTAAACAAAACATATGCCAGATACTTTGTGTCTTCTCCAAAAAGTGTTGCTCACCTTGATCTCATTTGACTCTGCATACCCAACAAGGCACTAGTCTCTGCACTTCATCATTTTGAATTCATTCAGCTTCTTTATGTCTTTAAATTGAGCATTTAGGACTTAGATCAGAATATTGTTACTGTTTTCAAATTGGATTTCATTTGTTCACTTCAATTGCCATTGTGGTCAAATTAATTTTATGAGATAGTTGCAAGTCAAGACTGCATTATTCAGAGAGGTACACCTACCTAGGTTTTGCATCACCTAAAGAGCAGAAGGTTGAATTCTTTCAATCTTGTGTGTTACCCTAAAGTGTATCATGAGATTGGAAATCCCTTGAGGCATTTATCCTGCGTTTTTGAGAGCTAGCAACTTCTCCTCATGTTTACATTTTTTAATGCATGTTAAGGTTTAATAACTAATGTAGATTTGAATATTAATGATAGTTTCTGATGTTGGTTATGTGCAGGATCATCATGGAAAAAATAGGCCATTAAGTGGCAAAAAATTTAGAAAAATCAGAGTTAGGAAACTTGACGTAAAAATTTGAATAAGCTATCTATATTATTTCAAAAATATGTAAGAATAGAATCTCTAGAAAATTGAATGTAATTTCTAAACTGTTAGGTTTATTTTAAAAAATAAAAATTCTATTTGGTGAAAATTTGAAATTTCAATGCAATAGTACTTAAATTTTAGGGAAAACATAAGAAGTAGGTGTCTATCTAACCACCCTAACCATAATAAAATGATAACTATTTTTCATAAGATTTTAGATATAAGTAGAGGACCCATTTCTCGATGCGATGGATACTTTTTTGTAATTTTTTTGCAAGTAAATAACTAATTATGAATTTTTTTTAAAAAAAAAAAATTATAAAAACGCGTATGTCTAACCACCTTAACTTGGTCAAAACTTCATGAAATTAATTTTTTTTAATCCTATAGTATGTGAAGCATAGAGTTTGGAACATGTTTCAAATTCAAAAAATGTGGTACTTTTTAAAAGTTATAGATGCTTTTCAATTAGCCTATCAATTAGGACTTTAGTCATAATTCAAAAATAAAATGAATAATAATTATTTATTAAATTCAAAATAAAGCATAATTTATATTGGTGTAAAGTTGAGAATCTCCTTTAAAAACCCTTTTCGTTTCATCAATTTTGGGTAAAAAAAGGGTCGTCAGCCACATACCCTACACATACCCATCATATCACCACTTTTTGGCCCATCATGATCTTGTAGATACCATATTCTAAAAGTATAAAGTTGATTCACTCCCCCTCTTAGCTATCTTATGCATGTAACAATTGGTATCAGAGCTTTGGTTCCTAGGAATAAGCTTAACCATGTAAGGTAGATTAAGATGGTGCAAAGGAAAGGCGTCAAAGTTTCTTTGTTCGATGAAACAAATTATACCTACTAGAAAGCTAGGATGAAGTATTTCTTAGCTCCCTTAGATTTGTTGTTTGGTAGTATGTTGAAATAGGCTACACAATTCCTTCAAATGGACCATACACTAATGATGATATCAAGGCATATGAGAACAATGGAAAAGAAAGGAATGCAATCTTGACTGGTTTTACTGATTTAGAACTTATGAAGGTTATAAGCTACAAGTCTAATAAAGATGTTTGGAAAAAGTTGGAATGAATATATAAAGTAAATGACAAGGTCAAACAAGTGAATATGAAGATCTACTAAGCCAAAATTGAAACCCTGATGATGTTTGAAGATGAATATATTTATGCCTACATGCTCAAATTCGATGAAGTTGTCAATGTCATCAATGGTCCTGGTGGAAATTGAGATGGAAGGGAAGTTGTAAAAAATATATTAAGAACTTTTCCTATAACTTATAGTCATAAAGTTTCTGCTATTAAGGAAGCTCAACACTTGGATCATTATTCTAGAGATTAAATGTTTGGTGGTTTAACTTCTTTTGAAATGAGAGAGTTTTGTCAAGATACTGATAAAAAAAGAAACTACTTTTAAAGTCTACAAACTGGAAAAGGATGCTGGATAAGATCTAGATGATCTTGATGAGGTGGAAGAAAACTTTGCGAGGAGATTGAAAAAGGGTACTGGAAAATATAGAGGTAAGATAACTTTTAAATGTTTTAATTGTGCAAAATAGGCAATTATGCATCTAAATGTCGAATCAAAGTTACTAATGACAAATAAAAGGATTAGAAAGGTAAATTTGTCAATAAAAATTATTATGTTGAAAAGGACATTGGTGTATCTGATGATGAAGAATAATATTATCAAAACGAAGATAGTCATGAATCCTTATTCACAACTTTAAATTTTGGAACTAATTTTACTAATCTTGAATGATGTGTCAAGGAATGTGCTCTAATAAAAGGTCATACCATTGAAGGTACTATGTTAACTAATTTATTTTCATGTTAGAGAGGAGGATAATTACTAGATCATTGATATTAGATGCTCAAATCATATGATAGGTGATCAGATTAAGTTTCTTAAGAATTAAAAAAATGATCCAGTAGTCTTGTTAAGTTTGGTGATGATACACCTATTGGGATTTGTGGAAAAGGTTCAATTAGTTTTTATGGTAATCATAATATATATGATGGTCTTTATATCAAGGGTTTCTGACATAATCTTCTTAGTGTAGGAAAAATATGTATTAAAGGATATAATCTTGTATTTTGGAATGGTGGTTGTGAAATAAAAAAGGAAGCTTTGGTATTCTGGTTGTTGTTGGAAGAAAGAAATAAGTTAATGTCTATCAACTCAAAGGTAATGGTTTAAAGTCCTTTATGTCTCAAACTAATTAAATCTGGCTATGGTATAGAATGGCTCACATCAATTTTGATATCCTTACAAGGAAAAGTTCTATTGATGTGAGATATTTTCCAAAGATTACAAAGTCTATCAATACAATATACAAAGAATGTCAAGTTGGAAAGAAAATAAAGGCACGATTCAAGAAAAATAAATATTCGACCACTACTCCATTGGACTTAGTGTGCATAGATCTATGTGGACCTACCATAATTATAAGCTCATATGGTGATAGTTATTTCATTTTTTTAATTGATGATTAATCTAGAATGTCTTGGCTTACATTTCTCAAAGAAAAAGAAAAAGCTCTATACAAGTTTAAAGCCTTTAAGGTTATGGTTGAGAATGAAATGAATCTAAAAATCAAATGTTTCAGTTTTGATAGAGGTAATGAGTTTACTTCAAAGGAATTTAATATTTTTTTAGAAGATCATGGAATAAAGATGCATTTGTTAGCCCATAGAACTCCTCAGCAGAATGGAGTTATGGAAAGGAAAAGAAAAATAGTTCCAAAAGACATTAGGACAATGATGAAGGAAGCTAATATTCCAAATGTATATTTAAGAGAAGAAATTCATGTTGTATTCTACATTCTTAACCAAGGTGAAGCAAGAGAAAATAGTTCAAATACTCCCTATGAGTTAAAAATATTTCATAATTTTTGGAAGAAAATGTTCTATCAAAAGAGATGAAGATAACTTAGGAAAGTTTGATGAGATATCTGATGATGGATTTGTTGGTTGTTTTAAAGAACCAATTAGATCTCATCAAGTACCTATGAGCTTGCTAGACTGAATTCTTGAATACTTGAGAGATAGTTGGCCAGTGAACTACATGAAGCAATAATGCTTCCTATCCTGCACTTTGGGCTCTGCAAGAACTAGGAGGGTGATCCCATAATGTATATCATGCAACTCTCCTAGAAAATTGTCTCACACATTGTACAAAAAATTAGATATATTCCCATCAGAGCCTAAATAGATGAAATCCTTCAGGAACTTGGCAATTCCTTAAGATAATTTAACACATAAAGTCAAGAATATAATACAACACCAACCACAACAAAACATAGATCAATTATAAAGTATTTATTAATATTGTTCTCAAATTGGATAACCAGAACCATGGGAAATGCATACAATACATAAGATTAGTGCCATATCTCTAGGCTAGGAGTCAAAGCAAAGAAAACTAAACTGTAAGGTGAATTTAATCCTAAACATCCATGATCTATCTGAGATTTCCTTGCAATTCACAAATTAATACTCGGATTTTACAACTAGTTATCAAATCCAACTTACACTCGAGTATACAAATTCATGATTTACTCACATCATTTTAACTATTCTATTGAATCAAATCCTAAAATAAAATATTCATCAAAGCATAATAGCAATCAAGATTAGTGAAATGATCCTTGATCATGTTTTCATTAATAATTTAGACACAATGTATAGCTGGAGGGATGATAAACTCTAAATATTTTCATTATTGCTCAGGTATCTTTAGAAACCTTACAATTAACAAAATTCACTTACTAGAATCAAAACATAAGATAGATACTTCAAACATGTTCTCTCTATGTTCATAATTTGCATAATTTGGATCCAAAATTCAACAAGAGACATGTACTAATGGCCATGAATTCCCTTTTATGAGAACAAGGGGGAAAAACAAGCTTTTGAAAAAAATTACACATGTCACATTTTAATTTGACGGCTACAAGACACATTCCCTATTTAGTTATATTTACATTTCGATTAGAGGGAAGACATATGAGACAAAGATTATTCATTCACTGAAGAAAATAAAAATCCCTTCCAAAAGGAATTTGTTTCAGAAAGAATAATCTTATAACTGTTGTAGCATATTCATTCCATCGAGAAAAATGAAAAAAATGTGTAAAGGTGGAAAAGTTGAACCAACATCCAATTCAACATCAACATCAATCCAAGTCATCACTAATCAGTACATATTTCTTATATCATGAATCAAGAGAACCATATATTTATGCATTGTAATTTTTGATGCCAAAGTTGTACTATACTTGACCAAGTATATGTATTTTCCATCCTTGTATTCACAAATCCAATTCATCAATAAATATTCTCTTCCACTACTCATATTTAGCATTAGATGGAAAATTGAATTCAATGATTTCATCCATCTTCTTTGTATATGGAGAGTACCATTTCATTACAGAATTGGATTCCTTATCAAGATCCTCAAGAAAGATAATGATGGAAGATAATTTCTCCAAAGCATCTTTCAATATATCAATGTCAACCTTATCAGAAATAAGAGTTGCTTGAGAGACAATTGTAGTGTCCACCTGGTCCTTCCACTTTTGTAGGGGTTTTACCTCATCATAGGTATTTTGAATATCAAGAAACAATGTCAAATTTGCTTCATCATATTTGGCCTTCAATTCTCTTATTCTCTGTTCTAATGGGGCAAGATACCCTTGAAAATTTTATTCCTTAATCTCACTAACAAATTTATAAGTTGGGACCACCCTTGGATATATATCCTCCTATTGCCTAGCCCCATTTTTCATGAATCTCAAATTCTTAGCCCTAGGAATCCATTTGTCTAGGATTGGGGTAGCTAATTCCTTATCGCTCGCAACATCAAAGAATATTTTGCATGAACTCTATTCAATTTACCTTGAATATTTTAATTCAAATGCTTCAGAATAGTATGGAAAATCTTGGAATTGTTCTTATACATTGTGTCCTACACTTTTTCAAGCAATTTCTTGTATACCTCAATTTGCTGAAATAATTGCCCCCTTGTAGGCTCATTAGATGGAGCTACCCCTGATATTCTTGGCTCTTCAACTATGAGTGGCTATTGACCCATATTCTAATGGAATATTGCTAGAGATTACTCTAGTGGAGGAGGGGTAGGTGTGTTATGAATTGAACTACTTGGACCTTGATTCCCCAATGTTTCCACTTGTTGCTTCCGTAATGCTACCTCAGTTTCCAATTGAGCAACTCTTTGTTGAATCTTATTATATTCATCCACAAGTTCATCATATTTTCTTCTATGCATGTCTCTTTCAGTGGTGAGGTTCTCCACTATTTCTTTTGTGAACTTAGCAACATTTATTTCCATGTTAACTACCTCCAATGTTGGAGTTTCAACCACTCTCTTTATAACTAGTTGTCCACTAAAATCGCTTGATTCTACAACCACTAGCTTCCTAGATCCCAAGGACAATGACCTAATAGCAAGGGCATCCCATTCTTCACTAAATTTTGATCCTTGAAGAGCTAATTTAGCCTCCACAATTTGAAATAAGGTCCTTTCATACCTCCTAATGGTATTCAATACCACTACATCAACAATGTCCCATTCGAGCCACAATAGCACACCACTTTTCTATACTAGGCCTCTACCCTCTTTAGCTGTCATATTTTGAAATTCTTCTTTCATTTCCTTCCTCACATTAGCTTGGATAATGCTTTTAGGTAGTTTAGGATTTAAGCTTCTCTCATTAGCAACCCTCTCTACATACTCTAAAGCTTTTTCTCTCCACACAAAATCTCTAAATGCCCTTGTTTCAATGAAAGAATCATCTTCCATGAATGATTTACATGATTCTTACCTCAAATGATCTTCACTATTCAAGCCACTGAGATTAGTCTTTCCAAGTATAATACAATCTCCTCTTGAACTTGAGGCAACATCCCTAATGGGAGAAGGCATTCCTTGGTACATTTCTTTAGGAGTAATGATAATATCATCCTCCTCTATGTGAAGATAGTAAACTACCTTTTCCACCTCAACCTTTTGCTTCTTCATAAGTGGTTGGCCTGATGGAAGGGGACCTCATGGGGGTGAATCTATATCAACAATAGCAGGAGGGGCATCTCTTGGAAGTGAAGGCACTAACCTCATAGGAGAACTTACCCTTGACCCCTCTGATGTAGCAGGGGTTGGCAAAGTTTGTTGCTTCTTCATTGTCTCCTCCTTCTTACAGTAAATCCTTATCTTCTTTGCTGATTGGTAGGTAGGTCTCTCCTCTGAAACTTCATTGGGATCCTTCTCAACTACCAATGATTTCCCTGTATCCATAACTACACACTCTATGAAGTATAAAATATGCATTGATCAAAGACATACAAATATGAGTTAAATTAGTCAATATTTAACAAATGAGATAAAATCTTTCCCCATGAAATTATTAAGCAATGTAAAGGAAATGACAACATTATCAAACTAACATGAAACTACTAGCAAGATGAACATGAAATTTATTCCTAAACTAATCAAACCATCATCCCATAGGGGGATTGGTGCTACTTTGATGTGGAAGGTATCCCTTTCCCAACCCCTTTTGATAAGCTCTTGATCTTGATGAGAAGATGACTTTGATGCAGAATGATCATAAAAATAAGCTAATATGTGATGAAATGAAAATGATGATTGTTCCTATAGTGAGAATGCTAAGATTGTGGATGATTATGGAGTAGAAGTGCCTTGTATTTATAGATTGAAGGGTTGAAGAATGGAGAGATGGGAGGAATGTGGGACAAAAGAAGAGCCAATGATACTGTGACACTTGTCACATCACTAGTGGAGGAAGGTGGAGCATACTTTGTAGAGTGTGCATGGTTAATGCATGTAATTAAGGATTTGAGAGGTTTAATGCATCTGTAAGAGGCATTAAATGCATATGGTTGAGATGTTTTGGAGGGAAATGGTTTGGGAAAGAAAGTAAAATAAGTGGAGTAAATGAAGGAATATTCCTTTGGAATATGCCTTTTGAGGGATAATTAGATAATTAGTTAATTAAAGAAAATGATTTTCATGTGCAACTAGGGTAGTTGATCATGGGTTTTCTTTTACCAAGGTAAAGTCAAAAGCTAGAGAAATGAGGGATTAGTATTAGGAGTTAATTAATTTAGGATTAATTAACTTGAATGAAATTAGATGATTTATGAAATTTAATTTAAATTTTTTGGTTTATTTAAATCAAATGAGAGGATGTTAGAACATTAGGATTTTAATTAAATACATTGATTTATTTAATCAAAAGAGATGACATTAATTAGCAGAAAGTGAATTAATCAAATAAACTTAGTTACTTGATTAATAGTAGAAATAATGTTAATTTGAGCGTCTACATTTTTCTCCTCTTTGAAGCAATGTACTTGCTGCATTGGTTCAAAGAATGATTTCATCAAGATCATAATTCAAAAAAAAATTGACTTTTTCGAATGCCCCATTGTTGCCCCAGCGGAAAGAAGTATGCTGGTACACTGCCCTCTGGAGAGATCATGAAAAAATTCCAATTTTTCGGCTTGATCTCGCGACAAATATGCTCTATGTATCTATGAATTATTATGATGATGATGTAAATGAGATGGATTAAGATGCTTAGAATAGAAAATCTATATTATCTAAACAACTTAAATGATAATGCAATGCATGTGAGATGGATGGTGTTTCCTATTGTGATCATATGTATGATTATGTAGGGTGAGTATGCTGACATTTTATGAATGAAAGATGGATGCATTGATGTCATGATACCATGTTAGCATGAAAGAGGATAGTCAAATGAGAATGATCAACCCTTGATTTTGAGAAGATGTAGAAGCCAAATAAGTCTATGAGTTGCCGAGAATTTATTAGATATGATGATGAATGATGATGATGTATTTCTTATCTAGGAACTGGGGATGTAAAGATCATAACTTTCCTTATGTTTGATAATAGACATAGATACGATGCATCATGGTATGGACAACCAGGATGGCATGGTATATAGTATGATGGAATTTGACTCAACAAGTAGATAGAAGTATCCTTGTTCACACTCGACATACGAAACCTTGTTAGAGTGTACTTCAGACATTTCAAACATCCTGGACCAAAATAAAGAAAGGAAAAACCTCCCAATATAATAGTTAACAAGATATCCAAAGCATCCTCCCTACACACCAAAGAAAATTAGCATGACCAAGGTTATATTACATGAATATCCAACAATCACAACAAACAAAAGATAATGATCACTACCCCATTCCTTTCTCTCTAAATCATTTTTTATTAGGCATCATCAAGAAGTCATTGGAATGAGCGCAATAAGATAAATCAAAATAAAAGATCAAGTACACAGACAAGCCAATGTTCTTCATACCTCTAGCCAAAGGGATGTGTTTTTCTTAGCATAAGTTTCCAAAGTGGTTTCCAAAGAAAATGGGGTGATCCCATGAAGCTGGTTTACAATTTCTGGGAGATTTTAATGTTTTGTTGAAATCACATATTTTTAGAAAATATAATGATTTAAGCCTTTAAAAGTTCCATTTAAATCATTCCAATTGAAGAGGGTTTGATCAAACTACCTTAGATCAAAACCCTTGGATAGAACCTCGCTAGTTTTAAACCATACCTATAACAAAGTCTTTTTTACACCTATCAAAATGTTGATATTAAACCACTTTTGATTTAAATTTTGGGGAATCAAATGAATTCATTTAAAATTTATTTTTTGTAAGTATGTAGTTCTTATTATAAGCTTCCAAAAAAGTATAATTTTAAATAAATTTAAATTTATTAAATTATATTTATTTTTTATTTCTTGTGAATGTAGGTTTTTTACTGAAAAATCAAGCTCTTTGTTATTCACATGTGGAAAAATAGAAGATTATAAAAAAAAAATTGAAAAATATGAGTGCACTAAATATTGAAGTCCTTGATCCAAGAAAAAAAAATTGAATTTCGGTACCTACAAAAAAAGTTATGCGTTATACGGTCTGCCTATGTATGAATCATAATTGGTTTGACTTTGAAACTTGATTAAGGAAAAAATATTCAATAAAACACTATCTAACCAAGTGGAATCACTAGATAAAGGAGTTACAAATCTAAATTCGAAAGAATTATAATTTTATCCTCATGGAAAAAAATTTATGCATGATATGGTGAGTGTCACTTTTTAAAAATGTTAATTTATGAAAAGAAACTAGTTTTTGAGGGAGATGGAGAAAGAAGTGAAATATGATTCCAAGAATTTTGAAAAAAATATATTTAGAATCTATAGACAAAATTTAAAAAAACTCTAGTTTGCATCATCTTCAAATTCCTCACTGTTTAGGCATTATAGGTGCCCGAAAGTGAATATTTAGTTAGAAAAAAATATTTCAGTGTCCAGTTTGGCCAAAAATTGTAAACTAGTATTGTGGGATCACCCAATGCCCATTGTACAAAGGTTGCATCCTAGGACAGCTTAGTGGATGGTGGAAAGTTGTTTTGTATAGGATAAGTATCCAAAGTGTTTTTCCAATAGATAATGCCCATTGTAGGAAGGATACATCCTAGGACATATTAGAGGATGGTGGCAAGTTGATAGGTTGTTTGAAAGGTTGTTGATATAAGGTTGATTGACATGTTTGCGAATGATCAAGAGTTTGATTTTGCATTTAATTTTTTTTTTTTCAATTTTGATTTTACATTTGAAATTTGATTTTACTTATTGTTGTGTTTGTTTCTATTTGTATTGCCAAAGGATGAATGTGTCAATTGTTTTATTGTGGATGATTTATTATCATGGGTGAATTGAAATGAGATGGATAGATTTTTTCAAATATTTGGATGTTTTTGATGTTTTTGAAATGTTATGAGGATATTTTTTGGATTTTTAGGCTATTTAAATGTTTTTGTGTTTTGGTGTCTTGGGGGACTGATCAAAGATTAGTCTTGCCTACGTTTAAGCTCAAAGACAACGTAGTTCGGATAACATGTTTTTGACTTTTTCTAACTTTTTGACCTATTTTTTGGATTTTGATATGTTTTGGATGTTTTTGAATTTTTTTATGTTTTGAAAATTTGGATATGGATGTGTTATACTATCAGTGATCTATTTGGGATCTTTTTGAAAACCAAGCTAGGGTTGATTGGTTAGATTGATGGGTTGATGATAATAACATTGTTGAGGATACAAAACAATGCAAGGATAGTGTTAAGCAACATGAGGATTGGGAAGGATATCCCAAGATGATGATGGATTGATTGGATTTGATTAATCAAGAAGGTGAAGCTTAGTTTGGAACAATTTTTTTTTCAATGATTTGATGTGGCGTTGAAGCACACGTTAGATGAAACTAATATTGATTATTGATGTTTGATGAAAGATAAAGCTTGGTAAGGAACATATTCTCACCAAAATATGCCATGGCCTATTGATTTGAATTTTTTCTCACAACTACTTTGACCAATTTGATTTTATGTTTTTTTAATGTTTGGATCACCACATAATTTGGAAGTTATAGATCAAGATTTATTCTTAAAGAAAGATGTACATATCTACCCATAGTGTGTAGAAATGTATGGAATGTCATGGGTGGATGCTTGGATATGTGTGTGGATGGATGGATATGGTAAGCACACAAAGGATGCCAAGGATTATCTTGTGATAAGATAAGGTGTTCAAACAGAGGATTCTCATTTGGATAGTGTTGCATGGCTTAGATAATGTTTGGTAGGATAGGATCAACGAAAATGACCCATGTCAAGATGTTTACCATAAGCAAGTGTAAAGTGTACACCAAACATTGCAAGATCGAGATAATTTGGAAGATGGATGTAGATGGATGAAAGTGGATTGGATGAATGCTTAATGGATGAATGGATTTATTATGGATAAGATGGATGGAATGTTGGATTTATTATGGATGGGATAAGATGATTCCACTAGAACTAGCACACATAGATACTTGATTCTAAACATGATTCCTATTTTCTAGGTTTTCATCATGGTCCCTATCAAAAGTGCCACCATAGTGGTTTTCACTAGAGGATGATTTTTCTTTTCTGTTTTCATGATTTTTTATTATTATTTTGTTTTTTTTGTAAAAGATTCTAAGCTCATGTTGAACCACCTAGTGGTTTCTATGTAGATTCTTCTATCATAATGTTTGATTGATAACCTCCTTGAAGAACTTACTTTTCCAAGATATGTGCACTTGGATGCAACTTTTGAGATTGTTGATCTACTTTGTTGATATCGGAGTTAACATTTCCTTTATGCACACATCACAATAGAGTGCCTTCTGAATCCTTATGATGAAGGATCATTGTCAATAAATGGTCAATGTGAGAATTGGATATCATGCATGGAGGTGTGGATGGTGTTGTGTTTTTAAGAATAGGAGATGGATTGGTTGATATTTTGGAACCTTTGACTCTCCAAACTTGGGAAGATGAGCAATAATGGGTGGATACGAAAGTGTTCATGGAATTAGGACCAACTGCTTAATATACTTTGTACGTTGCTTGGGAAGATTTCTTTTGCCTTTGTGGACATCTTTGATGGATACTTTTCCATTTTTTATTTTTCCCCATAGTTTCTTTGACTGGTGGAGTTTTATAGGGATAATATTTGTTTGTACTTTTTGGTATCCATTTGTATTTTATTTTTCCATTATGCTTCTTATCTTATTTTTCTTTGATAACATTCTTTGTGCTTTGATTCAAATATTTCTTTTGATGTTGGTCCCAATTCATGGATGTGGTGAGGGGTGGATGAGGATTCATGACATGGCTAGTTGTAATATTGGCATTGGTTTCATCATAAGGATTCTTTGTGCTTCCTATGTCAATGTTTTCTTGAGATGAAGCTTCCACTACTATTGTGGTAGTAGCACCTTTGTTCTTTGACTTTGCCTCTTTTGAGATGTCTTTTTTAGTAAGCATTCTCTGATAAATGATCACTATAGATGATGTTATTGGAATTTGCTGCTCTGCTAACTCTAGAATATCTTGTTTGGTCTGACCTATTTCCTTGAGTGGATAATGTTGGATATCTTCATGCATGATGTCCTCAATCTAAATTTGGGACATATTTTATCTTGATGTTGACAACTCAATTTAACTATAGCAATCAATAAACTACTCTTTTTGTGGAATAATGTTAGGAGTAAAGGAATCCTATTCTAAATGAAGTTCATCTATGTGTCCATACAAAGAAAGCATCTCATGGGTAGATGGAGTATGTGTTATATGGATGTGATCATCATTTGTGACATTTTTTATTGATTGGACTCATCCATTAGATCATTGTAGTATCTTGGAGATATGAATTCTTGATCTTGATTAATTTTGTAATTTATTTTGACATGCTTTGGATCAAGTTCTTGACATCGGTTGGTTTCAAGGGATGGATTGCTTATAATGGGTTCTTGGATATCTTCCTTAGGTATAGGAAGTGGCTCAATATCCTCTTGACCTTTGAGTGGACTTGGATCAAATGTTGAGTTTATGATTCCTTCAATATTTATAACCATAAGGTCAAAGGATGTCAATATGTCTTGGAAAGGACCATTGCTAGAATTTGGTGAAAGATGTTGATAATGCTTTGGAATAAATTCTTGAGATATGTTCTCTACCTCATTAGGTGATGTAGAGATATTTACAACATGATCATTGTCGAATATTGTTTAGGGGTTTTGATCATGACTAAAAGTGATTCTTGATGTATGTTGAGTTGATCATCTGATGAGGTAGAAACATATTCAAGGTGCCCATTGATGGATAGATCTTGATTATTTTTTTCAACAATTGGGGTGGAGCGATTGTCAATGTTTTCAACCATAGGATCAAATGATGTTAACATTTCTTGACTTGGATCATTATTGGGTATTGTTGGTAGATTTTCATCATGATTGAAAAGTGACTTGATATATGTTGAGTTGATCATTGGATGAGGTATAAACATCTTCAAGGTTATCATTGATGCATAGATCTTGATCATTGTTTTCAAAAATTATGGTGGAGAGATTGTCACTGCTATCACTAGTGGTTGAATCTTGATCAGTGTCATCAACAATTTTTATTTTTGATCAATAAGGTCTTGGATGATATTTTTGAGTTGAATATAATTTGATGTTTTATGAAGATTTTCTCTATGATAATCACAATAAGATCTACCCCTATTCCAAGGGAAGTCTAGGATAGAATTGAAAGCACTTACTTTTGGAAGAGTGATGAGTTTTTCATTAACTAGATTTTTTAGCATTGTTTTGATTGGTACTCCAAAAGGAGTGTATTCAAATTTGTGATATTGTGAGATTTATGCTTGTTGAGTTGATTCTTGTTGTGATTGATCTTGGAGATGTGGTGATTGGGATTGCTTTTGATATTTTTAATCTTGATATCCAACCTCTAGACATTGGAGATATTGTTCTTGATGTGGTTGTGGACACAACTCAATGATTTGATGACATGGCTTAACCAATGGAAGAGTGTATTGATTTTTGGGTGGAGATGTCTCTTGGCACAATGAACCAACTATTTTGGTAAGTATAGAAAATTGATCTTGACACCCTTGATATAGCTGATTTGGTTTTTGTTCAAGAAAATTTGGAATGTATACATTTGGTGTTTTTTATGGGATCATGGAAAAATTAATTTTGGACAATGTTTTGATTTGGGATGATGTTTAGATTTGGCATTATAGGTTTAAATTGAACATTTTTGTGGTTGGGAATCACATTTCCTTGATTTAGGTAACTTTGATTTTGCATGGTGCTACCTTGACTTGGATCAATACATGGAGTGCTAAAATATTGTTTGGACTATGAACAAAATTTCTATGATTCACAAACATATATATCCCAAATTTTACCAAGTTTGGATTTGAAATGTTCATGTTTGGTAAACTTGTACTTGGTATAGTCACATTTGGCATGTATGGATTTGGCGGGATAATGTTGTTTTGTTGAAGACTCATGCATTGATTGTTTGGTTGATAGAATTTTAGGTTTGTACTTTGATTTAAATCTACCATAGGGAAAGGTGTTCCAAAATTTAGATTGGGAAAACTCAATTTTTTTGTACCATTGAGGTTTGTAGGAGATAATGATCCCATGCATGGATTGTATAAATGTGAGTTTTGATAATCAATTATCATTGTAAGGCTTTGATAATTTGGTTGATTTAGATTACTCATAATGTATGAATCAATTTTATATTGCATATTCTTCTTCTATTTTGACCTTGTTCACCTCTAAAGGATTTAGGACCGATGATGATGCAATGCTAGAGGAAGAAAATCACTCTCATCAATAAAAACTTCTCAATTGGGGACTCAATCCCTTCTATTCCTTCAAGTTCACAAGAAATCTACTCAAAGCCATGACTTCTACAAAGGAACAAACTAATTTTTCACTCCTTCTGACCCAAAAAAGTCTATTTATCTTCTTCAAGCTCATTAGAGGCTCCAAAACACTCAACCTCAAGATCAAATGATGAATTAATCTCTCAACCTATCCTTAATGTGTAACTATGGCACTCATAAGCCACAAACCCAAATATGCTTTCCATGCTACAAATAACTAATTTAGCACTTGGGATAGATTTTCTATGCTTGAAATAACATGAATAAACTCATCTTATACTCCAGGAACATAGGTTTCTTATTTTGGCTAACATTCCTTCATTGAATGCTTACATTCCTTGTAGCCATGCCTTATGGAATTGTCTGAGATATCTCAGGGTGTAGGACTCCTTTTTAGACTATGATTAGTTTTATGGATACCATTTAAGGGGTTCTAAAACATATATGTGTAGACACCTAAAAATGACCTAGGCCTGCAAGCTTAATTTTACCACTTTCATCCTAGCATAATTATGACATTTAATTATGTCCTTGGTCCACATTCGACTATTGATTAAATAATTTATAATTGTTTAATTAATTCATGTCCTTTTATTCTTCATGATTATTAAATAAATAAATTTCATTTATTTATTAAATACATCATTAATTGTCTAAGTTCCGTAATTAAATAAATTTCTTAATTTATTTAATTACCCTCCATCATATATTTCTTCCTGATTATTAAATAAATAAGTTTTAATTATTTATTTAATATGTCACTAATTGTCACAATTAAATAAATTTATTAATTTATTTAATTATTTAGTCTTATCTTCCAAATTAAATAATTATTCCTAATTATTTAATTACTAATTTCACTTTTCTCTCATTTTAAATAAATGAAAATATTTAAAATGATTTCATTTTATTAACTTTCACTCTTTCTAGTAAATAATCTGAAGAATATTATTTACTTGTCTCACAAAATCATCATTTTGAATTAATTAAATTCAAAAGGATATTATTCTTCCAAAAATCAAGTAATTGGGCAGATTCTTGATTTCCCAAATCGAATCTACAGTTCAAATCTTATCTTCTTGATTTTTTGAATCTCACAAATCAGAGAATCTTATCTTCTTTATTTTTTGAAAATATTTATTTCTTTAATTAATTTTCTCATTTATTCTCCACCGTCGATCCGATTATCTAAGATATTATATTGAACGTTTGATTAATGATTTTTCCCTAATCCTAATTAGGGATTCTCATATTTAATCTAGACCTCTCATTTTAGGTTCTCATCATCATTCAATCTCACTCGTCCATTCAAAATGACATTTTCTATAAAATGTCATTTTCCTCTCACTTTTCGATTACGTACAGACATAGTACATTTTTAGGCATTTTGCATACTTAGATTTCATAGCAATTTCAACACTTATTATCTTTATTTGGTCAAATCTTAGCATATTTAGGCATTGACAATCATGATCATAGGCATAGTCATTAGGCACATTTAAAATCCTTCAAAGCTTGGTGTAGGACCTAGGCATTTGCAGATTTGCTCACACGACGAATCTAAGGGAAAAGTATTATCCAGTAAGCAAGAAGGTATTACAAAAGTGAATCATGGAGGTATCGATGATTAGGTATAGTTGTTATGTGTTTTACTTCCTTTGTGTTTTGTAAGATCTTTGGGTTTCATTGTCATTTATTGATTTGTTGCTAACAACTTGAATCGAACCTAAAAGAAATCCCTTGATTACATTGGTGAACCTAACTCCATTTTTCTGGTTATTTCCATACTTTTTTTGGTGTTTTTTGCTATTTTGCAGATATAGGTGTGGAGTGACGCAACCATTTTTTTAAAAATCATGACGCATTTGATGCGTCATGATGCATTCACCAAATCAAAAGTCGCAATCACTCTGGCAAGCTGCAATCGATATCTTTAACGACACATCTGATATGTCGTACCCCATTTGAAGTCCTAAATGATGCATATGCTCTGTCGTGACGCATTTGACTGGTAAAATTTTTATTTTCAGTTCTGACATTCTAATTTTTGGATTTTAGGGTTTTCTAGTTGCTGGTTTCTTTCTGGTTTTTTTCTGGTCTTCTGATTTCCTAGTTTTTCATTTATGCATGTTAGCTAGCTTAGGGTTTTGTGTTACTAATCTCCATTTGCAACATGTGGCGGTAACTATTCATGTGTTGAAGATCATTTAATAAAGAAACTACTAATCTTTTGTCTACAGATTCGAATGTCGAAGACAGAATAAATCAAACATTGTGCTTTTTTTTCATAGATTAGCAAACATTTAACTTTGGTGCACATAAAAAGAACATTCATGTCTTCTTTTCTTGATTGTGTTTGCAAGATGGTAGGTGAGTATGCTATCACTTGGTGAAAACCTCGTGATAAAAAAACTAGACCCATCTTTATTTGTTATTACCTTGACTTGGTATATCGGAGTATCCTCTCCCCTCGCGCTTTTGGGCAATCTTGGGTATGAGAGAAATGGTTACCAACTCTAGAAATTGGGCCTACCTGGGGATTTTATCACCCCAACGTGACTCAAACCAAAAATGGAGCTAAAGCCAATCTACCCCCGACCGGTATATAAATGTGAACCTTAAGGGAAAACCTAAGGTTGCTTGTGCGGATGTGTCATACGAACGGAGTTATACTCCCTTAAACCCTATTGAGCTTAACCTCTTCAGGTTGGAGTGCCACCTTAATGGTGATTAATCTCTTGCCCCATGTATGGCCACTCGAACGGGGGTCCCTAACTAAAAACTCTTGTATAGAAATCCAAAATCCTTATATTTGCTAGTATCACTGGTCGGTGTGAAGGCATCCACACTTTCGCAGTTTGTAGTAGAGGTGATCAAGTCACCATGGGAGTTTCATGGGGGTTGGAAGCTTGGTTGGCCTGAGAAGAGAGTGCACTATAAAGGGGAGCCCGTGCAACCAAGCTTTTGAATTCACACGCTACAGATATGCGGTTGGGCAAACCCGCGTGGAATCTAGCAAATACTGTCACGGCCTAACCTAGGATTGTGCTTATCTGATGTGTGTTTGGTTACTTTTCAAAACAATGTGTTTGTCAAGTGCTTTCTGGTTTCATCATAGCTTCAAACAAAACATTCAACACCAAACATATTAAACTTGCAATCAAATTGACAAGAAAATCAATTTGAAACAAAACTCTATTGCATCTGTCAAACCGCAACTGATTTTCTAAACCGCAATTGCTCTGTTAAACTGCAGTTGATACTCAGAATTTTGCATCTATATGCATCGGGATGCATCTAAAAAACTAAAATGCAATTGATTGTAATCAAGTCACATTTGTTAAACTGAGTCACACTTGTCTGTTTCTGAGTTGCATCTGCTAAACTTGAGCCGCATTCGCAAAACCACAACGCAACTGACATCTCAAACGATGCATTTTCCTGTCACTATTTAAAATTTCATCCAAAGTCAAATCTGAAGTCTTTGTCTTGTCAATAATCTATTAAACACTGTTTCCTAGAAGATTCTGTCAGAAACCAAACTTGAAATTGCTCAAAGTCTTGACCACTAGTTTGCATTCATTGCCATAGGTTGCATCCTTCATTATTTTAGTGGCATACATTTGACATTAGGTTCACATTTTTTGCATCTTTAGGATTAGGTAAACCTCAACACAACTTGCAACATCATTGTTTTCAAAACTAGGCTCTTTGGACTAAGTTATCAAACCCTTTTCAATCATTGTCCTCTTTTGTGGATTTTCTAACTCAAAAGTCTAGTTAGGAAAATTCAGTAGTCATTTTGACATTGTCACCTTGTCATTTTCAACAAAGTCCTCTAGTAACCAAAATTGAAAACAAAGTTCGAGCTTAAGACATGCTTAGATACCCTTGTCTTACATTGCATTTTAGGTCTACACAATTGCATATCCTATTCAAAAAAAATCCAAAACATTGGTCATCCTAGTCATCATTTTGAACTTAGATCTTGCATAATATCATCATTATTATTTGACATTCCCATTTGAGCAATCTCATTTATGGTGGAAAATAGACTTCAAAAACAACAACGACAAATGGAAAACTCTCGGCAAGACCTCATGTCTACTGTCGATAATTCAAACTGGACATGTTACGATCCATTTTCTAATCCAAATGATCCACCTCCTGTAACAATGCAATCCTCATCAAAAAGTACATTTGAACTTTCCTTGCATAAAGATGAAAAATGGTCAAATACTTGAGGAAAACTTAGAAGAAATAGCACAAAATCCAGAGGCCTCCCAATTCGTTGGAACAATGGTTGGTTACGACAAAGATATATTCTTGGCTATACTCTTGAGTGAAGGAGCCAAATTACCTCAAGGATTTGACATTAACACGATAAATGTGACACCTCATGACCCTAATAACAACAACGCACATAAAATTTCACATAGTGGTTGACCTCCAAACACTACGAGCAATACTTCCTTGGACACCACAATGACAGTGCATGCTACACCCAACAACCCAAACACCTCCAACACCATAAATACCATGAAAAAAAATGCCATGATAGTAAATTCCATGGGGGCATCATCAAGTCACATCAATCCCCCCTTGAAAGCTACATCTATTACCATGAGCACAACTTCAACATATCTGATCACTGGTATTTCACAAAATCCTTCAGGAGGAGGCACCGAACGTATCTTTATCCAAGGACAACAAAAAAAATGTTAACACAACAACACACTCAAATGTCATTGCCTCCCAAGGTACAAATACAAACATTCCCCTTGTGCAAAACCAACAATTTGCACAAGGTGGCCAAGTAACACAACCCATGGTACCATTAACACATCATAACATCCATGGTCATCACATTCCCCAAATAATGACACACATGGCTAGGGGACATATCCCAACCTACTTATCTAATGTTTATACTCATCAACATACACTGAATCATAACTTCCAATATCAACGACATGTCAATCCGCATACGCCATACATATCATAGCAATTCACACCACCATAATACACCAATATGCACACACAACAAACAAGGACCTATGGTGTACCAAGCAATCCAACATACGGAAACATAAATGACCCTGTTGTGGACGCCCTCCAAACAAGAGTGAGGGGTTTAGAGAAAACCATCCAAAACATATACATTTCAGGTCATAAATCAGAAATATCATCTGACCTAAATCTATACCCATTTGACATGAGCTTATACATGCCTCCATTTCCTCCGAGATATGTGTCACCCAATTTCACAAAATACAGAGGCAAGACAAACCCCATTGAACATGTTCATGAATTTGTAACCAATTGTATGGACATTGCCTATGAACAAACATACTTGATGAGACTTTTTTCTAAAAGTCTAGCAGGTTAGGCCCTTGAATGGTTTTCCACTCAAAAGGATATCCAAACATGGGATGAGCTTAAAAGAAAATTCATAAAAAATTACGCATACAACATTGACATGGATACCTCTATCACTAGCTTGTGCAATCTCACGCAAGAGGATGCTAGTGAGACTTTCATCCCATTCTTTCAGAAATGGAGAAGTATAGCTAGTAGATGTCATATTGATATACCCAAAAGGGAAAAGGTCAACATGTTCGTGCAAACACTTCTTGGGCCCCTAAAATATGCATTGCAAGTACATTGTTGCACAAACTTCACAGACTTAGTTGAAAAAGGGGTCTAGATTGAGAAAGCCCTTATCGCAAAAGGAGAGTTGTGATATAGTTCCAAAAACACAAATGTCAATCCAACCACTGACAAGAACAAATATTGGGTTAAAAATAAACACGTTACAAATGATGGCGTTGTTGACGCCAAGGCTGCAAACATTGTGGGTCCTGTACTGGCCCTAAAGGGGGTTCAACAACAAAACAAACCAATAACGACACTAACACCTCCTCCCAATATTCCTTCAAACAACCCAAGTGTTCAAAACAATCAGGGAAAATACCATCAAATGAGATAATTTCCTAAGGGTTGCACATACACTTCTTTGGGGGAACCCATTGAGGAAGTCCTCAAGAAGTGCATCCAAAATGGGGTTATCATACTTAAAGAAGCAAAACCATATGACCCAGGACAATTCAAACCAGCATGGTGGAATGATAATGCATTTTACGACTACCATCTTTTAAAAAGGACATACAACTTCTAACTATCACCAATTGAAAAACCTAATACAAGATCTTATCAAAAGTCTCATCATTGAAGTAGGTGGATCTCAATTTTCCTCCAATTCAGATCATACTATCCATAAGAATCTACTGTAGGACCATGGCTCTCATAATGCTTCCACGTCAGGTCCACAGAATCAAGCTAACTTCACCCAAGTCAAGTACGACTATTTTGGTGGACCCATTATAAACAATGTCTGAACTGACAATGAAGACATCAATATCATTACGGTTAGGAGAGCACCCCAATGTAATGCTACTACTCGCAGTGGCAAGGTCACTATAGCTAGTCCACCTCCCACTAGACAAGCCAAAATCACCATACCAGGCCTGTCCACTAAATAGACACAACCTAGCCCATTTGCTAAACAGCCAGAACTTGTCCTGACTACAAAGTAATGGAAACCCAAAATTTAGTTCAACCTCATTGACCAGCTAGGAAAGACTCCCACACAAATATCTATACTCGAGTTGCTTCGTATCTCTCCCACGCACAAAGATATCCTAGATAAAACCCTGCTAGAGTCGTCAGTCCCCAAGGACATCGATGTCAATCAATTTGAAACCATGGTGGGATATCTTACCATGCCTCACCACATCACCTTCTTAGATCAAGATTAATCATCACCTAAAACCAACCATAATGATGCATTGCACATAGAAACTTTTGTCCACAAGCACAAAGTTTGACAAGTTTTAGTAGATGGCGGAGCAGGGTTGAATATATGCTCCCTCAAACTGGTTAAGGCTCTCGGGTTCTCTGATGCGTACGTAGACCCAATGAAAAGTATAGTGATCAAAGCATACAATGACGAGTAATGCTCTTCATGTGGCATTATCTCTCTCCCTATCAGAGTGGGACCGGTCATCGTGGACATGACTTGCCAGGTCCTGGATTTGGAACTACCGTATAACATATTGCTAGGTCATCCATGGATTCACACCTTAAAAGCCATTATGTCCACATACCACCAATGCCTCAAGTTTCCATTTGACGGCACTGAAATAACCATATATGGAGACCCCAACCCTTTCCAATATTGTACAAACTTAAGGGGTATCTCTGAAAACTGAGTACCCATTAACTGAGAAGCACCTGGCTCCTTGTCATCCATATCCGTTGACCCATCCACACTCATACCATCTTCCACATCTGCTCCATCCACGTCTTCCGCCATACCACCAAACTTCCACTAGCCCTAAGATGGAATCCATTGTCAAAATCTAGGACCTTGGCTACAGAGAATTCAAACTGCACACAACATATAGCATAACAACAATGCCCAGGTCTCCCAAGGACTATGGTCAGCCATGTTTTAGAATGGAACCTCAGGAAACTTTCAAAGTTCCATCGAAAATAGTTTTTATCAAGTGGGGAGACATGAGTAAGGAAGACCTTACTAACATTATTGGATGGATCTAGAAGGACACTGTCACACTACCCCCATTACCAGTTCAAATATATGGCAAAGGTTATGAAATCATGAAGGCTAAAGGCTACGATGGTACTAGTGGCCTAGGAAAAGATAAAACGGGCCAAAGGGAAAATGGGTCGAAGGGAACCCATAAAAACTTTTCAAATTTTGAAGTATCTTGGATTAGGGTTTGGAGCACCCAACAATGACAATCGACATACCTCTGGACTTTCAAATGAGCGAGTACATGCTTCGGATAGTGTTGAGACTACTAGGGAAACCCTCACCGAAACAGACTCCCATGAGTGGGAATTTGGCTCAGAACGATCCCTAAGTGACTGTTGTCTTGATGATTGGTTTGTCGAACTAGGGGAACTAACCTCTGAGCAATGTTTTTGGCAAACATTCAAAATTGAACAAGCACCAAATAGTCAAAGACTCATTACTACCCCCCATGACGTCCAACACCCATCATCTAAACCTATTCCATTCAATCCATCTGAAGTATCAGACGACAGTGACAATCAGGGCTCTACAACCTTCACTCCTTATTTTAACAACGAATATGACACTAGTGAAGGAGAATATTAGATAGATTCTGATGTCGAGTTGGATGATGATAATCTCATCTATAACATCACTGAACACATCTACATGCTATCTACATCCTCACCCCAATTCACCAACATCTACGATGGCATTTCCTTAGTTTACCCTAACCTAGTCGATTGGGACCAACAAGGACCGCCAGTGCTGGACACATTTCAGAATGATGAGGTAATTGCTGAATTTATAGGATTACGAGAAGGCATACCCAGTGGGGTCTACAAATCAGGATTCACAATTGATTTAGACTACACTACATACTTTGGCAAGACTACTCAGTCCTCTAGTCGCAAAAGTAAAAATAAGAATAAAACAAAAAGTGAAACGTCTCTAGGTGAAAACCGAAAGGCACCTCTTGATGATAAAATAGTAAAAATAAAGGACGTATCTATAGGTGAAAACCTCTCTGAGGCACCCAAAGATGGAGGACTGGACTTTCTCCCCATGCAACAGGAGAAATCGTCTATGCTTATTGAGGACATAATAGAGGATAGCATTTCAACTGCAGAAGACCCCAAGATGGTCCTATTTGCTGCGTCATTGACTGACGAAGAGAAACCAAAATTTCATAAATTATTTGCAGAACGGAAAATCAACTTTGCATGGTCCTATGTGGACATGCGAGGATTGGACCTGGAACTGGTTCTGCACCATCTACCACTATTACCTAATTCTAAACTAGTCAAGCAGAAGTTGCACAAAATGCACTCTCAAGTTGCTCTATTGGTCAAGGCCAAGTTAAAGAAACTATTGGATGCTGGATTCATAAGGTCTATAGATTACGCTGAATGGTTTTCCAACCTAGTGCTAGTGACAAAGCCAAATGGACTGATCCACGTATGTACATACTTTCGATATCTAAATAAAGCATGCCCAAAGGATGACTTTCCTTTGCCAAACATTGACATCATAATTGACTTAACCGTAGGATATGAGATGCTATCCCTCATGGATGGTTTCTCCAGCTATAATCAGATTTGCATTGCTCTTGAGGACCAACAAAAAATGACATTTACTTGCCCATGGGGTACATATTGTTAGAATGTCATGCCATTCGGTCTCAAAAATGTAGGTGCCACATACCAAAGGGCTATGACCACAATCTTCCATGACATGATGCACAAAATAATGGAAGACTATGTAGATGACCTATTGGCCAAATCAGTAACTAGGAAAGATCATCTGAAGGTACTTGACACAATTTTCAAAAGACTTGAAGAGTACAAAGTTTGGCTAAATCCTAAGAAGTGTGTTTTCGGGGTCACATCAGGAAAACTCTTGGGATACATAGTTTCCCGAAGAGGCATAGAGGTTGATCCCGCAAAGGTCAAAGCTATCATAGACATGCCACCACCCAAAGGAATCAGTGAACTAAGAACTCTACAAGGTAGAGTGCAATCTATTCGGCGTTTCATAGCCCAATTGGTAGATAAGTGTAACCCATTCCAGTATCTGTTGCGCAAGGGTATCCCCTTTGTATGGACAGATAAATGTCAGGAAGCTTTTCAACAAATCAAAGATTATCTACTATCAACACCAATCCTCATGTCTCCAATTCATGGAAAGCCATTGATACTCTACATATCGACTACTAGTTTAGCACTGGGGGCATTACTGGCACAAAATGATCATGAAAGAAAAGAACGAGCCATCTATTACATCAGCTACACACTGATAGGGTATGAGTTAAACTATACAAACATTGAACGTGCATGCCTTGTTGTTGTCTTTGCATCCCAAAAATTAAGACACTATATGCTCAGTCACCAGACACAACTAGTTGCTAAGATTGATCCACTGAAATAACTCTTAAGTTGGGCGGCATTAACAGGCTGATTGGAAAAATGGGTTATGATACTAAGTGAGTATGACATACAATATGTCGAACGTAAGGCAATAAAAGGATAGGTAATAGCAGATCAACTGGCAGATGCGCCAATTCAAGTCACTCATCCACTAGTAACTGACTTTCCTGACGAGTCTATTTTTCATGCAAAACTGGTGGTCCCATGGAAGCTATATTTTGATGGGTCTCATACTGGTCATGGCTCAGGTGCTGGACTCTTGTTTATCACACCACAGGGGGATTCAATTCCTAAGGCATTTTGGATCGTTTTCCCTTGTACAAATAACATTTCCGAATATGAAGCACTAGTCACAAGTCTCAAAATGGCAATCAAATGGAAAATTCAAACGTTGCTTGTATTCGGGGATTCCCTGCTTGTTATCAACCAAGTGAATGATGAGTATGAAACAAAGGATGAGAAGTTGCTTCCCTACAAGAGGATGGTGGACAGTTTCCTAACATACTTCCACTCGATTGCTTTTGAACAAATCCCCAGGGTACAGAATACGGCAGCTGATGTAATGGCTACTATTGGTTCTCTCTTGGACATCCCTCAATATGTGTCACAATTTGAGTTCTTAGTAGAACAACTTTTAATCCCGACATATGATATCCCATAATCAGAACTGGTTTGCGAACTTGTTGGTCCCAACTCTCCCTGGTATCAGGACATTTATGACTACCTAAAATCCCAAACCCTTCCACTGAACCTGTCCAATAACCAAAGGAAGTCCTTCATCCGAAAAATCTGCCAAGTATGCCATCATTAGTGACACCTTGTATTGCCGTAGTTTTTATGACACCCTCCTTAGATGTCTCAACACTGATGAAGTGCATACGATCTTACGTGCAGTGCATGATGGTATATGTGGATCTCATTCGAGTGGTCCTACTCTAGCTAATTAAGTAACAAGAATTGGGTATTATTGGCCAATAATAGAAAAGGATGCAATTGAATATGCACGGACTTGCCGCAAATGTGAGATACACAGTGACTTGATTCATGCTCCAGCATAGGAACTTCGACCAATCACTTCTCCTTGGCCCTTCGCTCAATGGGGACTCAACCTTGTGGGTAAGATTCATCCAACCTCCTCCAATGGCCACAAATTCATTATCACTGCCACTGAGTATTTTATGAAGTGGATTGAAGCCATCCCATTGACATATATTACCGAAAAGCAAATATCCAAGTTCATCCTTAACTACATCATTTTCCAATATGGCCTTCTACAATCCATCATCACTAACAATGGATGTTCATTTAAAAACCAAGATGTATGTGAGTTATGTGAGTGATTCCATATCCAACACCACTTTTTATCTCCATACTACCCACAAGGAAATGGTCAAGCTGAGGCGTCCAATAAAACCATTGTCAAGATCCTAAAAAAGACTGTCAATGACACTGGCCGTGACTGGCACATACAACTCAACCCTGCTCTGTGGGCTTACCAAACTAGCATTTGCACGCCTACAGGAGCCACTCCTTTTTCCCTAGTCTTTAGCATTGAGGCCATCTTACCCATTGAGGTTGAAATTCCTTCATTATGCATCTCCCTGAAGGGCCTAACTAATGAAGAGGAGTATTGACAATCACGCTTGCATGAGCTGGAAATGCTGGAAGAAAGAAGGAAAAATTCACTGAACCATCTCCAAGCATATCAGAACCATCTTTGTTGCAGCTACAATAAGAAGGTTATGGTCAGATAGTTTGACATTGGTGACCTAGTTCTCATGTAGAACCCCAAGAACCAAGCCGATAGAGAAAATCCAGGAAAGTTTGAACCAAACTGGTTGGGTCCCTACATTATTATATCTTCTTTCAGTTCTGGAGCTTATTAGTTGGCCACACTAGATGGAGAACAACTGACATAACCATCAATAGTTTACATCTCTGAAGGTTCTATGCATAGCATCAGAGGACTAAGTTGGAAACTGTAAAATAAAAAAATTTAAAAAAATTGAAAAATGATAAAAAAATTGTCACCCTAATGAAAAACTGGCAAACAAGCATCTTGGTGGCACCAAAAAAATAAAAAAAGTGAAGAAAAGAGTAAAGAGAAAAATGATTCGTTCAATAGTGAAAACATGGCAAACAGGCACTTTGGACAAGTACCATAGCGAAAACCTAGCAAACAGGCCCCATGCGTAATCAATCATTGCTCTACCATCTACTATCACTTTGTCTACCTTGGCCTAGGATGAAAGGTATTATCATCATTATTACGCAAATCGCCACCACATTCTAACCTACCTATCATAGTGGATAAGCGATTGACATCAAGTCCTGACGACTATCCATCTAGTAAACCAACAACATTATGTCTGTGTTCCTTAAAAATGGCTAAGTCTTGGACCTGACTGGGGACAAAATCTTTATCATGAAACTACAGTGGATGTCACACATGATCTTGAAAATTAGCAAAAAGTCTTGAAAAAAGACAAAAACATCGCAAAAAGTCCTAAGAAAAGAAAAAAAATCGCAAAAAGTCCTGAAAAAAGACAAAAACATCATAAAAAGTCCTGAAAAAAGACAAAAACATCACAAAAAGTTCTGAAAAAAGACAAAAACATCTCAAAAAGTCTTGAAAAGAGACCAAAAACATCGCAAAAGGTCCTAAAAAAGGACAAAAACATCATTAAAAGTCCAAAAGAAAGATCTAAAAATCATAAAACTTCCTGAAGAAAACCACAAACAACAATTCAGACTATTGGAAGAGTGCAAACACATTGTCATCTCTTGTCAAAATCAATCATATCAATCAGTCTTTATCATTTGTCTAAACTATGTTGTCTTTGCACGTTTGCTACGTAGGCAAGACTCAAATTTGAGTCCCTGAGACATTAGGTCAGTCCATTTAGGTTTGTCAAAAGAAAATCATGATTCAAACTTCTATCTTGTGGACAAAGTCATTGGTCATATCGAACTATGAGGTGTCTGAGTGTATGACGTAGGCAAGGCCATCTATCGATGAGCCCCCGAGGCCACATTAGGTTAGTCCATTAGGGTTCATGACATCACACTGACACACATGACAAAAATTATTCAAGGCAACAAAAATTTTTCCCAAACGAATGAAACTCATCAAGCAAACCATGACAATCAATTATTTCAATATGACAATTTCATCGACATGTCAATCATATCATCATGACAATATTGGCATATAGTCAAACACAAGTCAGACTCGAGCAAAGCAAGTCAAATCATCATAACCTATCAAACTATCAAACTTTAGGTTAATCTTTAGATGAGCCCTTCTGAACAATAACCTCTATCATTTATGCCTTAGGATATGTCTTTCCTAGGCATTGTCATTGTCATTTGACATTTTCAGTGATCCTCTTGACATCTAAAGATCACTCTTCATGACATCAGTATTCTTCAGATGTGTCCTTCTGAAGAACAAACTCTATCATTTATGCCTTAGGATGTGTCCTTCCTAAGCATTGTCATCATTTAGAGGGACCCCTTATGACTATTAGGGATCAAATCCTCTCATCATCGGCATTATTCAGGATGTGTCCTTCCTAAATTCACCAATTCTTGACATTTTCCAAGATCATCAAAAATTTAAACATTTTGACATCTCGACATTATCAAACATGGCATCTTGGCATCAGAACAATGGATATCCAGACACACTTGGCAAACACTTGACAATTATCTTTTAGTTTTTATCATGATATTAGTTTTTCCACGAGATCCCACTAAGCAGTATTTAGAAAAATGACGACATATCATGGTAAGGACTCTATTTTGTATTTTGACAATCATGCCACTAGTTTCTCAAGGATGTCCTGGAAACAGGATTTAGAGAAGCAGCGATGTTTCAGGAATTGTCTTTGTCTTTTTCTACATGTTGTTGATTATGGCAAAAAGACTGGGGCAATCACGCTCCTAGTATGAGTCATGATCATCCTTGTCTATGACTATTTGTCTTACGTGATGGTACGACCTTGCACATCTTGATTTATGTAATATCAGGGTGTTTCTTGACCACTACAATAGTCTGCCCAATGATGATTAAGAGCAATAAATACTAATGTCCTATGGTAAAGCTTTGAAGGATTTGGTCTAGGAATTAACATGCATTTTTGTAGGTCTCGTCATCTTCTCCTCTTTGGTCTGGTCATCTTCTCTCATCAAGTCTTGTCATCTTCTCTCATCCATCTCATGATGATATCCTGTGACATCTAAAAACATAAGTGCATACATGATCATATAAACATTGCATTAGATCCATACATACATCATCCATGTCATCAAATCATATACATAAACATTGCATTAAACATAATCATCAACATCGCATTTGTTACTAATATACATTATGCACATCATTATTATCATCTCATATAAATAAGCATTGCATCATCAAGGCATCAAAATAATAAATAAGCATCATATAGAGGACATCACATCAAATGCATAAATAAAAGAACATCACATAACACATATAGGCTACATCAAAACTGCATCATCATATAGTATCATCTCAAAAATGTACAATGTCACAGGATAAAGTCATGGGATATCCCAAAAATGTAGCTCGCAGGCTCAATACTATACATAGTCTGTCATAATAACAAAATGCCCCTAGGGTAGACTCTCATCATCCCCTCGAGGAAAAGAATGTGGTGGCTGAAGCTCTGTCACTAGCACTGAAACAATAAGTGGACCTATCGCAACCGTTGCTTGTGCCACTGATGGAGCTGCGAAGGACGGTGTCATTTCAACGGTAAAAAGCATTTGTGATGTCACTGCAGCTGGACTCTGAGAGGAAGAGGGATCAACCACTGGTAACTATGCCTGTACTGACCTCTACACTAAACCAGTCGACCCATGTCTGTGCCTTGAATGGTGGCTCAGAGTGTGCCTGCATGAATGGTGTGACCTGTGCCCTGAAGTATGCCCTATCAAGGTAGACCCTCTGACACTAGTCTGACTCCTACTGCCACTTGCACTACTTGATCTGTGGCCACTACCTGTCCTCGAATGTGATCACGACAAAGTAGGATCTTGTCACTCTGGTGGCTCTGCTTGCTCATATAGAGTCCTGTACTACCCCAGTCTCATGCTCACCCTGGCCAACTCTCGGGCCATGTTTCCCATGGGCCCTGTGCATAATGTTGCAAAATATATGTACCACTGAGTTGCATCCTGCTTGCAGATCACCACCTGATCTCGCTCCACCTGGGCTACCTCCAACACTGACTATAAGGATCTAACCTATGCCAAGCTATCATCTAGTCTCTGCTATAGATCGACCACCCTCTAATCTGCTATGGCATCATGAGGTAACACTGAGCTGGAGGGTATCTCCTCCTCCCTCCACCATCTACCATCTGAGGAGCCTCTCAGCTTCATCCATGGCATCGTCCTCATCATCATCATTATCCTCCAACTCCACCTCCTCCTGTCCTCCAACCTCCACCTCCACATCCTCTTGTCCTCTGACCTCTACCTCTGCCTCCTCCTGCCTCTCCTCCTCTTGCCTCTCCATCTCTGGCACATCCTCCTACCTCTCTGCCTCCACCTCCTCCTCATGCCTCTCTACCTCCGCCTCCTTATCATGCCTCTCCTCTCATCTCTCCTCAACCTCTCCCTCTTGTCTGGGATACTCCTCTCTCTACCCCTCCTCACCAACCTTGGGGATAGCATCTAAGGCTACCCTCGCTATGCACTGTCACACCCTTTAGCCCTGCGCCTAACCTTCTTGCCTCTGTCTCTAGCCGTCTCTACCATCATCCCCTTGCCTCTGTCTCCACCATCATCTCCCCCTACCTCTATCTCTACCTCCATCTCTTCCCATACCTCCATCTCTGCCCGTGCCTCCATCCCTACCTCCATCCCTCCCCTGGCCTCTGCCCTGTCACCGCCTCTGCCTCCCTGTCTGGCCCGTGGCACACGAGGTATCACTAATCACCTGTCTACAGGGGCTGGCTCATCAGGATCTGTCAAGGGCACTGGTCTGTCTGCCTGCCACCAGAGATCATAATCAACTATGGTCCCCAGATCAGCTGCTTCTCCCCTCCATCCCCATGCTTGGGCTCCTAGCCTATTAATCTGCTACTTGGAAAATGCCACTGGGATGGCTGGTGCCCAAGCATACTCTCTGAAAGACCTGGCGTACTCAACTATCCCTGTAGGGACACCTTGCTACTCTCCAAACTTCCTGAAGACATGCTAGGGTAAATGCATCTCAATGATCAAAGACATCTATACAGTCTGACCAATCAAGTATCTATACTATTTGTAGAAGCTGAGGTGCTCATCCTCATCATCCCACGCCTCACGGTCTCTCTACGACCTCCAAATAAATGACACCATCATGTCAATCCTGTGTCACCACCAGCTTGTCTCGCCCATCTGAGTCTGCTGTAGTGCACCTACGTAGTAATAGGTATAGGGCATCCCCTCAGCCAACTATGGTCTCTCAATGGGAGGACGAAATATGGCCATATGCTCCCACACCCAGATCATCATCAGTGTAGTCCCATAGGAGATACTCTCTCCTCTCTTATAAGCAGCGTCGTGTAGCTGATGGTAAAGTGTCCCTAGCAAATAGGGACCCCAAGCATAAACCATCCTGTCCCATCTCATACCAACCAGGACGTCGCCCTAACCAATAGGAAATCCATGTCCCCAGTGGTCAGGAATCAGGATCCCCCTATCAGAGTCGCAAGCAAGGCATCAAAGTGACCATAGTGCTCAGCCATAAACTCCCACCTGATCTCGTAACCCTGGATGCCTAGTCCTGCACCCTGATCTCGATAATAAGCTCAGAAGGTCTGCTCACCATGATGAGGGTCATAGACAATCTGCTCCCCTCAGATCGACACTCGCAATATCTGATAGACATCCTCTAAGGTGATCATGGCCTCACCTGTCGGTAGGTGGAATGAGCAAGTCTCTGAATGCCACCGCTCACACAATGCAGTCAGTAATCCCCTATTCACCCAAATGGCAGGCATATAGGCAGCATAGAATAGCCCCAGATGCATCAATCTTCGCCACTCTCCTGGGCCCAATTGATCGGCAAACCAAAAGGTGGTTGGTCTGCTCTCTCTCGTATAAATAGGGGCAAGCTGCCTCTGCAAAAAATATGAACAATACATCAGTACTTTTTGGACAATTGTCAGCATCATGAAAAGAATCTAAGGATACGCAAATATCAAAATCAACTAGGATCAAGGAAAAAGGAAAATGCGTTGCATTCAGTCAATTGCGTCACAAAAAGTCAATTGCGTCGTACCATACATCAAATGCAGTTTAAAATATCAAATGCATCGCATGTTTATGCTTGCATCACGACATTTCATGAATGCATCGCATTAAGGAAATTGCGTCACATAAACACAATTGTGTCAATCGAAGTAGTGAATGCGTTGCAATTTGACAATTGCGGCATTCAGACATTCAAATGCGACTCGATAAGTCAAATGCGTCGCATAAATTGTCAAATGTGGTGCAAACAACTGCTATTCTTTATTTTGTCTTGGCACTTGCGTCGCGATGCATCAAATGCGTCAAATGCGCAATTGCGGCTTACGTGAATGTAATTGCGTTGCGGCACAGACGTTGTTGGCCCTAGAAACTAAAATTTGACACACAAAATGAGAAAATGACAAAGCAAGGCAAGGGTACTTACTGCTGGCTCTGAGCCCTCTAGCCATCTGAAGGTCCACACGATCTCTCTGTGATGCTCTGACACTGGAATCACCATCGTCGCTGCTATGCCTTTCGCTCTGAGCTCTCAAATTTTGTGAGCTAAATAGTAGAACTGAATTGAGTTTTACCCCTTTGTCAACCTATTTATAAAGTCAAAATGACATTTCTCAACCCAGGTTACTACTGGAGGCTCATTTGACCACCTTTGAATTCCCCGTTGACTATCTTAAACATGTCTAAATCTGAAATTGACTGCGCCATTGTTTTTCTGGTCATCAGATTGATTTATCGAGACCCTTTTCAAATTTTTCTTTCACCGGTCGACCCAAAATTTGAAAAATTTCCCGAGGGGGCAATGATACTCCGTACCTTTACTGGGGGATTTCTTTGACTTATTTCATTTTAGTAACTTTCACTCTTTTTAGTAAATAATCTGAAGAAGATTATTTACTTGTCTCACAAAATCATCATTTTGAATTAATTACTTGTTTCACAAAATCATTATTTACTTGTCTCACAAAATGATATTGTTCTTCCAAAAATCAAGTAATCGGGCAGACTCTTGATTTTCCAAATCAAATCTACAGTTCAAATCTTATCTTCTTGATTTTTCGAATCTCACAAATTAGACAATCTTATCTTCTTGATTTTTTAAAAAAAATTATTTCTTTAATTAATTTTCTCATTTATTCTCCACCGTCGATTCGATTATCTGAGATATTATCTTGACCGTTCGATTAATGATTTTTCCCTAATCCTAATTAGGGATTCTCAGATTTAATCTAGACCTCTCATTTTAGGTTCTCATCATCATTCAATCTCACCCGTCCATTCAAAATGACATTTTCTATAAAATGTCATTTTCCTCTCACGTTTCGATTACGTACAGACATATTACATTTTTAGGCATTTTGCATACTTAGATTTCATAGAAATTTCAACACTTATTATCTTTATTTGATCAAATCTTAGCATATTTAGGCATTAACAATCATGATCATAGGCACAGTCATTAGGCATATTTAAAATCCTTCAAAGCTTGGTGTAGGACTTGGGCATTTGTAGATTTGCTCGCATGACGAATCCGAGGGCAAAGTATTATCTAGCAAGCAAGAAGGTATTACAAAAGTGAATCATGGAGGTATCGGTGATCAGGTATAATTGTTCTGTGTTTTATTTCCTTTGTGTTTTGTAGGATCTTTTGGTTTCATTTTCATTTATTGATTTGTTGCTAACAACTTGAATCAAACCTAAAAGAAATCCCTTTATTACAATATGAAATCAACATGGGTTTCTTTGGAAAATAAACTCCAAAAATGACCGTCCCCCCTAGAATTTAGGCCTAATTAGGCTAGTCAAGCACTAGGACTTATTGATTTGACTATCTCCATAATCAATTTATCTTAGCCAATTCTTGTAACATGTTTAATTATACCTTCTAATGCTTATTAAACCACATAATATCCATTACCATACGTATCTAGGTTTTATCCACATGCTAAACTCTATTTTTATAGACTGTACATAGATTTACAGTCCAAACCTTTAACCTTTCACACATTACTCTTAACCATTTGGTCTAAAACATTTAGAACATGAAAATATATAAAAATAGGAGTAAACTCACCAAAAATTAGAGGTTTTCACTAGTTAAAATGAAATAAACTTAATTTTCTTTGCCTATGTTTACCCTAGGACAGGGTTTTGATTGTTTTTATAGAAATAACAATATTTGATTGAAAAATTCACCAATCTGCATGAAAAAAAAATAAAATGGAAGGTGATTGAGAAACTTAACACTTAAAATCAATTAGAAACCATTTCTTTCTTGTACAGGGTTGAACAATGGCAGAACATCATGAATTTATGAAGAAAATACAAAAAAATAGTGTCTTTTATCATTCTATTATGAAAATTTCAATCACTCACATGTCCAAAAATTCTTACAAGGCCTTTTAAAGGCATTTAAAATTTGTCTAACCAACTTCCAGCTGCTTTCAAATAACCTATAACTCGATAACCTTTCACCTTCTCTTATTTTTAACGTTTTTTGCAATTTTACATTTTGTATGACAAATTTTGTAACATTCTTTTCAATTTTGACATAAAAAATTAAATATTGACCTTCTAATGACCTAGACACATGGAAAATGATTAATATGATCTTGATACAATGTTGAAACACCAAAATTGAATCAACCTTCAAAAATTTCACCATAGAAGCATGAGGTTGTCATGGTGATCCAACGCCAAATGATGAGATGAAGGATGAAAGGGGTGAATGATATTGGTGTTGAACTTTTAGGAAATTTGGATCAATGCTAGACTTTAGGGATTGATTTTTATGTTTTGATTGGATAATGAACAAGTTGTAAAACCTAAGATATTAGATGTTATCTTATGATTAACCCATTCAAAAGGATGATAATTTAACTAAGTGTGTGAGGAAGGATTTATCAACACACACCTAGCTAAATAGATGATTTTGATTTGGTTTAAGGATGTACGCAAGTCTAGATAGTGATGTTTCCAAAGATATAAAGTTGTTTGTGGGATGAGATGATAAAATTTTGGGATGGATGAAGTGTTTGATTTCATCCTAAATGAACCTAAGAAGAACTTATTTTGCAAGACTAAAATAGTGAAGAACATGCTTTACCCTATGAGTGGTTCAAACCAAAAGACCAATGTTTTGCTTGGAATATCATAAGACAAAATAAAACAAGCACATGTGTGGGGTTCAATTTATTTAATATTGGCTAATGAATTACTTTTACCACATCTACACTTATTGCTTAGCTTTCAAACTGAATGTCTATGTCTCAATTCCTTTTCATTCCACAAGGTCCATTATGTGTAAATCAAGAGAATCAAGGCAATAGCTCCCTAATGTTGACTTTAGAGAGAGAAAATTGAGATATAGGCCCAAATATTTAGAAGCCTCTATAGATAGAATCCTTAGGGACAAGTACTAATACTTGGAATTTTCAAAGGTATTTTCTCTTTCTAAAGGGTTTGAAATTTGATTACCTTGTTGAATGTTTGTTTCAAAGTTTTGATATTTCAAGAAATGTGTTTGACTAACTTGCAAATTGCACAACCCTAGGATAGAAAAGACAATATTTGTTGAATTAGCACTTAGAGTTCTCTAGTTGTGCTTATTCAGAGTAGATGAATAGAAGCTTGACCACACTAGCTCCCCTCCATGGTACTCACTTATATGGGTTAGCCAAGATTCAAGTTCTCATGAATCTCTAATGAAAAACTCATCTCTACTAAAAACTGCAAGTATGTGGGATGGCTTCAGAGGTTTGACCTCCTAACACAAACAAATTGTAGGGATTTTGTCTTTTATAAAGATTAGTTCATAATCAAGGTACCCATTTAGATGGCCACACAAGAGGCAAGATCAACCCATACAAAGAGTATCACTTGCTTGTCAAGATTTGTAGACAATTTTAAGTTAGCAAAACAAAATCAATCATAGATCAAAAGCTTCATTTAAATTCAAATAGAAAATGATTTCTCCCTTTTCTAGATGTAAATAACAATAGCCAAATTGCAACATTAAAATCCCATCATAAAATGCTTAGATACCCATGGTTATGATATCGATTAGACCCCCTGGTCAAGATTCACAGACAAGTAAGATTGCAGTTAAGTAAGATTTTATTTTATAGATAAGTTAATATCTCGATTCACATTCACTTAGCCTACATGAATAAATTACCAGTGCTAGTGAAGAAGATGCCAATCAAATCCAATTAAGATCTAGAAACCTAATCCTCCCTCATTTTAATATTAAATAGAGGTCTCCAATAGTCTTGAATGAAATCTTAAATGAGAAAAAAAACTAATCAATTCAGATTTCTAGTAGACTGTGGGCAATGAGAAAAGCTAGCAAAAAAAGTACATGTGTATCTCACATCCAAGAAAGATGCAAATACCTTTCCTCTCTGCTACTATAATATCAACCAAGGGATGGCAATATTTTTTACCTCCTCAAGATTGAAACGTAGCAATAGCAGCGTTAAACCCACAACCAAAAAAAAAATACCAGGTTGGAATTTTAACATAGAAAAGAGGTTTCAATGTCAACCACTGCACAAATTAAAGGGGTGTGATACTTCAATATATATCTTGATCAGAATTATAGGAGATGACTAGTAACATTGGGATTGATGAGCATTTAAAAAAAAGAAAACATTCTAAATAGATTGTGATTGTGCATCAAATTCAATTTTGGGTGTTCTTTTGATTTAGGAAGGTGCATGGAAAGTGCAGAATCATCATATTTTTTTTGTTTCAAAATTTTATCTAGTCAAGCATGTGAAAATTCATGTGTAGTAGTAAAGGAGGATTTGTTCATGCAAATACTACTATTCACAATGGTCAATGCATTGTTGGCTTTGTCCTAGATGATATGAATAAGAAATTCTCACTGAGAATGGAGCTTGCTCTTATTTGTCAGTCCTTCAAATTGAATATTATCCAAAACCTCTGAGCCCTTGTAAATCAATATCAATATTGACCACCTAAATCTACACTACATAAAGCTCAAACATCCAATAGTCATATAAAATAGATCTTCCAGCAAGATGTGAACTTTAAAGACACTTTCATGTTGAATATTGTTGTTCAAGGAGCCAAACGATTGAAGCACTAATCATAAGTTTAGAATATACGATTAAATATGGATGTTATCAACATGCTATCACTAATTATTCCACCAAGCTAAAGGATGTGAAAGCCCCAACTTGTGGAATAGATTCAACTTTTACATGCAAATGTAAAAAAGATAAAACAACATTGCAATCTTAGGAATCCAAAATAGACTACTAAATACATGATTCTTTCACAATCAATTTTGATTTCTTCTTTTGTCTACACACCCACCCTATGCAACCATTCACTGATGAGAATAACAATATGTGGCTATGACTTACTCATACCCGTGTGAAGAAAATTTCTAAGATAAGACAATTATTATGTTGAACCTTTCCTAACACGCAAGCAATTGATAGTAAATACTACTCAACACTAAATTATTAAATAGAGAGTCATTACAAACAATCCCAAATAAAAAATGAAAGTAGGCATGAAGAGTGGTGTATTCTAAATTTTACATAACACATTTATGGTGTTTAGCCACCTCAAAATGTAAACACCAAACAAAATCATTTATATGATTAAGTTCAAGAGATGCATTAAGTGAAGGCCATTGTAGAGAGCATGAGTAAGGCTATGAAAATGTGTCAAAGATAGAAGCATTAAGTGAAGGTCAAATTCAAGGAAGCAAATGTAGGAGGGCGACAATAGGAAGCAATTTCTATCTCAACTTTATGATATGTCATGTTAAAGCCCTATGAAAATGTTACCATTTTCACAAGTTTAGCAAGGAATGCATAATTTAAAAACATTATGGCAAACAATTGAACAAATATTTCTTAAATATATCCTCCATCCCACACCAAATTGTAGTGTATAAAAGATCACTCAGTACAATATAAGTTGAATAATATATATTTCAAAAAATGGCTAAAACATCTAGAAAGGAATATTTATATTTATAACATCAACATGCCTTAATCTATAAAAAGTGCATTTATAATATTGAATAGCCTTACCATAAACATCATGCAAGTGAAGTAGAAGATATGAATAATATTTATTAGAATATCAAGAAGATATTCTAATATACTTACAAGAAACATTGCACGAATGAAACAAAAGAGCATGAGTGACTTGTTGACTAGTATTTCCCCCTAAAAGGAAAATACTTCCTCCTTTACATTAGCTTATGTTGAAAAAAAAGAATCAAATAAGGCTTGAAAACATGACATAATGTTTCACGACAGTAGATCGATACTAAGGATGGGCTCTCACTAAAAAAATATGCATAGATATGTGCATAGAAATGGGATATTAGGTTTTGGGTTAACTAAAATAGCTTGGTGACAAACTAGAAATATTTACCACTAAGCTCATTGCATAGAATTCCATTATTGTTGACAAATGGCTCTAAAAAAAGACTAGCATTGATAGGAATTTGCTGGTATGACCAACAAAGAGAGCAATGTTTTTAGTAGGAAATCAAATATTTGTAGGATGAAAGGGATGATTTGCAACATTGATGGCAGGCTAAAAAATACCAAGAAAGAGACAAATTCAAATTCTTCGACATTCCAACTAATCACTAAGTGGGGACATCTTTTAGCATGTTTTGGCCACTATAATAAACATTCTTTCAAACCAAAAGTGTCTGATTGCTTAAGAAATACTAAAGGCCTCTATAGAAGCTATGACTAAAGGTGTCTATAATTTGTATGGGTGAGGACATTTCATAGTAATGCGACAAGCTCACCTATAATGATACAAAAGCCATTCTAGCTAAGATACAAAATTTGGAAACACAAGTAGCATGTTAGATGGTGAGCTTTACAAACAAACATGAGCCTACCCCGTGGTGGGTGCCAAAATGTGAAGACTAAAATCTACATTGATCAAAAACTAACAAATATGAGCTAAATTAGTCAATATTGAACAAATGAGATTAAAGCCTTCCCCATGGAATAGTTGAGCAATGTAAAGGAAATGACAATATTATGAAACTAACATGAAACTACAAGCAAGATGAACATGAAATCTATTCCTAAACTACTCAAACCATCATCCCATAGGGGGATTTCTGCTACTTTGATGTGGAAAGTAGCCATTTCCCAACCCCTTTTGATAAGCTCTCAATCTTGATGAGAAGATTACTTTGATGTAAAATGATCATAAAAATAAGCTTAGATGTGATGAAATGCAAATGATGATTATGCCTATATTGAGAATACTAAGATTGTGGAGGATAGTGGAGTAGAAGTTCCTTGTACTTATAGATTGAAGGGTTGACGAATGGAAAGATGGGAGGAATGTGGGACTAAAGAAGAGCCAATGATATTGTGGCACTTGTCACATGACTAGTGGAGGAAGGTGGAGCACATTTTGGAGAATGTGCATGGTTCATGCATGTAGTTGAGGATTTGAGAGGTTTAATGCATGTGTAAGAGGCATTAAATGCATATGGTTGAGATGTTTTGGGGGGAAATGGTTTGGGAAATAAAGCCAAATAATTGGAGTAAATGAAGGAATAATCCTTGAAAATATTCCTTGTGAGGGAAGATAAGGTATTTAGTTAATTAAGGAAATTGATTTTCATGTGCAACTAGGGTAGTTGGTCATGGGTTTTCTTCGACCAGGTTGAGTCAAAAGCTAGAGAAATGAGGGATTAGTAGTAGGAGTTAATTAATTTAGGATTAATTAACTTGGATGAAATTAGATGATTTATGAAATTTAATTTAAATGTTTTGGTTTATTTAAATCAAATGAGAGGATGTTAGAACATTAGGATTTTAATTAAATACATTGACTTATTTAATCAAAAGAGATGACATTAGTTAGTAGAAAGTGAATTAATCAAATAAACTTAGTTACTTGATTAATAGTAGAAATAATGTTAATTTGAGTGTCTACATGCTCTTCCCTCAAGACTCCCACAATGCTCTCAAAATTATTCATAATATGCATAATCTTGTTGAATTCACCCCTTATATTTGGCATAAGGTCATAGTCAAGATTAGATTTCTTAACCTTATCCACAATTTTATTGAAATCCAAATATTTTTCTTTTCTCTCATTTTGTTCCTAGAAGTTAAAAAAATTCTTGATTACATCCCCAGGATAGTAAAAATTATGCACGAAAGTGCAAATCCTATTGTTTTCCTTTAGTGTTGCAATAAAGCCCTTGGGATCAAGGTTCCTTGGGTGTATGGTGTTAAAGTTGTAAGGTACAAGAATTTTTAATAAATTTTTCCATCCTCCTTTTTTTATCACAAAATATGCAAAAATTGTGTACTCTAGGAAGAATGAACCCTTCCTCAATGTCTCACAAAAATGTGCCATTTCAGATCCTCCCAATTGTCTCATGATTTCAAAAAATCCAATCCTCGGTGGTACATCCCTTGGTAATACAAATGGAAGGACATTTGTGCGATAGATTTTGAAGATTTTCATGTTGGGATATGGGATCTTATGTCTCCTGAGTTGTGACTCAAATTCAAATTTGTTCTCTTTCCCATGGGCCTCAAGAAGTCATGGATTTACTTCGCGATATAGGGTGGATCATACACTAGGAATCTTCTCAATTTTGAGGTGAAGGAATTGTGGAAAACCATAGAAAAATTTATGATCATCCTTATCCAAAATTTTGGTCCAACACTTGACAAGTAGATCAATGTCATCTTCCCTTTTCTTCAGTCTCATGTCCTCAAAATTCTTCTCACCCTTATGAAAGAGCACATGCATCAACAAAGAGTACCACCATAAATGCACCTAATTCTTTCCACTTTTTAGCTCAACCAAACCCTTGTGAATGTGTTTTGATAAATATGTGGCATAGTCATAAACTACATTGAAGGCTAGGTGTTGCAGATGGAATGCCATGTAACAATATTTCTTTGGCAAGGTGTTTGGTATAGTGAAACCACTGATTTGGAACAAAGAATACACATTCTTCTTGAAGTAACTAGAAAAATATTTCATGGAGAAGGGTTTAAGTTAAACCCTAAAAATATTTATTTGCTTCCTATTCTTCCCCATTTTAGTGCTAGCGGTGTGAATAGGCAAAATTGACATTCTGAGTAGCACCTTAGTATTATCATACTCCTTCCTAAAAAAATCCATGTCAGGAGGAATCATATATTTTATCCACTTATGTAGTTGGAAAATATCTACAATCTCTTCTCTCATTATCCTTAACATCTCTTTTCCATCAAATTTTTGACCATCCTAGCAACTAGGTCATATCTTGCAGCAATGTCTTTCAACAAATCTACATCCATGTATACATTGGGAACTACCAACTTTCCCATGTCTAGTCTCCAAGGGTTGTAGATAGGAACGCCAATATTTATGTTCCCAAAATAGTGTTGGAATAATTTACATCCCATATAGGGAACTTTTGCACCCTTAATGAAGCATTTCTTATCCATTAACTTACCTATAATTATATGACCATAGAATATATATTTTTCTTCATCCTTCTTGTTTGATGAGGCTTTTAATTGGTCAACTATATCTTGGGATAGTGGTTTGGATGAGGTTGCAGGGCTAGTGGTTTGTGCTTTGGGCACCATTTGTAGCATAATTAGTTTAGATAAAATTAGGGTTTTGGAAAAGATGGGTTCAAGATTTAACTTCTCAATTCAAACCTAGGGCTCAACTTGAAGGTGCAGAATTTGAAAGGTTTGATAGAATTGTGATTTTTTAAAGAAAATTCAAGCCTCATAAAAGAAATTAAAAAAAATCATAAAGCCAATTCAATTGAAAACACTGTGAATTTTAACCCTAATCCTAGGTAGTTTTAATAAAATAGATAACACTATCTTTGAATAACTTATGACTTTTAATCATAGAGAAACCCTTATATTTATCACACTAAACTATGTAGATAATCCTTTCAATATCCAGTGCACTCCAAATTTATTTTCAACTCTTAATTATACAAGAATTAATCATTTATAGCCAGCTCAAGCAAAGGTTGGTAGATTTGTAGGTCATTTCTACCATTACTACTCACTTGCGCAAAGTAAGAATGGATATCATAGTCATACTTTCAATTTGAATCTACACCATCAATCTCTGAGTGAGATGGCCTTTCAAATGATTAATATCAAGTCAACCAAGTTTGAATTCATGTCATCATCATGCACCATTCCATCAGCCAACATGATATTGCTAACTAGACACCAAATCATCCACTCACTGAGCCTTACCTTTTCTCATTCCAAACAATCATGGTATCCATGTGGCAGTAGCCCACTGACCTTGTAGCTTTTATTAAAGCCTTATTTTAATCTCATAGGGTGTTCAGGGAATGGCTAAGATTTAATCTCACCATCGTATCCCATCCATTTATCTCAAAGCTTTAGAATGTCAGGCTCCACACTAAGGACCATGACCCATAGGTATGGCGGTACACACGTCAATAGCCCACTAACCCTACAACTTTCATTAAGAAATTATTTTAATCATGTGGGGTTGGTGGGGAATGACTAGGATTAGATCTTTTGATTAGATGCTGGTCAATTCTACATATGAAAATAATGTTATTGTTAAAAAAGGGGGGAACCACTAGGTTGACAAAGCTTGACCCTCAGGATTAGACTTAGGACTTAAGTCTTTAACATAAAATATTTTTGTCTGACTTAGGCATTATTAAACAATAAAAAAGAACACGATGACTAACAAACCTAAATAGAATGGTTGGTGATATAATGACTTCAATTCCAGCTCAAGTTACAACTTAAAGATGAAAAACTGGGCATGAGAGGTCAACATAAAAATAGAACCTTGAAGGTGTATGACTGTGAGATTTTGAAAAAGGGGGTCTTCATCCTAAACCTGAAACCCCGTCCATGGGCATAGAAGCTCAAACAAAAGACATGGGGAAGCCAACTGATAATTTAAAAAAAAAAATAGGTATAGCTCTACTAGGACTATTCCTTGGATACTCTACAACAAGCATGGCCTTCCAGTGTTACAATAAGACATTACATAATATTGTTGAGAGTGCAAACCTCAAAGTGTATAAAGAAGCACACAAAAGTTCAATACTGATAGAAGGATATGAATCTAATGAATTCCCTTGTAGTGAAGAATAAAAGGCTAAAGACAAAGGAAAATACTTGATAATTGAAGAGGAAGAAGCTCCGGAAAAAAATCCTAATAAGTTCTTAAGTATGTGTAGAAGAATCATTTAGAATATTAGATCATTGTAGATAAGAGAAAAGGGGTGCTAACAAGAAGAAAAGATAATATGACGTAGGAATAAGTAAATTTTACTTTACTTTTTGAGGTTGAATGAAAAAATTGATTGAAGCATGCAAAGATGAAAATTGGGTCAAAGAAATGAAGGAAGAGTTAGAACGGATAGAGAATACTCTAACATGGGAATTGGTCCCAAGATTAGTAGACAAGAATATGACTGATACTGAGGGGGTATTATAGAACAAGGTAAATGAAGATGAAAAGTCTATCAGGAATAAGGCTATACTTGTGTGTAATGGTTACACACATGTTGAAGATATATAATTTGAAGAAATTTTTGATGTGGTTGCAAGAATAGAAGCTATAAAAATGTTTTTAGTTTTTGCAGCACATAAAGATTTCAAAGTATATCAGATGGATATGAAGTCTGCATTCTTGAATGGTGAATTGGAAGAAGAGGTATACATTGAACAACCAGAAGCTTTTTAGTTGTTATAAGATGCTAATATGGTTTGTATATTGAAAAAAGCATTGTATAGAGTGAATAATGCTCCCAGATCTTGGTATGGAATGTTAGATAAGTACTTGTTGTAGCAAGGATTTAGAAAAGGTACTACAAATAGCAATATGTATTTTAGAGTTGAAAGAGAGAAAATATTTATTGTGGTGGTACATGTTGATGACATAATATTTAGAGGAAATGAGGATATGTGCAAAATTTTTTTAGAGGTGAACAATGGGTGCAATGGGTGCTTTATGTCCTAGGCTATAGAACACCACTATTCTGCAATTGTGATTTATGTCCTAGGCTATAAAACACCACTATTTGAGTATCAACACAAAGGTGAGTTGATTCTCAACAAGGAAGACCTAGGAGGGGTTTATTTAAGCTTTGAGGGGTTCACCACCAAGAAAAAGCTTTGGAAAGACAACTTAACATTCAACTCATAAAACCTAGCAATGCAATTCAAATGATGAAATTAAGCAACGAGTTAGGATATGTGTACCTAGGAAGTCTAGAAATGTAATGAGGATTCCAAAAATGAAAAAATGTTGTCAAAATATTCTAGGGTAGACTAAGACAACCTTATTGTTGTCTTAGTCCCACTACTATTTTTGGGGGATATGTAGAATCTTTGGATGTGGGTATGTGCAGGATCATGATGGGCCAAAAAGTGGCAATATGATGGGTATGTGTAGGGTACGAAGCTGATGAAATTTTGTTTACAAAAAATTGATGAAATGAAAAGGGGTTTTAAAGGATATTCCCAGCTTTTAGCCACTATAATTATGCTTCAACTTGAATTTAATAAATAATTATTATTCATTTTTTATTTAAATTACAAGTCCTGATGTATAGCTTTCAAAAGCTATCAATTTTTTTGAATCTAAAACATGTTTCACATTCTATGCTTCACATACTATAGGATTAAAAAAAAAATGAATTTCATGAAGTTTTGACCAAGTTAAGGTGGTCAAACATATGAGTTTTTATATTTTTGAAAATTTGTAATAAAAATTCATAATTAATTATTTACTTGGAAAAAAATTACAAAAAATGTGTATCACATCCGAACATGAGTCCTCTACTTATATCTAAAATCTTATAAAAAAATATTATCATTTTATTGTGGTTAGGGTGGTCAGATAGACACCCACTTCTTATCTTTTCCCTAAAATTTAAGTACTATTGCATTGAAATTTCAAAATTTCACCAAATAGATTTTTTTTAAAATAAAATAAACCTAGTATTTTAGACACTACATTCAATTTTCTATAGATTTTATTCTTAAATATTTTTGAAATAATATTAATAACTTATTCAAATTTTTATGTCATGTTTCCTAACTCTGATTCTTCTGAATATTTCGCGACTTAAGGGCCTATTTTTTCCATGATGATCTCGCACATACCCATGTCAAAATAGAATCTAGAAGAATCTTTGCAAAATACCCTTGGGAGGATTGAGATTCCCTTGTTTCCAACTTAGTCTCATCTTGAATTTATGAAATCTCTAAATGTGATCATAAGGCTCAATGTTTGCACTTCTTTCTTCCCAAATCTTCGGTCCCAAAGCTTCCAAATCTATCTTGTAGGTGTGTTTCTGTGAATATGACAACTTTACAATACAAATTTTCAACTTTTAACTTCAAATTATCTTCAATTCTTCAACCTAAATCTATGAACAAAAACATGCAAGAGAGGAAAAACTTGTTGATTGTTAGTAAATGGGGGTTTACCTCGATCAAACCCCTTGTTAGTAATTAAACCTTGGAATGAAATAGAATAATGGAGGGAAATGATGAATGAAAAAAATGCTATGTTGCAACTCACCAAACCATTGTTATGGAATTTCCAAACTTGTGTGAAATGGCTAGCTTGAATGTAGATCCTGAATTACTTGAACGGTTGATAGTTCTTGACTTGAATTTCTAGCTTGAATCAAAACCCTACATCACAAATGTTAGCTCCAAAACACACATGATGCAAGAATATCCTTGATATGATGTTTGAATCTTGATGATGGCTCCAAATGCTTGATGAATTTCTCTTTAATGTACAAATACTTGAATGCTTGGATGTGCTTAGATTGCTTGTTAGATTGCTAGGTAAAAACATGAGTGAAAGAACCCTATATTTATACTTATCTATGCTTAATATCTTTAAATTACACCACAACAAGCCAACACATGAAATAATTAATTAAAGGAGGCTAAATCCTGCCAAGATTTGAAATTAAATCCTAAAAATAACTTAAAGGGGACTAAGACACCCTAGGTGACGTCTTAGTCCTGAGGCATAAAACTCGAGGCACAAACTCCAAAAAGGGGAACATTTAAAGTGTCTTTGGAAAGAGGGTCCCAAGACCTTTGGAGGACAAACATGCCCTAGGTGTTGTCTTAGTCCAAGTCCAAAAATCAAGGATAGACATCCATAATCATTAAATTATCATTTACTGGCTTTTATGTTTTTCAGGAATTAGCCATAAAAAAATACAATTCATTGGGATTGTGGATGCAGAATAGGACCAATTAAAACATAAGTAGTGATAAATAAAGTAATGTGGGCCCAAACAAGTGTGAAAATGAAAGGGTATGCATTTTCCTACACTATAATAGGAAATGTAAAAATAATTTGAGATGTCAATGTTTGGGGAGATGAATTTATTTCTTTGTTTGTAGACCAATCAATCAAAGAAAGGTATATTCATATCATAGTATAAGCATGCTAAGGAATTTTTGAAGAAGTTTGGAGTGGATGACTCTAAAATGATTTGTACTCCTATCATTACTAGTTATAAGTTGAGAAAGAATGATGAATCTCCTAAGAAAAATTAGAGAAAGTATAAATCAATGATTGGTGGACTAATATTTCTTACTCCTACTCAACTAGATATCATGCATTAAATTTTCCTTGTGGCTAGATTTCAAGAAGATCCCAAAGAATACCATGTTGCAATAGTGAAGAGGATATTCAAATGTTAAAGGGGCACTCTAGATTATGGTTTGTGGTATCCTAAGGATATTGAATTTTCTTTGAGTGCATATGGAAATGCAAATTGGGTCAGATGTGCAAATGATAGGAAACTTACAAGTGGTGGTGCTTTCTTTCTTGGAAGTAGATTGGTTTTAGGGATAAGTAAGAAGCAAGATTCAATGTCATTATTTACTACAAAATAAAAATATATTGAAATAACATCATGTTGCACACGCATTCTATGGATTAAGCAAACATTGAAAGATATTAGAATTTCATATGATGAACCTATTCCTATCATGTGTGATAGTTAAATTGTAATCAAATTTTCAAAGAATCTAATAATTCATTCAAGAAAAAAATATATCTCAATCCAGTATCACTTATTGAGAGAGAATGTTGTAGAGAATGAGGTGAAGTTGGAGTATGTGCCTACTAGGGATCAGGCTATTGATATTTTCACAAAGAATCTTCTAAAACATACTTTTTAGTATCCTCGGGAGAAGTTATGGGTTATTACCCCTTCTTTCAATTAGATGAATAATTGCATGAATCTTTCTAGAAAGAATTTCAAGATATATGCCTTGGTTATTGACTAATGTTGAAGGATACCCCTTAGGGGGAGTAGGTAGCATTAGTTGCTAGTTGGTGTAGTTGTTACATGTTATAAGTGTTGTCTTTGGTAGACAAGAGGTATGGATAAGTAATGAAAAAGTTGGAGAAAATGAAACGAAACTATGTTTTTTCCTTTTCAATTAATGTCAAAGGGGGAGAAGATGTTGAATCTATTGAAAAACCATATTGGAGAAATTGATACTGTCTAAAGACCATAGGGGGAGAAAGTTAGCTAAGAATAAATGCTTGTGTAAGGGGGAGAAATGTGTACTCGTGAGTAGTATGTGTTAGTGTTGGCTATTTTTATTGATGGTTTTTCTTATCAATTGTTTCCATCAATGATAAAGGGGGAGATTTTTGGAAACTTTTGTTGTCATTGATGTCAACAGAGCATTTTTTCATTGATGTCAACCCTTGAGGAAGCAAGTATGTTCAAGTGTCTTAGTTGCATTATGTTGTCATTAGTGTCAACCTCTAATGTAGCAATGATGAGTAAGTTCTTGTGAATATCAACCTCTTGTATTATTGAGATGTTGAGAAGGTGTTGTAGATGTTGATATGGTGTTTATGCTACTTGGTTTCCAAGTGCTTTTGAGAAAATTTGAATAAAATAAATTTTAGTGTGATAGAGTGGTGTTTAGTGTTTTTATTTGCACCTCTTTTGTATTGTAGCTACTCTCATGCAATTTGTATGTGATAATCAAAGGTGTTACAAGGTGTTATATCCAATGTTTTAGGTTCTAAATCATGTGGAAAAAAAGGTTGTGTTCACCAGTGTGTGAATTATGAATTAGTGTTAGTTGGGAGAAATGAGATTGTTCCACATTTATCCATAATTTAGTTTTTGGTGTTGTGGATTTGGAAAATTTCTTATAATGGTTGTATCTACCTTCCACTAAAGGTTTAGGTGCTGAGATTTTATGTATGGTTTTCTGATGCATTAGATGTTTATGCTAGTATGTGTGTTTAAAAAAAATGACTTGAAGTTTTTGAGCTTTAGTTTATTGCATAAATGGATCCAAGATGATTATTAATGCTAAACCTAAGAAATTCAAAGTGTTTGAAAAGATAGTGATGAATACCAAAAACACCTAAGAATGCAAGTAAACGATAACAAAATTAAACAAGACTAGAAAGGTTCCCCTAGAATCTAAAGTTTGATGTACAAACATTCTAGAATCCTATAGATTTAACTAGAAATGCTGACTGGGATACTTACACCAAGCTAGGTGAATGAGTCTAGTTTTGAGGAAATTCTATCGTAATAAGAATCTGCCAAAAGGGTGCTTAGAAATATAAAAATAAATTTTCATGCCTAGTAGTGGGACTAATTTTCCATAGATGGTGACTTAGTCCACCTGGGAATGTTGAGAAATTCTAGGTAGAAATCTCTAGATCTCGATTTGTAGTTCTCTTCCTAATAGGTGTCTAGTCTAGATTCTATAGAAAACAGGTTGAAAGATGTATCCAAGCTCCAATTAGGGCTTTGTTGACTTTGAATGGATTTGATGGATTTTTTACCACATTTTAACACCAAAATCTTTGAAAAATATACATACAAGTCCTGCAAACACACATACAAAGAGGGTGAAAAGGGTTAAGGGTTAGAGAATATGGGTTTTCCTTGGTCAAACCCCGACTTGGTAATAAAACCCTAGATAATGAAATGAAATAAAGAGAGAATGATGAATAAACAACATGCAATGTCACAAACTCACCAAACCCTTCATGTAGAAATATGAAGATATGAAATGAAGTGCTCCAATGGATGACTTGATGATGCTTAGAGTGCTTATAATTTTTTAGAATGATTAAGAGATTCATTTCTTGAGTTTTGGATGAATTAGGTGAATGAGGGTTAAAATGCAAGGAAAAACCCTTTATTTATACTTGATTTTCTAATATTTCCTGAAAATAACACATCACAGGTTGACCTCAAGGGTAAGAGAATAAAATTCTGCCAAAAAATTAAAATTATTTTAATTTTTGTGCCCAGTGAGATTAAGTCACCCTAGGTGTTGACTTGGTCCCACCAACACAATTTTACTAGGATTCATGGATTGAAGTGTATTTAATGTTTTTTAACAAGAATATTCTAAAAAATACACTTAAGTAAGGTTAGAAAGTGCATTAAGGAGTCATTTAAACATAAGAAAGGGTTGAATTGGTGATGAAAAGTCTAGAAAAGCATGGGAGTTTGTTACAACTCTTTACAACACTTTAAAATAAGACATGTTAAGTGATAAAAGGGGGTTATTTAAGTGAATTATAATAAAAGGGTCCTAGAAAAGGGTGAAGTTGGGTTACAACACTTCACAACACTTTTACAAGACATCATAGAATTCTTAGTGATTCTCAAGGGTCCTGTTAGGTCTCAAAAATACTAATTTGAAATCATAAGAGGTTACCAAGCTCTTAATACATTTTTGGCTAACGTACAAGGCCAAATGATAAATTTGAACCTTCTACTCTTTAGGTACTTCTAGACCTAGGCTGGTGCACATATATGAATGGGGTAGATTTAAATTGTATGTTTATTCCCTAAGCAGTCTATCCACTTATGGTAGTTTTAGAGTGGAGAGATGAAATCCTAATTTTCTATAGATTGTATAAGAAAACTTAAATCATAGATCAAAATTTTTAGTTAACATATGTAAAAAATAAAATGAAATCAAACAAAGTGGTGGAATGTGTGAGACTAGTGCCTTGTTGGGTATACATAGTCAAGTGAAGGTTTGAGTTAAGTGACTTCTGCTTGGCAGAAACACTGATTGTTTGGACTATAAATATTTTTTTATAGCTTGTATAAACATGCAAGAATGTTATTATCAAGTTCTTCTTAATGATCCAAATGATACTTCTAAATTACTATGACTGACTTGAAGGATTTAATCCTTACTCAAAAGAACCAACAAATCATACCACATAGATGCAACAAATGTGCACTAATAAAATGAATATATACTTGATATATCAATTTAAAAAATATAGAATTATCAACCTTGGAGACAACTTAATAATATTTTAAATTGATCCAACAAACAACTGATACCAGAAATACGCCACAAAAATTAGATGACTTCCATTGATTCCTCCAAAGTTTTACACATGCATCATAGTCTCTTAAAATGTAAACATCGTTAAAATTATCTACTATAAACTTTTTCTATTCACCTATATCTATTTTGACACTATAAAAAAGATATAAATACATCAAAATTGTGAAAGGACACATCCCTTCAACAAAAAAAATCTGCTTAAAAGCAATAATAAAAACTAGAAATTAGGCTCTATTTAGCCACAAATGAGCTCTTGACAAATGGTCCAAGTAATCCTTTTTCTCATGTGTGTCAGCATCTCCTAGCATATTCCAGATTGATATCTCCATTCTTACCATCTTCTTGTTCTACTCACAGGATTCATCTAGTGTTGAATCTTTTCCTATTGCCATCTCTAGAATCTTTCGCAACATCAACTCACATTCCATAATCCACCTGTCCTTTTCTTTTATTTTTTCTTCACCTTCAAATAACATTGGTAGTCCTTTTTTTGTGGCATCAATCAATCCCTATTAATCCCCCTACAATTCTTCATGGAGGTCTCTATTTTTTCTTATTAAATGGTTAGCAACATCAATAGCCACATTATCAAGAACATCTCTTCTATTTATTTCTTGGAACTTCTCTTGGATTATACCATCAATTCTCTTATGTGCTTACTCTGCAATATAATTTTTTAAATGTGTCCCCCAAAGTTTACTCAACCAAGTCATCAAATTGGCCAGCCTCTTTCTGATTACTACAACAAGCGTATCATATTTACCTTGAGAATATGCACTTAATCCTTCCCATTGATCTTTTGTTTGTGAGATTTCCCCATGAGTTAGCAACTTAGTGGATCCTAGTGTAATTCCCATCATATCTTTCAAGTGATCATTTTCTCTGAGTAATCTTTCATTATTAGCCTTGTACATTTCCTTCTCCTTAATTATCATTTTAATTTCAGCCTTATTCAACTTTGAAACATTGATTCCAATCTATGTCGTAGTTATGGGATCAAATTTTCCAACCTTTAATGTCATAACATTCCCAAAATATTTTTCAATATCAATTAAAATAGATTTCTTTTGTGGCAGATACAAGGCCCATATCATGAGTGATCCTTCATCTAGATTATAGTTGGATCTTGCATATATATTTGTTATCCATATTTGTTGCATAATTTAAATCTAACCCAGGAAAAATCATAACACCTTCATCTTCCAACAGTTTGCTTCCTTTATCAGGGGTCATTTCTTCCATTTCTTTCTCCACACTTAGCTTTAAGCTATTCAATAATTTTCCTTCATTACCTAGTGTTATATTTTAAACTGACTCCCTTATTGATTTTTCTTTTTGCTTGTCTAAGAAAGTTTTAAATTCTAAAGTTTTGAAAAATTCATCATCAGCCACAAATAGCTTTGATATTTGGGTTATAATGAGCAGCTAACACTTTTACCAATTCTACGTCCATAAACACATTTGGGAAGATCAATTTTTCTAGGTTAAATTTCCATAGATTACACACTGGTTCATATTGATTCCTTTAGTGGCAATGAAAAATGAACAGCTCATATCCCCTAATCAGGGTCCATATATCACCTATGTGCTTGTATTTATCCTCCAATTTCTCCACCTCTACCTTAAGCTGCACAGAGTGCCTAGAATTAGGTCCTGAGCCAGGCAATTGGTCAATTAGGTCTTGGTTCAGTTTCCTCTCAGCTACTCCTGGCTGATTTTTTATTTCAATTTTTTTCTTTTTTCCTTTAGGGTGACTAATTCACGTTGTCTCTTTCCTTTTCTTTTCTTTGAGCTCATACCTTCCATTATATTTCTTTAAACTCATAGAATTGGAAAATGAAATTGCAAAGAACTCACAAGATTTGTTTGAAGTCCCCTAGCTACAAAGTTCTCTGGCCTTTCATCTGCTCTCCCATTTCTCCTACTGCCAATTATGCAAAAAATCTCCTTCAATTATTGTTCTTCAACTTAGGAATTTATTGACTTCATTGTGTGTTCATGTCTCCTTTAATGTTTCATCTCTAAGCACTAGTTTGCAATGTTTTCAAAATTCTCACTATCACATCAAATGCTTTCCATCAGCAAGAAAATTCAATACTCTGGGTGACCATTTTTATTCGAGTTAAGCCAACGTTCACTCAACACCCTAGTGGTTGGGGAGACATTATATCTTTTTCACCGATATCACACAATTTATCCTGATGATCCATACTACATAGATATCGATAAGTATGACCCCAATGAAATTTTTGATCCATTCGTATCTTTATTGGCAAGAGATCATGTATCACTGAGATATTTAGCAGTTTCCCCACTATTACAAGTATCCTCGTTCATTCCTTCGATCTCAAGTATGTCACCAAGACTCTTGCCGATGTAACCCCCATTAGTATGACATGGAGAATTGGGAGGACATTTCAAAATTACCCTGATAGCATTTTTCTTGCTAATATGCTTCCTTGTGCTTCATCGGTGAGAAAAGATGAATTTCTTGCGAATGGTATTTCATCGATAAGACATATATGATCGGTCTGACTTATAGATCTCACCCTAATAGTGCTTGTCTTGTTGATGAATTTCTTCATTAGCGAGAATGTGAACTATGTCTTTCCAATATGTATCCTCCCAAGTAATTTGATCGGTATAACAATTTTAACCTCTCAACAATGTGCCTAAAACTATTGCACTAAAATGATATAGCCTATGAATTAGAAAGCCCTATGTCTTCTCACGCCAATATGAATTATATGTTTAAATATTTTTGCTTGGAGGGATTTTAAGATATTAGAGGGTCAAAACTAATGTTGTCACTAGTAATTATGATATGCAGAGAAAATTACATCAATTTTATACTCAAGATATGGCTTTCTTTGGGTAATATATAAATGTAAACTACTATAAAATTTTCAAAATTTAATAGTTCCAATAGTCGCTTCATCTAGGGATGAATGATTGTGAAATCATTGCAAGGATTTAGATCTTTCAGAGAGTAGACCAAATTCCATGGGTTATGAAAATTGATTTATGAAGAGGATGGAATGAAAAATAGATATTGAGATGGAAAAATATGGAAATGACCCTATACTATTGTACATGGAAAGAATTTTTTGTTTCTAGATGAAGGAATTCTAGGATTGTCCATATCTTGGAAATTCTTATTCCTTTTGATTCCCTAAACTACTATGCATGGAGAAAAAATATTTTAAAATGTTTGGAAAGAGTTTTCCATGCACTGGCAACCCTTAATCCTCTATCTTTCAAGAGAAAAAATTCTTCAAGAATTGTCCATGTATAGGAAACTCTTGTTCTTCACCAGACATGTTTTGTAAGTAATATGAGTCTTATCCTCTTTTTCTAGTGACAACAAATGACCCTACCACAAGGCTTCAAATTTTCCATGATTTCCCTTCTCCTGACACGTAGCATTCCACATCAACACAAAATCATTCTCCTCAAATTTTCTATCTTTAGATTTCCTATCAAACATATATTTCATCTGTGACTATAACTTCACATTTTGGTTTTGAGCCATTCTCCTTATCTCATCAAGTTCTGCAAGCTGCTCCATTCTTTCCTCCATTGGTTCTAGAATGTCTACATCTTCTTGAATGATAAAATTGTAAACTAGTAACAAATTTTACAATGGAATCCTGGCTTGTGTACCGTATACAAATTCAAAGGGAGATTTTCCAATTGCATTCTTTGTAGCAATCCTACTTTCCCATACAACCATCCTTAACTTTGAGTCTCATGCTTCTTTTTTTTCCATCCAACATCCATCTTATGATCTTCAAGAGAATTTTATTGCTAGATTCTTCCTAGCCATTTGCTTGTGGGTGGTAAGGGGTTTCATAAGAGGTAGTAATTCCATGTGTATTGCAGAAATTTCTAAAGTCATCAGACCTGAAACACATCCCGTTGTCTGTAATCAATCTTACTAGTGTACCAAACCTGTTGATGATGTTCTCCATTAAGAAATTGATTCTAATTTACTTGTTGCTTGCTTGGTTGGGACTTCCTCTACCCATTTATTAAAATAATCAGTGGCTACCAAAATCCACTTGTGCCCTCCACTAGATTTTTCATGTATGTCCCCAATAAAGTCAATTCCCCATTGATGAAACAAGTCTTCTAATTGCAACGACCTAAGTGGCAAGGCTCCCTGATATTTCATTTTCCCTGAGAACTTATGGTAAGCTTCACATCTTCTTGCATATGAAAAGGAATATTTAAATATCTTAGGCTAGTAATAGCCTAATCTGATAATCTTGTGTGCAGTCGCTTTACTAGAGTAGTGACCTCCACACACTCCTTCATGCAACTCCCTCAAGACATATTCAGCTTGTGATTCATCTAGACACAATAATAACATCCCATCCTTGTTTTTCTAAAACAAATCACGATCTATGAACACATACTTAGATGCTTGTAGCTCCAAAGTTCTCCTTTGGTTATCATTCAATCCTTCAGGGTACTTCATGTGTCTGAGGTAATAGACAATATTAGTGTACCAAGAAGTATGTTCAATGCTTGCAGTTGCATTCTCCTCACTATCTATATTGCATATTTTATTTGCTTCAATGTTTGTCTCTGCCATCAGCTTGGCCAAACCTTGTCCCCTCACTAATTTAGTAATTTGAATCTCCATATTGAATTCTTGGATCTTATTAATCCATCTGTATCTCTTCCCTATTACTTCTGTTTGTACCAAAATATCTTTCATAGCTGCATGTGGAACATAGGAAATCACTTTGGCTCCAACAAGATATGGTCTAAAAGCCTTTGTTGCTTTGAATATTGCAAAAGCTTTGTTTTCCATAATGTCATACTTCAACTCTGGCCCCTACAGTGACTTGTTGAAAAAGGATACAGGCTGCTCATGACCCTCATCATTCTTTTGTAGCATGACAACTGCTATAGTATGGAATGAGGAAAATAAAAATATTTGAAAAGGTTTGGAAAAATCAGGAGACTTTAGGATAGGTCGTTCTTTGATGGTTTTTTTTATATATATAAAAGCTTCTAAGGCTTATGTAGTCTAGTCTATCTTTTCTCCCTCTCTTAGCATTTTAGATATGGGTTTAACAATCTCAGCAAAGTTGGACACAAATCTCCTAACAAAGTTAATCTACCCAAACAATGATTGAATGGCCTTGACAGTATTAGGAATGGGGATTGTATCTATGGCTTCTACCCTTTTAGGGTATATTCTAATTCCCTCTTTTGACACAATATTCCCTAAGAGTTTACCCTCTATAACAACAAAATGATATTTTTTAGGATTTAGTCTAATACCGTACTCCACAGAATTTTTCAATATCTTCTCCAAGTGTTACACATGATCTTCATCCCTCTTTGAATAAGCAATAATATCATCTTCATATACTACAATTATAGCATTGATTAGATCTGTGAACGCCATGTCCATGGCCCTTTGGAAGGTTTCCCTTGCATTTGTGAGACAGAATGGCATTCTCACATAAACATATGTCCCCCATGGGGTGGTAAAAGTTGTCTTGTACTACTCAGATTCCGTAACTTTTGCTTGATTGTAGCAAGAAAATCAATCCATCATTGACAATAACTCATATCTTGTCACTTTATGTAATATAACTTCCATATTAGGGAGAGGGTAATTATCCTTGAGGGAGGCAACATTTAGATTCCTAAAGTCCAAACACAATCTAATATCCCCATTTGTATTTCTTACTAGAACCAAGTGTGAGACCCATGTTGAATGTCTAATAGGCTTGATAATGCCCCCATCTTTGATTTTTCCCAATTCTTCCTGTATTTTTAGTTCCAGAGTTGGGTTGATAGGCCTCTACTTTTGTTTGAATGGTTTTGCATCTGGTTTTAGTGGGATCTCATGTTGAAATAAGTCCTCCCTATATGCCTTGAGATCCTTATAGGACCATGCAAACACATACTTGTATTTTCTCACCAATGCAATCATCATTCTCCCAATTGTTGGACTTTTTTCTTTTCCAATATATACCTTTTTCAGTGCTAACTTAGTCCCTAAATTGGTTTCTCCAATATCCTCCCTTTTGACTAGTGTTTTCTTTACAAAGGATCAATCATTTCTATCATACACTCTTTCCAATGCCACAAGCCCTTTGGGAAGCTTGTTAGTTTTAAGTTACAAGAACTCTTTCCCAAATACAATTTGCTTTCCATCTTCCTCCACAAAAGCATTGAAGTAAATCTCATGAGCCTCATACTGATCTAAGCAGTGAAGAAATTTTAGGAGGTCAGTATCATCATTGAAAACTTTCCAGCTATATATGTTTTCAGGGATAGTAGGTCTTTTTTTAAATTCAATTTGAGATACTCCAGCTAGTGTAATATCATCTCTTCTTAGTGCTACATTAGCTAAAAAATATTCCATTATATTTTTTGACTTGTCTATCCACTCAATGGAGAAAGCATCAAATAATTCAATTGTATCTAATACAACATTCCTATATTGCTTTAGTCTTTTGTGTTTTGCAACATATTTTGACTTAAATTGTAAAACAACTAGCTCAAAATCTCCTAGAATAGCTAGCAATTTGATCTTATGTTTAACAGCCATGTTTAAACCAGATAACAAGCTTCATATTATGCTATATTGGCGGTACATTCAAATTCTAGTAGAACTGAATATTTGAATGTAGTCCCCTCTAGTGAAATAGAGACTATCCCTGCTCCATTGCCCTCTTGGCTACATGCCCCATCGAAATACATCTTCTAGACACCATCATGATTTTTGGAAACATGTTTTTCAATTGGGTCACTATTGACTAGTTCTGGCTGAACTAATTCTATCCTAAGACTCCTGAAATCTACATCACAAAAACAATTTAATTTATCTTGAGGCACATAGTCTACAATTTGACTCATCCTTGGCTCCCTATACAACTTGGCTTCTTGACCATTAATTTTTATTGTTGCATAAGATAGGTCAAATTGCACATTTCCTCCAACTATTGTCATCCATTGCCTTGATAGAAGCATTACAAACTGAGGAGTATCAATCATAGTTGTATCTATATCATAGGTTGCTTGAGGATAAGTAGCCAATTTTACTTCAACATCCTTCATAACACCCACTACTAGAATAGGTTTGTTGTCCATTTCATAACATTTTCCACCATTAGTATCTATCCACATGCCAAGTTGTTTCTTGACTCCAATTGGCATAATGTTGATGGCAACACTAGAGTCTATCATACAATTCCTCACCAGCTTGTTATTTATGAGTAATGTAGTGAAAAAAGCATCAACTTGTGGGGGATTTATTAATGCATCACCTAGGCAAACCTCTGGGAAATTTACCTTTTCTTGCTTAGTAACAATCTTGGTGGCTACCTTATTCTCAATATATATATATATATATATATATTTATCATTCCCATTAGATATCAATTGGATAGAACTATCCCTATACTCCTTAATTTTCATCATTTCAAGCAATGGGACAAACATTTTTACCTAAGATAAAGCCTGAGTGAAATCAAAAGAAAAACCTTATGTTTTGATCAACTTCTTCTGCTCCAATGTTTCTCCTTTGTTTTCCTCCTTTTCATTTTTACTTGTTTTATCAATCTTCTATTTTTCTTTGTGTAATTCTTTACTTTCTACTTTCTAGACAAGATTTATTCCTCTTTATCATGGTTTTTTTTTTTTTATCTTCTTGAAAGCTCCTTGTGTTATTTATTTATCTTTCATGAATATTCCTCTTGGAACACCTTCCTTTTAATTCACTATTCTATTTCTTAGCCAATACTTGCTTTTCTCTTGTTCAACTATAGCAATGGTTAGCCTTTTAATTTCCTCTTTCATTGGTCTCCTTAAATTACATTGAGGAGGTGTACCAGTAGGGCATTGTCCTTCATTATTTTCTTCAGAATCAGAAAAGACTAGCTATTCTATCATATGGATATTGCATTTTTGGTTTGCAACATCATATTCATAACCTTCCTCCTCTGAAGATGAATACCTTTGTTCAATGGGGTGAATGGTGTGAGAGGTTAAATAAATTGTGTGACCATCTCCTCCATTACCTACTAATACGTCTTATTCTTGTATTTTCTAAGCTACAATACAGTGATATGGAGAATGCGGAGCGTTACAAATTCTAGACCAAAGATTATTGTTAGCCATATATGTTGCTTTCTTTTTTAAAGGGTCAGGAGTTTCTTTACTTCTAGGTTTATCCATCATAGGCTTTCCATCTTTCTAGTTTGTATTATAAGGCATGTCATGTAGCTTCCGCCTTTCATTTTTGTATGTGTTCTCCTACCTATACTAAGGATTATTAATTCATTGAGGGACCCTAGGATTGTCTCTCTTACTGACGATCCTAGAAATCTTTCTATTATTTTTAATGGTTAATGCTATTTTCTGAGCTTTAGCTAAATCTCTGGGGCACCTATTTCTAACTTCATATCCTATTTTTGAATCAAATGCTTTTAGATAAATACTCAATGAGCATACAATATTTGCCAATTTTTACCCAGGCGGTATCTTATTTTTTAATTTGTTGAACCTTCGATTGAAGTCATAATTAAACTCATTTTTATGTTTCTAGATGGTTACTAATTCATGGAAGGAAAAATTTAGTGCACATTTGTTCCCATACTGTTCAAGAAATCAATCCTAAAATTCTTGAATGGAATCAATAGAGGTTGTTGGTAAGTTGTTAAACCAATCCCTGGCTTCCTCATTAAATGACATCATAAACAACCTCATCTGTATATCTTCATACTGCATTTCCAGATCTTGAATAAAAGCATTAAAACTTCTTGTGTTCCTTAAAACTTCTTATGTGTTCCTCAATCGTAATTGCATGACTTCTTATAAATTTTGGGACAAGGCATCTCCAACTATAGTCCATGGGGTAAGGATATAGTTGCTAGGTAAAATTGTTTGATCGTGAATGTATACTGTTGAAGAGGTCGGTTGTGGGGATGCTGATAATGATATAATGGATTGTTGTATTGTGTATGAGGGGGTGGTATATATTGTTGGCCATGAGGTGGTTGAGCATTCAAATGGTGTGATGCATTTTTTGGTGGAACATGTGATTGAATGTATTGATTTCTTATATGATATTTTTGTGCCTCTTGTGGATTTGAATGTCCTATATTATTATTTCCTTACCTATGAGGTGGTATATACTTAGAAAGGCTAGTCGTTTGAGCATTAATTTGAGCTTTCTGTAATTTTAAATCTTGGAGTTATTTTATTGTTTGGAGCCTCATCTATTCATATTCTTCTTTTTATCTTTCCACTTCTTGTCTTTCAAAATCCAAGTGTGCATCGAGTTCCTATTTAGTCATTAATTCATAACCTCCTTTAGGGGCTATATTATTAGCAGGCTTATTTTGATCTCCTTCAGTTCTATGATCATACTCCTATTGATTCTTGACTCTTTCAGCCTCTAGTTCTACATTGAATTCCTCTTGTTTCTAAGGATTTAAATTATAAAAATGATTCATTTTCTCTTCTAGAGTATGACGTTCTCCAACTAAACTATTTTTCCATGTATCATAGCAATCATATGTCTCATAGTGCAGTTTTGACGTTTTGTCCTTATTTTTCATGCACATGTCATCAAGAACTCTATTACCCTTATCATTCTTGTTTGTCCATTTGTTGTTGTCATTCAGACCTCCTTTATATTACGACATTCTACCATGCATGTCAAGTTGATTAATGTGTACTTTGCTTTATCAGAGTCACCACTCATTTTCCTAAAAGTGAGAAAATGTTACAAATTCTCATTCCCAGTGGAGTATGTATAAGATTTTTGACTCTATGACAAAGGCCCTAACTCTGAGTTAATTGTCCAATAGAGTGACCAAACTGTTAGGCCTCAAAAAAATTGATTTGAAACTACAAGAGGTTGCCAAGCTCTTGATACATTTTTGGATAATATACAAGGCCAAATTATAAATTTGAACCTTCTACTCTTTAAGTTCCGCTAGACCTAGGCAGGCACACCTATATGAATGGGGCAGATTTAAATTGTATTTTTATTCCCTAAGCAGTCTATCCACTTATGGTAGTTTGAGAGTGGAGAGATGAAATACTAATTTGGTATAGATTGTATAAGAAATCATAAAGCATAGATCAATAGGTTTAGTTAACATGTAAAAAGTAAAATGAAATCAAACAAAGTGGAGCAATGTGTGAGACTAGAACCTTGTTGGGTATATAGAGTCAAGTAAAGGTTTGAGTTAAGTGACTTCTATTTGGAAGAAACTCTAATTTTTTGGCATATAAATATTTGTTTAGAGCTTGTATAAACATGCAAGACTATTATTATCAAGTTCTTCTTAATGATCCAAATGATACTTGTAAATTAATGTGACTGACTTGAAGGATTTGATCCTTACTTGAAAGAACCAACAAATCATACTAAACAGATGCAACAAATGTGCACTAATAAACTGAATATACACTTGATATATCAATTTAAACAATATAGAATTATCAACCTTGGAGACAACTTAATAATATTTTAAATTGATCCAACAAACAACTGATACCAGAAATACACCACAAAAATTAGATGACTTCCATTGATTCCTCCAAAGTTTTACACATGCATCATAGTCTCTTTAAATGTAAACATTATTAAAATTATCAACTATATACTTCTCCTATTCGCCTATATCGGTTTTGACACTTTAAAATAAATATAAATACATCAAAATTGTGAAAGGAGACATCCCCTCAGAAATGTTTTCTACTTAACAACAGTAATAAAAACTAGAAATTAGACTCTATTTAGCCACAAATGAACTCTTGACAAATGGTCCAAGTAATCCTTTTGCTCATGTGTGTCAGCATCTCCTAGCACATTCTAGATTGATATCTCCATTATTACCATCTTCTCATTCTGCTCACAGGCATCATCCAACATTGAATCTTTTCTTGTTGTCATCTCTAGAATCTTTTGCAACATCAAATCACATTCCTTAATCAACCTGTCCTTTTCTTTTCTTTTTCCTTCACCTTCAAATAGCATTGGTAGTCTCTTTTTCATTACATCAATCAATCCATGTTCATCCCCCTGCAATTCTTCATGGAAGTCTCTATGTTTTCTTATGAAATTGTTAGTAGCATCAATAGCCACATTATTAGGAACATCTCTTCTATTTATTTCTTGGAACTTCTCTTGAATTCTACCATCAATTCTCTTATGTTCTTGATTTGCAATATTATTTTTTGAATGTGTCCCCCAAATTTCTCTCAACCAACTCATCAAATTGGCCCATTTCTTTCTGATTACTACAACAAACATATCATATTTACCCTGAGAATATGCACTTGATCCTTCCCATTGATATTTTCTTTGTGAGCTTTCCCTATGAGTTAGCAGCTTAGTGGATCCTAGTATAATCCCCATCATATCTTTGAAGTGATCATTTTCTCTAAGTAATCTTTCATTATTAGCCTTATACATATCCTTCTCCTTAATTAACATCTGGATCTGGGCCTTACTCAACTTGGAAAATTTGATTCCAATCTCTACCATAGTTATGGGATCAACTTCTCCAACCTTTAATGTCATAACATGCCCAAAATATTTTTTATTATCAATTACAATAGATTTCTTGTGTGGCAGATACAAGGCCAATATCACGAGTGATCCTTCATCTAGATTATACTTGGATCCTGCATATATCTTTGTTACCCCTTCAGGGCTAAGCTTATGTGTGGTATTATTATTCTTGAAGAAGCTATCAAAAACCAAAGAAAAATTTAAATCTAACCTAGGGAAAATAATAACACCCGCAACTTCCAATAGTTTTCTTCGTTTCTCGAGGGTCATGTCTTCCATTTCTTTCTCCACACTTAAATTTAAACTATTCAATAATTTCCCTTCATTACTTGGTGTTATATTTTCAAAACACTCCCTTATTGATTTTCCTTTTTGCTTGTATAAGAAAGCTTTAAATTTTTAAGTTTTGACAAATTCATTATCAACCACAAATGATTTTTATGCCATCTACCTTGTATATGTATTTGAACTCTCTTCAGCATCTAGTTCCCTAGGAGGACATTTGTAATCTTGGGTTATGAATCTAGAAATTTTATCAACTGTGCTATGAGGCCTATCATCACCAGATGTCTCTTCCCCAGAAGAAAATAGTTTTGGATTTGGAAATCCTCTATTGTATTCATCAACAACCCTTTCTCCTTCCTCCTCCTCCATATTCCTGATCAGATCATTATATTGATAGGGTATATGATCAAACCCACCCAAGTTCATTTTATTCCTAGCAAAGTGGATGTACCCCTTTGGATCAAATCCCTTTCGTGGTGGACCTTTCTTCATATTGTATTGTAATAGTTTATTTAGAACCATATCATACCCATCCCTTGATAACATAGTAAAATCACCAAAGCATAGTGTGTTGGGCATAAATGCCTATTTTCCAAAAGAACTTAGGATCATGACATCTGAATAATCCAACTGACTAGCAATCTCCAAGTAAGCAATCTTGTCAAGTATTGTTTTGGGAAAGATAAAATGTGTATCTTCAAATCAATATATTCTAATCATAATTGTACCTTTTAAACAATACCAGTCTCCCCAATTGTGGTTAACTGGCCCATTGAAGTCCTTGGGTCTAAGAAACCTTTTTATCTCATCAAACAATGAAAATTCACAATGATGGTTATAGAATCTATAGAGTGGTTTTACAAAATACTATTCAAAATGTATAAAACAAGAATTGGAAAATCTATTGTCCTAGATGGCAGTATAGAGCTAAAGTGGTAATAATCTTACTTCCCTATCCAACTATGAAAATCTTAACTTCTGAGGCCACAACCTCAAATCTTTCCCATAGTACAATATTATATGCATAAAGATTGAATAATGCTTCAAATGCAAAACATGAGATCCATTTTTTATTTTCATTAATCTTGCATCAAGCCCTTTCACAATATGTGAGGCATAGTCAAAAGGTCTAGAATTATGGCACTGAACATCCGTTGCAACTAGCATTGTGACAATTGACATGTACTTAGGGGCCTCCATCCCTAATACTTGGCATGCTAAAAAATATGTGTATTTTAGGTATGGTTCAAATAAGTGAACATGAAATGGGGAGCCATCACTATCTTCCAATGGAATTAAGTTTCCATCCTTCTTTAGTCTATTCAATGGTAACCTCCAACCCTTGTATATGGTGTCCATTCTCCAGAACTCTCTCTCTAGATCTTCATGTACAATTTTTTCATCACACCCCTTCCAGGTTAAACACTTCACAGATTACAGTCTCAAATATATGTATGAATGGTTTTCCTGATGGATCAAAAATAGCTTTGAGCTTTGGTTCATAATGAGAAACTAACACTTTTACCAATTCTATGTCCAAAAACACATTTGGGAAGACCAATTTTGCTAGGTTAAATTTCCATGGATTACACACCGGTTCATACTAATTCCTTCAGTGGTAATAAAAAATGAACAACTCATATCCCCTAATCAGGGTTCATATATCACCTATGTGCTTGCATTTATCCTCCAATTTCTCCACCTCTACCCTAAGCTACATAGAGCGCCTAGCTTTAGGTCCTAAGATAGGAAATTGGTCAAATAGGCCTTGGTTTAGTTTCTTATCAGCTACTCCTGGCTCATTTTTCAGTTTCAATTTTTTTCTTTTTTCATTTCGAGTGACTACTCTCACCCTGTCTCTTGCCTTTTGTTTTATCTGAGCTCATACCTTCCTTTATGTTTCTTTAAAATCGTAGAATTAGAAAATGAAATTGCAAAGAACTCACAAGATTTGTTTGAAGTCCTCCATCTACAAAGTTCTTTGGCCTTTCATCTGCTCTCCCATTTCTCCTGCTATAAATTCTGAAAAAAATATCCTTCAGTTATTGTTCTTCAATTTAGGAAATTATCTACTTCATTGTGTGTTCCCGCCACCATTAATGTTTTAGCTCTGAGCATGAGTTTGCACATTTTTCAAATTTCTCACTATCACATCAAATGCTTTCCATCCACAAGACAATTCAAAACTTTGGGTGATCCTTTTTATTTGGGTTAAGCCAACGTTCACTGAACAACCTGTTGGTCGGGGATACAATATATTTTTTTCACCAATATCAGACAATTTATCCTTCTGATCCATACTACATAGATATCACCAAGTATCGCCCTGATGAACCTTTTGATCCATTTGTATCTTTATTGGAAAGAGATCATGTATCGTTGAATATTTAGTAGCTTCCCGACATTATAAGTCTCCTTGTTCATTCCTTCGATCTCAAGTATGTCACCAAGACTCTTGCTGATGTAACCCCCATCAGCATGACATGGAGAATTAGGAGTACATTTCAAACTTACCCTAATATAATTTTTCTTGTCGATATGCTTTGTCATGCCTCATTGGTGAGACAAGATGAATTTCTTGTTGATGGTATTTCATCAGTAAGACATATATGCTCGGTCTGACTTATAGATCTCACCCCGATAGTGCTTCTCTTGGTGATGAATTTCTTCATCAGCAAGACTGTGAGTTGTGTCTTTCTGATATGTATCCTCCCAAGTAATCTGATCAGTATAAGAATTTTAACCTCTCACCGATGTGCCTAAAAATCCTACACTGAAATGATATAGCCTGTGAATCAGAGAGACCCGTGTCTTCTCATGTCGATATGAATTATTTGTTTAAATATTTTTTCTTGGAGGGATTTTAAGATATCAGAGGGTCAAAAATAATGTGATCACTAGTAATTATGATATGCAGAGAAAATTACATCAATTTAATACTCAAGATATGAATTTTTTTGGGGAATATATAAATGTAAACTACTATAAAATTTTCAAAATTTTATAGTTCCAACAGGTTCAAGACGTAATGTGAATGTCCTGACCACATTATAACATTAAAAGTAGAAAAAATCAAGCCAAATTCCATAAGAGAGACTCAAGTGAGTGTAAAAATTTCCAATTATACATTTTATGGTGACACATTAAGCCCCCACTTTAGTGAGAGGATGAATTGCTTCAAACTCACACTAAAGTAGCCCAACATGTACATCAAGAGGGGTCCAAATTCACAAATGCTTAGTAAGATGAGACAAAAACAATCAAGAGGGATGATCAAGCCCCTAGGATCAAGATCCCATGGCAAACCAAACATATGCACAAAGGAACACATAAGAAAATGATGAAAAAGAATGAAAGAGAGAGAAGGAGAAAGGAAATAAAATCAGATCAAGCTTTGATCATTTTTCCATCCCATTTTGGATCAGATCTAGACTATTTGTCAAAAAAAATTGCTTAATCATTCTAGGGTGACATAATTCATGGTTGTCTACCAAGTGAGAAGGCTCAAAAGGGTGAGAAACATACACTCATGGTTGTTATGCACTCACACACACAAGTGGCTATGGTGAAAATTCATGCCTCAGAATGGGCTTCCCACTCAACTATACAAAAGTTATACCTCCTAATAACTTTAATAGGTTGCCACAAAGGAAAATGTTGTTTCTTGTTTCATGAGACAAGCAAAGCCTCGTATGCTTAGAGCTCATGAACAAATGTGATGGCACTACAAGTGTGCAAGCTATGTTATGCAAGGCCACCATATAACAAATGAAAAATGCAACATAAAGGAGTCTTGCTTAGTTCATGCAAGGTTTATAAGTTAGGGAAAATGACGTCTAATGTCTCCAAGAAAGGGTTGATCAAAGAATAAAATATTCACAACTTAAAAGATGCAGTGTGTTGCATCAAGACACTAAGAGGAATGTAATATGCTAAGATAGATCACTCTCATGAAGGACATTACACTTGATGTCATCCAAAAAGTGACAAACACATCATATAAAGTAACAAGGATACACTCAGAATCAAGAAGGAAAAATGCAAATGAATTGTAGTACCCCTCCATTCTCACCTGGGATGTACAGGTAGTCTAGCTAAGGAATCATAAGAGGAAAATGGGGCAAGAGCTTCTAATGGTATTTTGTAAGTATGATATTACATTATGATTGCATTTATTTGGTGATGTTTTTATATAGATGCAGTATTAGGTGGTGATGCAGTGAATTAGTAATTGTTCATGATGATATGATATGATTTGATAATTTAGAAATGATTAATTTATCAGTTACATTATATTATTTGGAAAGATGTGATGAAGGACAGTGTAGCACCACTCGTTCACGAGTGCCCTGCTACGCTGCGATTCCTTCTCATGAGGTGTTTGTATTTAAACAGATATATTGTGCACAACATTGTTTGTATGCAAGGATTGCAGGTATATAGTCTCGATTCCACCTGCAGGACAGGGCGAGCACCTATAACCCAACGGTATAATGTTGAAACAGAGGTGGCAATGAAGTCATCCCGTCTCATGATATCAGATTGTCTTGTTTAAATAGTTTTGTGCATTCTTGTAATTGTCGTTCTTTGTGGTCGTTGTTTGTGTCTTGTCGTATTTTATTTTTTTTGGTATTTTATAAGTTGTGATTGAATTAATTAAATAAGGGTAGTATTGTTATTAAAATGTTAGATTAAATTGTATTTAAATTTTTAAATGTTTTATTTATTTTTAAAAAGTCATGAGTTTATTAAATGATAATTAAAATATAAATTATGTTTTATTATAATTAATTATCTTGTTGAGGATAATTGTTAGAATAAATTATTTAAATTAATTAGATAATGTGTTTTGCAAGTAAAGTTGTAAAAATGGAAATTAAAACAAAAAAGAAAAATTGAAAATAGAAAAATAAATAAATAAAAGAATAGAAAAAGATGAAAGAACGAATGTGATTGGATATTTAACTGAAAAGCTTGCTTTTAAATATATAATTTCTTTTATTAATGATTTTTAGAGCTTTTGCAATGGAATGGTATTATCTTTTATTTTAATTAAAAAATTTGGGAGTTTTTACGAACAAGAGGATTATTGAGAAAAAAGTGGAACAAGTAAATTTTTGCTCTGCAAACTACTCTTTGGGAAAAATAAAAATAAAATAAAATAAAGGAAATAAAAAAAAAGACTCTCAGGAAAATGTTCTTGGTGGAGGATGGTGTTGCACATCTTCTAGAAGATGAAATCTTTGGAAAAAGCTTGGGAATCGAAATACGAATGCTCAACTTCAATCTTCATCAATTCGAGCTTGAGGATCCAGGTTCTTTATTTTAAATGTTTATTTAAATTGTGTTGTTAAAATATTGTTTGTACAAAATTGTAGATGTTTATTTTGATTTTGTGAAATTATTAAAAAAATAATAATAATTAGATAATTTGTTTATATATGTTGAAATATTGTCTGTTAATTTGTTGTGAAATTTTAAAAAAAATATTTGTAGAAGAATGGTGAAAATCTTATATCCTCTCTAAGGAAATGAATTTAAAATGGTAGAAAATTCAAAAATAAAACAATAGATAATTTAGAAAATCTTACATATAATTTAGAAGACCTCTATAGGATTGAAAAAATAAAAAGAAATCCTTTGATAAATTAGGAAAAATGAAATCCTAGGATAAAATAATAAATATTTTCCTGTAAAAAACAGCAGAGACATAGGGTCACTAAATTTATCATAACTCACAATTTACAAACTAGGTATGGCTGAATTTTTTATGTGTAAAAATACTTGATGGCACACCTTCAGTAAAAATTGTAGAAAGACCCAGATTCGAAAATAAAAGTTATTCAATTCGCAATACACTAGTTTTATTATTAGCATTGTTTGAATATAGTAAATTATTTTAATATATTATTTAATAAATATTTATATATATGTTTAATTATATGTATTATATATATTTAATTATATATATATATATTTAAATATATTTGTTTAATTGATTATTTTGATATAATAGATATTTTAAATATATATGTTTAATTTTTATGTTTGAAAGTTGTAAATGAAATATTTAAATATTTAAATGTCTTAATATATTTATTTAAATTAGAAAGGAAAGAAATTGAGATAATAGTATTTTGGTATTTGAAAGGGTTTAATTCAATGAATGCTTTAGATAATCTTTTTATTGATAATTTCGTTGTATTCTCTGATAGTAACATTGCAAATTAGATTTTGATATTTTATTGATCATTCTGTGTTGAGGTATTCAATGTTTGTATTGTGACAAACATATTATATGTTTTAGGCTTTGATTTGTGTCCATTTGATTTAGATTTTAATGTACACATATTTATAATATTATATTATGATTGTTTGTGCTATGGGAATATGATTTATTTTCTTGGACGTTTATTCTTGTACTTTTGGGATTTGAATATTACATGTTTTTAAAGAGTAAATTTTGGAAGGGTTGTACAAGAATGGTGATCACTGTAACTTAAGTTATCACGAGATGGATTTGCCTCGCATGTCTTGTTTTGGGTTATATGTCTTATACTTGAAGGTACAACCCTTGCCGTATTTTGGTTTATGTTAGGGGTCTTAGGGAGAGTTAAGCAATGACACTCTCCACTAGATACCCGTTTTCTTTGTTGCTTATTGCCTCTGGAAATGTGTTTTGGGGGTGATATGCTTAATGCATTTTAGATTCTTTTGAGAATGATTTATGAATTTTCTTTAAACTTGTTTAATTGTCATTGCTTTGATTAATTGTAGCGAGTTTCTTATCCTTACCTTATTTCTTGACTCGTGAATGTTGTGGTCTATGTCATGGTAATCTTGAGTTGTAATTGTATTCGTACTATGTTGCTCATGGAGTTGGTTTGACAATCATGGTCGAGTTAACTTCCTTGTCACCTCTGAGCATGGGGGGTGAGTTATATTATAATTCACATGGTTGGGTGGAACGTGCTCCGCACCCATTGGGTTCCCCATCAACGTCCTATCTTCTCTGCATTTCTGCTGTTGGAGTTTGTTCCAGTGTTCCTTTGTAATTCTTCATTGTATTTATATTATCCCACACGTTTTATAAATTTGATCTAATTATTAATTAAGAGCTTGTAATATAATATTAAAATGATGTAATAGTTAGGATCAATTGTAATTTCTTAAAATAGATTCATTATGATTGTATTATATGATGTATTAATATTCTCATTCTTGGTTATTAGATGTATTCTTGTTCATGGTTTATAATATTAAGAGTTGTGTTGTTATCTTTTGCTTTCGTTGTTTAGTTGTTTGTGAAGTAACCTCGCATGCCCCAAAGAGCTAAGTATAATAGTGTAATGTAATGTGTTATGTAATTGTGGTTAATGTTCCTACATGTTCAATTGTATTGTTTTTTAAAAAAATATATTTGTTTTGTGTGTGTTCTCTGGGGTTTGCACGACAGGCATTACATGAATAATGTCAATGTATGTCCCCACTTTAAAGAAATTGTTACATT